>JAFMOC010001263.1:0-40845 GCA_019802505.1 Corydoras sp. C115 | reverse complement strand
TTTTAATATTTCATTTTCAAATCATTAAAAAAAAATAAAGGCGGGGGGTGGCTTAGTGGATTGCAGTTCTCCTCCAGCACGGGGGTTCCCCGTTCGAATCCCCATCTGGGTGGATTTCCATGTTCTCCCCGTGCCCCGTGGGGTTTCCCCCGGGGTTCTCCGGGTTTTTCCTCCCACAGCCCAAAAAAACGGGATCGTCAAATGAATTCTAAAAATTCCCCCCATTAGGTTGTGTGTGTTTTGGGGTTATTTTGAGGGTTTTCACAATTTTTGGCGCCCTGTCCTGGGTTATCTGCCCAGCACCCGAACCCTCCCCGGATGGGCATGGGACCCCCCCCCCCCATGACCCTAATAGAGATGAAGCGAAGATCCCCCTACGCTGTGCCCCTTCCCAAACAAAATTTACCCAAATTTTAAAACTTTAAACAAGCACAGGACCCGATGAACTTGAAACACAGCGGATTACCTTAAACACACGTTTTTCTGCAACCTTAGACAGTGGGGTCGCTCCACTTAAACTAAAAGGGATTAAGATAAAAGACTCGTTCCCTGGTTTAATGCTCAAAACACCGACATAAAACAAGCCCCTAGAACCATGGAGCGTAAAATGGAGACAAACTAATTAGAGGTATTTAGGGTTGCATGGAAGGACAGTATGACTGAGAGTACAAACATGCAAACTCAATTCAGCGAAGACTAAATATTATTCTAATTAAATAGAGAACAAGACAAAAACCAACCAAAGATTTCCTCTTTAGTACCCATTGCCAAATTAACTCGAAGTGCTACTGGAATCATATTCACACAGAGTTTCACGTCACAGTTCAGCAGCAATGATTTCATGAATTTTCTTTAGTGATAAAATAGCGTGAAACAACATAAGACTTAAATCATCTAATGCATTATGTAGCGTAACCAATAATCAACCCTCAATCCTTTTGTCTCTAAAATCCTAGAAAAAATAGTGTTCAACCAGCTGAATCGCCATCTTCTAGCTAATAACGTTCATGAAGTTTTTCAGTCAGGTTTTAGGTCTCACCATAGCACTGAGACAGCCTTAATTAAAGTTGTTAATGACTTATTAATGTCCTCTGATAATAACCAAATCTCTTTTCTTGTATTATTAGATCTTAGTGCAGCCTTTGACACTATAGACCATAACATCTTAGTTGATAGATTAGAAAAACATTGTGGGTGTTACAGGATCTGCACTCCAGTGGTTTAAATCCTACCTGACTGATCGATATCAATTCACCTGTGTTAACAACCAATATTCTGATCTCGTTAAAGTTAAAATATGGTGTCCCACAAGGGTCAGTTCTGGGTCCACTCCTATTTGCATTATATATGCTTCCATTGGGATCAATTATTCGTAAACATGGAATCAGTTTCCACTCATATGCAGATGATACACAGTTATATGTTTCAGCTAACCCTAATGATGGTTGTTCAGTCACTAAGCTCGAGGACTGCATCCAAGATATTAAAATGTGGATGTCAAAAAACTTCCTACTGCTAAATTCTGATAAAACAGAGTTTCTGATAGTTGGACCCAAGGACAAAATTAACAAAGCTTCTAACACTATGTTAAACCTTGATAACTCTTTAATTAGACCCAGTTCATCTGTAAATAATCTCGGTGTCATTATTGATTCAGATCTCTCCTTTACAAAGCACATTAGCAATATCACTAGAATTGCATTTTTTCACCTTCGTAACATTTCGAAGCTACGAAATATCCTCTCCCTCCAAGATGCAGAAAAACTCATTCATGCTTTTATTACCTCAAGGTTAGATTATTGTAATTCACTTCTGACAGGATGTTCTAATAAATCATTACATAAATTACAACTTGTGCAGAATGCTGCAGCTAGAGTTTTAACTAAAACCAGAAAGTTTGATCATATAACTCCTGTGTTATCAAACTTGCACTGGCTACCAGTTAAGTTTCGTATCGAGTACAAAATTTTATTAATAACATATAAAATTTTACATAACCAGGCTCCACAGTATCTGAGTGAGCTGATTCAGTTGTACCAGCCAACACGTGAGCTCCGATCTCAAGGTGCTGGCTTACTCTTAGCTCCTAGAATAAATAAAATTACTGCTGGTGGAAGAGCGTTCTCCCACAAGGCTCCTCAACTTTGGAATAGCCTTCCAGTTACTGTTCGTGATTCTGAATCACTATTAATCTTTAAAAATAAATAAAAACACATTTATTTAATCTTGCGTTTAACTAATCCCCTGTAGATAAAGATGTAGATCTCAGACTTGGCTGTGTTGGGGGGTAATCTCTGATCAGTGTATGCTGGCATTTCACCTCTTCACCCACCTCATCATTAATGGGGGGGGGTGTGGCGCTGGAATGATGCTGTTCCGGGGCGCCATCTCAACTATGTAGAGTCTGCAGTATCTGCCTCTTTTAGTTATGCTGCTCTAGTCAGTGATGCCGGAGTCACATGCTGCACTGTGTCAATTAATTACTTATTAATTAAATGCCGTGCTTTATTATTAGCTCTAACTCCTTCCTTTGTCTGTTTCTTTTGAGGTGTCCCCCGGCTTCCTGGAGATCCATGGCTCTGCTTACGAATACTGTATGGATCCTGACAAGGCGGTCCTGCAGGACGCCCCCTAATGGACTCACATATAGTTTTCTAGTTGTTAGTTTTTCCATTTGTTTAATATCTGGACATGGCTGTTCTACACTGTTGTTGCTGCCCGGCCGCTCAAGGAGGATGAGTCCCCCACTGAGTCTTGGTCCTCCAAGGTTTCTTCCTTAAATAACAACATAAAAGGGAGTTTTTTTTTTTATCTTTCTTGCCACTGTCGCTTCGGCTTGCTCTTTGGGGGTTTAAAGGCTTTTCATTCTGTAAAGCTGCTTTGTGACAATGTACTGTTGTAAAAAGCGCTATATAAATAAATTACTTGAACTTGAACTTGAAGATAATGGATGAATGAATTAAAAATAAGTGATATGAATTCATTGTGAATGTCGTGTTTTGATGAGTTTCGTCATCATTCACGTGTAGGAATAAATGTTTTATAAAGATTTTGTATTGTTTGTATGTTTCTTTTGTAAGTCTCATAAATATAAGCTGATTGTGAAACGCATTGTGATAAAAAAACTTTCCCTCACCTGAAATACTGGCTGCACCCACACATGATCATTTTGTGAGCTCCAAAGTCGATGCTGTCTGATCTGATAATGACATCACAGTGCATGTCCTGCTCACCCAGCTCGTTACAGATATTTCTCTCCATATTATCTCCAAAAAAGCTCAATAAACACTCTGCGGGTGTTCTACAATGTTAGAATAGAATAGAATAGAATAGAAGTATAATAGAAATGCTGTAGTCTTAACAACCTAATGACATCACGTGTTCTAGAACACTGAGGAAATGCTGTAGTCATTACAACCTAATGACATCACATGTGTTGTAGAACACTGAGGAAATGCTGTAGTCATGACAACACTATGGAAGTTTTAGGAAAGTTCTGTGTGTTCTGCAGGTTGGTTTATGGTCAGAAGTCGGCGGTTTCATTCCAAAACAAAGTAATGTATATATATTCGGTATATAACCCTTAGGTGGGCTGTCCTTTTTCTGTGTATGTGCGTAAGCAGTCCCTTTGTTTTGTGAGAACTTCCACCAGAACATCTCAACATTCTCCCCCATCTGGTCCTGCTTTCTGCCCCCTTTGGTGGTATGAATTTATGACAGGTCCCTGTTGACTATCCCATTATTCAAATCTCAATGCTCACCCTGCAACTGGACATTCTTACTCTTTCCCATGCTCATTCATCAGTACTGTACTGTTTTTCAAAAATATTTTTTATTTCTAGTTCATATCTATTTATTCATTCATTCATTATCTTCCGCTTTGTGTTATATTAGGGTCGCGGGGGGGGGGGGGGGGGGGGGGGGGGAACACTGGACCCATCCAGGGGAGAACGTTTCGAGCACTGGACAGATACACCCAGGACAGTCTATCTATCACTGTACACACACACACTCACACACACACACATTATCTATATGGGGCAATTTGGAGAACTCAATTGACTTGATCCATGTTTTTGGACTGTGGGAGGAAACCGGAGAACCCGGAGGAAACCCACGTGGACACAGGGAGAACATGGAAGCTCCATCCAGATTGGGATTCGAACCGGGAATCCCTAGTGCTGAGAGGAGAACATGCTAACCATTAAGCCACCGTGCCACCCAATTTTAGTGATCATTAAAATATTTAATTTGTATGTACGACTGTGCAGACCCACTGTTCTTTCTCTGGGCACACTCAATCACATAGCATTCATCCATTTAAAGCATTCAATTTCATTTGAATCCAAAAAAAATCTCAGAGCTTTAATTATAACCTGCGATAAAAGCGATCGCTGACGTGAGGAAAAGCTAACAAAAACTATCGAAAACTCAAACATAGAATAATCCAGCACGCCCGCGATGAATGTGATCGCCGATGCTGAGAGATTTTGAGAGATTCAATGTTATTGTCAGTATGCAGAGTACAAGTCCAGGGCCAATGAAATGTTGTTAGCATCTAACCAGAAGTGCAATATATACTTAAATATATAAAACATTAATAACAGTGACTGGTGCAAGGAGAGGTGAAGTGTTTAAATGGAGATACATAATATGAACATGATATAATATGAACATAATATATACATGATATATACATAATATAAACATGATATAATATGAACATAATATATACATGATATATACATAATATGAACATGATCTAATATGAACATAATATATACATATATACGAATCCCCATCTGGGTGGAGTTTCCATGTTCTCCCCGTGTCCGTGTGGGTTTCCTCCAGGTTCTCCGGTTTCCTCCCACAGTTCAAAAACATGGATCAAGTCAATTGAGTTCTCCAGATTGCCCCATATAGAGTGTGTGTGTGCGTGTCTGTGTGAGTGTGTGCCCAGCGATAGATTGCCGCCCTGTCCTGGGTGTGTCTGCCCAGCGCCTGAAACGTTCTCCCCTGGATGGGCATAGGGAACCCCCCCGCGACCCTAATATAGGACAAAGTGGAAGATAATGAATGAATGAATAAATAGATATGAACTAAAAATAGGGTGGCACGGTGGCTTAGTGGTTAGCACGTTCGCCTCTCAGCATTAGGGATTCCTGGTACAAATCCCCATCTGGGTGGAGTTTCCATGTTCTCTCTGTGTCTGCGTGGGTTTCCTCCGGGTTCTCCAGTTTTCTCCCACATGTTGTCTCTTGAGGGTTTGTTCAGTACACTTAATATCACTTGCTCTGTGATATCTTGTTATGCGCCCCCCCCAGGCACCGCACTGCACCCCCCCCCCCCCGGGGGGGGGGGGGGGGGCGTCCCACTATTTGAGAAGCACTGCTTTAGACGAACTGATTCAACTGTTTACCTCAAACATGAAGTCAAATGATTCTGGGATCAGAGTCATTAAAAGAAAAACTTTTTTAGATTTAAAAAGTGAATAACTTTGAATAACACTGATTTAAATGATCCTTTGTTTATTATTATAGCAAATTACAGTCAGGAACAAATCATCCACAAAATCAAAGGATAACAACCGCAAATGAAAGTGAACTAAATGCTGAAACATTTTAAAAATCTGATTTAGTTCCTGTTCTCTTGATTCCCTCTCTTCTTAAACCCCTTAATGGATTAAATGATTCATACCTAACATCGTGTATCTGATATTCCCCCTCTGATATAAACTGAGCTGCTTCACTGTATATAGATTTATTATATCTGATTATCATGACTTTCTCCTGTAAATGCAGAGCTCTCTTTGAGGGTAACTGGTACAGTCCGGAGAAGAGGGTGTACTGCATCCCTGGGGTGTCAGCAGACATTATGGAGCTGATCATTCAGTATGCTTACACCGGCCATGCAGAAATCACAGTCAGTAATGTGGAGCGTCTGCTGGCCGCAGCTCATTACCTTGACATCCAGGGTCTCCTTCAGCTCTGCTGTGACTTTCTTAAACTCACTCTCTGTCCACGTAACTGCATCAGCATTTGGAGGTACGCTGAAGTGTACTCCTGTCGTGAGCTGTGTGATTGTGCCCATACCTTCATCCTGAAGCACTTTGAGAGGATCAGCTCTCCTCCAACTGTGGAGTTCTTAGAGATGAGCCTGTCAGAACTCAGCAGCATTCTGGAGCAGGACAGGTTGAACGTGAGGGAGGAGGAAACGGTGTTTGGAGCAGTGATGACCTGGATCAAGCATGATCTGGAACTATT
This sequence comes from Corydoras sp. C115, assembly GCA_019802505.1. NCBI lineage: Eukaryota > Metazoa > Chordata > Actinopteri > Siluriformes > Callichthyidae > Corydoras > Corydoras sp. C115. Next base: position 34,582 of record JAFMOC010001263.1, on the reverse strand, counting down.
TATTTCATTCAGATAAACTCAAACCAAAAGACCTTAGATTTGAAGGATTCTTTGTTGTTTTTTGGTTGAAAGTCTGAGGTGGCTTAGTGTTTAGCATGTTCTCCTCTCAGCGCTGGGGATTCCCGGTTCGAATCCCAATCTGGGTGGAGTTTCCATGTTCTCCCCGTGTCCGCGTGGGTTTCCTCCGGGTTCTCCGGTTTCCTCCCACAGTCCAAAAACATGGATCAAGTCAATTGAATTTTCCAAATTGTCCCATATAGTGTGAGTGTGAGTGAGTGTGCACCCAGCGATAGATTGGCGTCCTGTTCTGGGTGTATCTGCCCAGCGCCCGAGATGTTCTCCCCTGGATGGGCATGGGGAACCCCCCCGCGACCTTAATATAGGATAAAGCAGAAGATAATGGATGGATGGTTGAACATCTGTCCATTTTTATTGAAATAAGGTTTTAATAACATGTAGTTGGAGGCAGGTTTAAAAATAACTAAGTCCAAACCAATAATAAGCACTAACAGTTCAGTTTGCATATGGATGTGGAGCACCTCACAGCTGACCCCCTGCCTGCACGCTCCTCATATAAAAACATTCAGAGCTCATCTGTGTTGTGTGCTCAGGTACGACTGGGCCTAACGACTTCTGAGTTCTGCCACGAGGTGATGGAAACCCAGCTGATCTGCCAGTACAAAGAGTGTAGCTCCATCATCGAACACTCCCTGAAGATCCTCTATAAGACGCCTGGACTGAGCAGCACAGTCTTAACTGAATCAGGGGGTCGCCCTTGGGTGCCACACTCTGTTCTGCTTGCTGTTGGAGGCTGGATTGATGGAGGCCTATGCAACATCATCGAGGCTTATGACTCCAGAGCTCAATCCTGGAGGGTGATCAGTCGCTCAACGGAACATCCTTTAGTCTATGACCACACAATATTCCTTGACGGTTTCATATACTTTGTTGGTGGGGTTGTTCAATATTGTTTTTTCAAAGGCGTCTGCAAATTTAATGTTGTTGCTCAGACCTGGCATGAGGTGGCACCCATGCACTCACGCCATGACGACGGTAGTGTGACTGTGCTGTAAGGATACATATTTGCCATGGGAGGCTCTGATTGCATCATACCGCTCAATACAGTCGAATACTATTGTCCTCTGAATGACGAGTGGAGCTATGTGGCGCCCATGAATGTACAGAGAACTGGTGCCAGCGCCACCACCCTGCATGGCAAGGTAATATTACTGTAGATACTGCATTCATAAATTCATAAACTCCCAAACTCCTGCCTGTCAGTGTGTTTTAAGCAGAATATCGAAATAAATTGTACTTTTTCTAATGCTTTCTTCAGATTTACATTTGTGGTGGCAACACTGAAGAAGTGTATCACTCCACGGTTGAGTGTTTCGACCCCCAAATTGACCAGTGGACCTATATCGCCCCGTTGCTTGAGCGTAGGAAAGGAATGGGTGCCATCACTCTCAATAACCAGATCTATGTGGTGAGTCCAGATACATTACACATGGTAATTCCTAAGTGGTTCCTCAAAGGTTCTTTGGGTGATAACATGTTTAGAAGGTCACTGACTCACCTGAAGGGTTCTTTGAATGTTAAATTATTCTAGATTATGGAGGCCCTTAAATATATAATTGCCCCTGACTCTGGCTGCTTTGATTGGTTAATGACTTTAAGTCAAACCTCCGGACCAAGTTTCCTCCGGATTCTCCGGTTTCCTCCCACAGTCCAAAAACATGGGTGAAGTGAATTGAGTTCTCCAAATTGCCCCATATAGAGTGTGTTTTTGTGTGTGTGTGTGTGTGTGTGTGTGTGAGTGAGTGTGTGCCCAGCGATAGATTGGCGCCCTGTCCTAGGTGTATCTGCTCAGCGCCCGAAACGTTGTCCCCGGGACGGGCATGGGGAACCCCCCCCCCCCCCCCCGCAACCCTAATATAGGATAAAGCAGAAGATAATGAATGAATGAATGAATGAATGAATGATCATCAGGATTCTGTGTGTTCTGTCAGTCAGGGTCCTCCATAACTTTTGACATAAGGGATCCTGCTTAAAGTTATGCTGAAACACTAAGGGAACTTCCCCAAACGTTTCCTACAATCCATGTCTGGATGCTTGATTTTACAAACCTGTGTCAACAGGTGTAACGGGTGCCTAGGGCACCTGTTTTTCTGTCGTCCTGTGCTTTTGTTTTTGGGTTCTGTGTTTGTGTCTTTGTGTAGATGTTAATTAGCTGTTAGTCCGGGTCACTTTAGTTAATTAGCGTCTCTGTGGGATTGGTCTGTGGGTGCACGTGGTGCGTGTATTTAGTTCCGGTGTTCCTCGTCGTCTGTGTGCGTCTTAGGTTTATTCTTGTCTCCTCGTCTCTGTATGCCGTTCTATGTGGTGTTTGGACACCCTAATAAAGTTTTGTTCCTGCCGCCTGCGTGCCTGGCTCCCTTCTGCGCGTTAGAGCGCTGCGGTTCTGCGCTGTGTTTGCGCAGCCGCGTTTAACCCACGGTAGACGAGCGTGACAAAAAGACGCACCAAATCGTTTTGGGAGTAGGCGTTTTTAAAATTTTTCTTTGGGGGGGCCGTATAGCCTCGGACGCCGTTATGCAGAGCCCGCCGTCCCAGAGCCGGGGGAGTGGCTCAAACAGCGTGGCGGAGTGTAGCGACTCCGATGAGAAATGGTTTTGGAGGTACGGGTATGAGGCGCTCTGTGCGGAGGATGGCCTTGATCTTATTGAGGTGTCCGATGATGACGGTGAATCATACCTGTATGGGCACATTCTGCCCGTACGCACCCTCCGCAACTCTGAGGAGTTCTGGACGGAGGGTCCAGTCCGGTTTGTAAAACCCCCGGTGGCGAGATCCGGATGCAGAGCGTGGCGATGGCGTGGAGTAAAGCCGCAGCGGGCGCACGGCGCGGCTGCGGAGCGCGAAGCGTGCACTGCGGGGCAGTCACGTGACGCGACCGCGCCGGTCCGCTCCGTGTCTGGGTCGCGCTGCGAGGGGGCGGTACCGGAGCCACCGCCCGAGTGTGTGAGTGTGTTGTGTCCCCCGTCCTCATATGTCTCGTGTGACCAGTCTGTCATCCCTATGTCCGATATGTTTGTATCTAAGTGTTTGGGCGTTGCGGCGGGGGTTTATGTTTTCTGTGTGCAGGATGGAGAGCCCGAGGTGCCGGCCGAGGTCCGCCCAGCGTGCGTGCCGGCCGAGGTCATGCCAGCGTGCGTGCCCGCCGAGGTCATGCCAGCGTGCGTGCCCGCCGAGGTCCGCCCAGCGTGCGTGCCCGCCGAGGTCCGCCCAGCGTGCGTGCCCGCCGAGGTCCGCCCAGCGTGCGTGCCCGCCGAGGTCCGCCCAGCGTGCGTGCCCGCCGAGGTCCTGCCTGCGTGCGTGCCTGCCGAGGTCCGCCCAGCGTGCGTGCCCGCCGAGGTCCTGCCAGCGCGCGAACCCATCCCGAGGCCCAGGGGCGTCACGCCGCCCATCCCGAGGCCCAGGGGTGTCACGCCGCCCATCCCGAGGCCCAGGGGGCGGGGGTAGTGTAACGGGTGCCTAGGGCACCTGTTTTTCTGTCGTCCTGTGCTTTTGTTTTTGGGTTCTGTGTTTGTGCCTTTGTGTAGATGTTAATTAGCTGTTAGTCCGGGTCACTTTAGTTAATTAGCGTCTCTGTGGGATTGGTCTGTGGGTGCACGAGGTGCGTGTATTTAGTTCTGGTGTTCCTCGTCGTCTGTGTGCGTCTTAGGTTTATTCTTGTCTCCTCGTCTCTGTATGCCGTTCTATGTGGTGTTTGGACACCCTAATAAAGTTTTGTTCCTGCCACCTGCGTGCCTGGCTCCCTTCTGTGCGTTAGAGCGCTGCGGTTCTGCGCTGTGTTTGCGCAGCCGCGTTTAACCCACGGTAGACGAGCGTGACAACAGGACAGTGACCTCAATACTTTTGTTCGTATAGTGTTTAATGACTTCTGACAGTAACAATGGGATTTTTTTGTGCTTTGAATTGCACTTTTCTTTTACATTTACGCATCTGTAATATTTTTGTTTGCAGGTCGGGGGCTGTAATGAAGATGAAATTCTGAAGAGTGTGGAAGTTTATGACCCTCAGTCCAACAAGTGGAGGAATCGTGCCCCCATGCTTCATCCCCGATACGAGTTTGGAATTGAGGTACCAAGGGAGAGCAGAAATCTGGGCTTTTCAAAACTGATTAGACATGTTAGAGACTTTAGCTACACTTTAGTTTAACCTTAATTATTGATCAGCTTTTCATATAAACCCAGATACCATACAGATGTGGCTGTTACAGGTGCCTGGGGCACCTGCCCCTCGTTTGTGTTCTTTATTATCTCAGCTGGGTGATTGTTTTTCTGGACTCTCTCTCCGCGTTCATCCACGGTACGGCGCTGCGCACTTTCTCCGCACAGGTCGTATACGTGGGAGTGTTTCCGTGGACCGACGTACGCATTATTCCCCGCGTGGTCGGTGCCCGGGAAGCGCTCACTAGGTGCGAGCGGCGTATTCCCTAATTCCCGCGTAGTCGCCTTCCTCCGGGGAAGAACGGACATGTGCTGTATAAGTTTGCCCTCCTTGCAATACTTATACCACTAAAGCGAGACATGACACACAATTTATAGCGGAGTACCTCTATATTGTGATATCATGTTCTGACATTATATTCAACAACACATTTATGCAGAGATGCTGGATCTTTTACGTGTCATTGTTTATTGATGTGTTTTTCTGATATTGGTTTTTATCAGTCTTCATTTTGTTTTTTGTTTTTTTGTTCTCAGGTGATGGATGAGCGATTGTACGTAGTCGGTGGCTCTAACAAATCAGGAATAACCTCCAAAACTGAGTACTATGATGAGAAAACAGACCAATGGTACAAAACCATGAGCTTTCAGCTTTTATTCATTCATTCATTATCTCCTGCTTTATCCTCTATTAGGGTGGGGTTCCCCATGCCCATCCAGGGGAGAACGTTTCGGGCGCTGGGCAGATACACCCAGGACAGGACGCCAACCTATCGCTGGGCACACACTCACTCACACACACACACACCCTATATGGGGCAATATGGAGAATTCAATTGAATTGATTAATGTTTTTGGACTGTGGGAGGAAACTGGAGAACCCGGAGGAAACCCACGCGGACACGGGGAGAACATGGAAACTCCACCCATATGGGGACTACATATGGTCATGTAGAATGTAGGATGTAGACATAATGCATAACTTGCAGACATAATGACGTGAAGAAAGCTTTCAAGGGTTAATATTTATATCTTTGTGCTTTGTAGCAGGTTCGTTGAGTCGAATATGAACTTTAGAGGTTGTCGGCTGAGGTGCTGCGTGCTCTCTGATCTTCCCAACATCACAGACTACACGGCCAACCAGTGGCCCAACAAGCCCTGAACTGCCAGACATCCAACCTATTACGATTAATTTCCCTGTATTAAAATGTAAATGATTTCTGTTTAAGAAAAATAAAAGTTAAAGCTGATGAACAATTGTTTGTATTGATTAAGCTGAAAGTGCTTAATTAGTGTTACAAAGAAAAGTATTTATCTTTAACTTCTGATTCAATTTGCTAGCTTTTTCTGGTCATTCTAAAAAAAAATTCAAGACAGACATTATTTAGACATTAAGCAAAAGAACTTTTTGGTGCTGGTACGATATTTGCGTGGTGCACGGATTCTGTTGTAGTGGAAACCCACTGCTCTGCGGACCTGGAGTTCCTGATCATTAAATGCAGACCCTTCTATCTGCCCCGTGAGTTTAGCAGTGTTGTTGCTGCTGTAGTCTATGTACCTCCGTATTCTAATGCTAACTCGGCTATGGAGGAACTCTGTGCTACTATCAACAAACTGCAAACTACATACCCAGATGGAGCCTTCATTGTAGCAGGGGACATTAATCATACTGAGCTAAAATCTAGATTACCAAAAAAATTTCAGAATGTCTCCTGCACCACAAGGGGACAAAAAACTTTAAAGTTTACACAAACATGGCTCATGCATACAAAGTCACACCCCTCCCCCACCTTGGACTATCTGATCATCTTTCATTGTTTTTACTACCCAAATACACTCCAGTTATCCAGAGGATCAAGCCTACCACCAGAACTGTAAAGATCTGGACGGATGGGGCCGACTCCTTCCTTCAGCACCAGTTCCAGCACACCGACTGGAGTGAGTATACTGCCCGGGCCACCACGGGCTCACACATCCACCTGGACACCTACACTAACTCTGTTCTGGAATACATCAACAGCTGTGTAGACAGAGTGACATCACAAAAGACAATAATATCATTCCCTAACCAGAAGCCCTGGATGAACAGAGAGGTCCGCTCTCTGATCAAAGCCAGAGATGCTGCCTTCAGGGTAGGAGACCAGGAGGCATACAGCTCTGCCAGAGCCAACCTGAGGAGAAGAATAGCTACAGCCAAGCACTGCTGCAAACAGCGGATTGAGGAGCACTTCACCACCTCTGACCCTCGACCTATGTGGCAGGGCATATACACCCTCACTGACTTCAAGCCAGTCAGCACTGTGCCATCTACCAAGAGTGCCTCACTCCCTGATGAGCTGAACCACTTCTATGCTGGCTTCGACCAGGGAATCAAGGCTACATCTCCAAAAAGCTATCTTGCACCAGACGCCAACCCACTTGTGCTTTCCACTTCGGATGTCAGTCGCACGCTGAGCAGGGTGAATGTGCGTAAAGCAGCTGGGCCCGATGGTGTACCCGGCCGGGTGCTATGAGCTTGTGCTGAGGAACACTCGGGTGTCTTCACACACATCTTTAATGTCTCGCTGGCCCAGGCAGCTGTCCCATCTATCTTCAAGTCTGCTACCATCATACCCGTGCCAAAGCACTCAACTGCTTCAGCCATTAATGACTTCCGACCTGTTGCACTCACACCAATTATCTCCAAGTGCTTTGAGAGACTAGTTCTCTCTCACTTGAAGTCCTACCTACCTGCTACACTGGACCCACACCAGTTTGCGTACCGCAGCAATAGATCCACAGAGGACGCTATTTGCACAGCGCTATACACCGCACTGACCCACCTGGACTGTCAAAACTCATATGTGAGAATGTTGTTCATTGATTTCAGTTCAGCATTCAAAACAGTGATACCATCCATGCTGATATCCAAGCTCAACCATCTGGGTATCAGCACATCACTCTGCTACTGGATCTCAGACTTCCTGACTAACAGACCCCAGTCTGTTAAATTGGGCAACCACTTCTCATCAGTCATCACCCTGAACACTGGCGTTCCACAAGGCTGTGTTTTGAGCCCGATTCTGTACTCCCTCTTCACCCACAACTGTGTGCCTGTTTATGGATCAAACACCATAGTTAAGTTTGCAGACGACACCATGGTGATAGGCCTGATCAGAGACAACGATGAGACGGCCTACAGAGACGAAGTACAGCGTCTGTCCTCCTGGTGCCACGAAAACAACCTGGCACTCAACACGCACAAAACCAAAGAGATCATTATGGACTTCAGGAAGACCAGGAGCCAAGCTCACACCCCCATCTACATCAGTAGAGCTGCAGTGGATCAGGTGTCCAGCTTCAAGTTCCTCGGTCTTCACATCTCTAATGATTTCACCTGGTCCTTGAACTCCTCCGTCCTCATCAAAAATACTTTTCAAGAAAGTTCACCTGTCTCCCAGGATCCTGGTGAACTTCTTCTGCTGTACCATTGAGAGCATACTCACCAATTGCATCTCTGTATGGTATGGCAATTGCTGTGCTGCAGAACGCAAAGCACTCCAGCGGGTGGTAACAACATCATCATCATCATCAGCGTATCATAGGCACCGAGTTACCCACCATCGAGGACATACATCACAAGAGCTGCCTGGGCAGGGCAAGGAATATTGTTAAGGACCTACCCACCCAAATCATGGACTTTTCAGCCTCTTACCATCCAGTAGGCGTTACAGGAGCCTCCGCTCCCGCACCAGCAGACTCAGGAAAAGCTTTTTTACTGAGGCGGTTATCCTCCTGAACACTGCACATACAATATAATTGCTCTTTTGCACAACCACTTCTCTGTACCTTATATCACTTATATCATTTTCATACTATGTTATATCATGTATATATTATGTCCATATAATGTATGTATCATGTATATAGTATGCTCATGTCATATCATGTTCACATTATGTATCTACATGTAAATACTCCACCTTTCCATGCACCAGTCACTGTTACTACTGCACATTATGTAAATAACGTGTATATTGCATTTCTGTTAGATGCTAACTACATTTCATTGGCCCTGTACTTGTACTCTACACAATGACAATAAAGTTGAATCTAATCTAATCTAATCTAATCTAATCTAATCTAATCTAATCTAATCTAATTAGTGTTCTTCCAGAATATATATATATATATATATATATATATATATTATATATATATATATATAATTTTATAATATAATATTTTATATATATATATATATATATATATATATATATATATATATATATATATATATACAGGGCAACATGGTGCCTTAGTGTTTAGCATGTTCTCCTCTCAGCGCTAGGGATTCCCAGTTCGAATCCCAATCTGGGTGGAGTTTGCATGTTCTCCCCGTGTCCGCGTGGGTTTCCTCCGGGTTCTCCGGTTTCCTCCCACAGTCCAAAAACATGGATCAAGGTGAACTGAATTCTCCAAATTGCCCCATATAGAGTGTGTGTGTGTGAGTGAGTGTGTGTACAGTGATAGATTGGCGTCCTGTCCTGATTGGCGTCCTGACTTATGGCATGTTCTTATAACACTTTATGAGTGTGGTTAAAAATATCAAAGGACAAGGACATTAACAAAGGCCTAAATGTTAAGTATTATATAGCATTATGAATACATTATAAAGCTTTATAAATGTGTTAGAAATTCTATACATACCAACCATCCATCCATTATCTTCTGCTTTATCCTCTATTAGGGTTGCAGTGGGGGGGGGAGGAAGGTTCCCCATGCCCATCCAGGGGTGAACGTTTCGGGCGATGGGCAGATACACCCAGGACAGGACACCAATCTATCACTGTACACACACTCACTCACACACACTCTATATGGGGCAATTTGGAGAATTCAATGGACCTTCAATCTATGTTTTTGGACTGTGGGAGGAAACCCACGCAGACACGGGGAGAACATATATTTATACTGTAGTTGTATATTGTATATTTGTTAGAAACCACTCGCGGGAGGGAATGCGTATGCCGCTTGCGCCTTGTGAGCGTTTCCCGGGAACGGCTACACTGGGAAACTTGCGTACGCCGGTCTGCTGGAAAAACGCTCCCACGGATACAACCTGCGCGGGGATATTGCGCAGCGCTGTACCGTGGTTGAGGCGCGGAAGGCGAGTTCGGAGACACCGGGATAAAAACAAAACAGGGTTTATTCTTTAAAATGGTGTAGGGACACCAACAGAAAGGGGGGAACGAAACAAACGAACTAACACCGGGATATTACCGCAACAAAGACGTGCACGGGGGTAAGGGAATACGAAAACTAAATACAAAAAACACCCAGTCACGTGCACAAAATAAACCAATCACCCAACGGAGACAATGAGTCCATTAAATGAGGGACAGGTGCCCCAGGCACCTGTGACAATATTCCATATTATATTTTAGTTATATATTGTATATTCTATATATTTATAGTTGTTTATAGTTGTATATTCTATTTTCTATATTATATATATTCATAGTTGTATATTTTATATTATGACAGATAGTTGTATATTGTATATTGTATATTATATATTTATGCTTGTTTATTCTATATTCTGGATTATACATATTTATAGTTGTATATGGTATATTATATTTTATATAGCGATATTGTATATATATCTTATTGTATATTTTATTTTCTTTAAATAATTTAAGTTGTAACTTTAATAGAACAGGGTAAACGGGGTCCATCATTTCGTTTCTGTCTGATGTACCACATGCGATGCAAATGATAATAAAACTTTGAATATTAAATTTTACAAACGTAGCAGCCAAGTTCTGGCCGTTTACGCCTCACGATGTTCTAATGGCCTAAAATGAAGACCCCTCCATGTTTGTCTTACACGCCGTTCCCCGGGACACGGCTCAGCGGCGGGCCTGCGTTCGTAACGTGTCATCGTTTATATCGAAGCTTGAAAAAACGCCAAGTCCTACATCTGCTGAGACCCAGGCCTGACTCGGCGCCAGGGAACCTCGAGCAGAGCGCATCCATCTGGGTCAAAATGATTAATACAACTGTTATGTAAGACTTCTGTCTTGCTCGAAACATGGGATCTTGCACATAACGCTTAGTGATTGAAATTGAAAATCTGAAATTGAAAACAAATGAGAACATTACAAGTCAGAAGTTATGGAGAAAACCAACTATACTGTAAATTCATAAAACCTGATTGTTATTTTTTTTTTTTTTATTATAATTTTTTTTTTCTACAACAGGTATTTGTTAAAGAGATGCGTCTTCAGTAGTTTCTTAAAACTGTTTAGTGATTCTGCCTTACGGACAGAGTTGGGAAGATCATTCCACCATTTTGCAGTGGTGAATGCCACGGAGTGAGAATCAGCTCCTCGGTGAGGTGGAACCACCAGGGGGCGATCATCACTGGAGCGAAGTGAACGAGTCGGAGTGTGTTTTGAAAAGATAGAGTGAAGGTAGGCGGGGCCAGATCCAGAAATGGTTCTGTAGGCCAGAGTCATGTGACTTGTACTGAATGCGAGCAGCTACAGGGAGCCAATGGAGGGAGTGATGGAGGGACATGAGTATATAGCACAATATAGCAGTCCTTTATAGAGGATATCTTTCTTAATCAAAAATCTTCATCCTGGGAATAGTGGTCCTTCATAGCAGATTTCTTATGTTGAGGACAACTGCTGTATTTTTTTCTTGCATGTTTTAGCAACTCTGTTTGGTGCTTCTCATAGTACACATGGTGTCTCAGTTTGGTTATTTCTTTCCGTGACATCTGGGACTTCTGTTCTTTGGACAAAACTTTCCGTCGCCTCCGGTCTTTGTTTCTTTTGCGAGCAGTCAGTAATTCCAGAGAAACTGATGGTTCTACTGTTATTGGTGATTCCATGATCAAGGTGCTACCCACAGGGGCCGACACGGTGACCTCATTGTGAGCTGGCTGATGGTCTGTGGAACAGCTTCCCAATTCAGTGCCCATTTCCGAAGTAATCGAAACTGGCATGAACTCATACATGCAATCATGAGGTGATTGCAGTGCATGATGAAATTGGAGAAGCCGTTCAGTCATGGCACTCAAGTTTCCAAAGGTGATCATGACCGCAGTACCATTTCCAGCCAGGCAGGGCAAGCCATCAGGCGTCCTACAATGAGGATCAAAAAATCCACATCCTCCTGATTGGTCCCGGAACAAAGCGATGGTGAGGCTGGACAGTGTGAGGAGGGCGTACTTCACCTCTGACACGAGGCACTGTAACCGATTCGAAAGTGTCAGGAAATCCTCTGCACCGTCAGGGCCTTGACTCCTCAAATACCCATACCGTGACAGATGTTTTGTGACACTGTAGGTGTGCTCCTGTACTGCAAACTTACCTGGTAGTTCGTCAAAAGCCAGGAAATCATGTACAAATTTACCTTCATTAATAAGCTTAAATCTAACAAAATTATACAACCGATCACCATTTTGCAAAACAAAATCAAGGTCTGTACATTGCAAGTCTGTGCGCTCATGAAACACAGCCAAAAACACAAGGGAATTACACGTACACTGTCTGTTCCTAGATGCCTGCCCGTATCTCAGATTAGCCTGACTGTGTAGCTTGTACACCAGTGATGTAGGTGTGTACTGCAGTAGCCTGAGCCGTACTCACTGCGCTCTGGGTGACCGTAGGCTGCTGACCTGCTGCTTCACTAACAGTCTCCTTTCCCATTCTCCAGCACTGCTTCTGAGCCTCTGAACGAACCATCCTTCACAGACAGCGATAGTAATGTCCTTCAAAAAACGTAAACTTTCACAAGTCCTCAGTGGCTGTGTCCAATCCATCTTCCTGTGTGAGAATCCGCCTTCCTGTGTTAGAGAACAAATACTAATTAGAGCATTTGATGATATTTCACTGTGTAGACATATAAACAGTGACTTACAAAACTGTGATAAAATCTTAGACCTTGCTTTTAAGAAAATGTGCTCTTAACCAGTGTAAATGTCCATATATCATTAAATGCACTTTATTATTCATTCATTCATTCATTCATTATTTTCCACTTTATCCTGCACTTTATTATTTCTTATAATAAATAATCATAAATAATCATATTTAATCAGAGTAGATCGTCTAATTGATCTACGTTCTGAATACCTTAACCTTTCACTGAGTGATGCACTTTCATATTTGCATCACAAACTCACATTTTCCTCACCTGATAATCAAAGTGGAGAATCACAACCAAAACAGGGCCTCGCCAGCAGAGTCGAATGCAGGAACCAACTGTAGACAGTGTTGTAGACCACTGCCATGAATACACACACACACACACACACATACACACAGAATATATTTTCAAATGTAGTATCATATGTATAAATTTGTAATATTTGTATTAAAACATGACATTAACAAAACTATTATAGCGTAACAAAATACAAAAAAAAAAAAAAAAAACATGATGCAGCAAAATTAAACTCATCTATATAGTATAAACAAATAAAACACAAGAAATACTGTAAAATTCAGCAAAACATTGAGCAGAATAAAACCGAATCATAAATATGAAATGTTTTCTTTCACAGAATCATCAGTTAGCATACAGCTAATAATTCTTAAACAATTAACCAAATGCTCATCTTTAGAATAAGTCAATAAAACACCACAAAGATACTTTAACACCATTCAGCAAAACATATTGCAGCATAATTAAACCAAATTTTAGATTTTTAAGCCATCTAATAAGAATATGAGTAAGTTCAAGTTCAAGTTATTTATTTATGTCGCGCTTTTTACAACAGTACATCGTCACAAAGCAGCTTAACAGAATGAAAAGCCTTTAAACCCCCAAAAAGCAAGCCGAAGCGACAGTGGCAAGAAAAATCTCCCTGTTATGTTGTCATTTAAGGAAGAAACCTTGGGAGGACCAAGACTCCTCCTCCAAGTGGGGGACTCATCCTCCTTGAGCGGCCAGGCAGCAACAACAATGTAGGACATGTACAAATATTTAACAAGTAATAACAATAGATGGTTTTTCAAGCCATCTAATAACTAGACTTGTATTTCCAGTAGGAACTACTGAGATGGCTTGAAATGCTGGGCCCATGAAGGGGTTAAAATTCGGAGAAAATGGCAGTAAAACTGATGTGGGGTAGGTAGCTCAGTGGAGCAATGACGCTTAACCCTCATTGCTCCAGGGGGCGCTGCGATGAACCCTGTGCTCACCTTGTAATTCGCTTTGGATAAAAGTGTCCAATAAATAATTAAATGTAAATGTAAATGATGCTGCAGAGCCTCTGTGCACTGTGAATATGATGTCACATGGCCAGGCTCCCTGATCCTGATTGGATGTTGCCTGTGTGTGAAGCTGCATAGCCGCGCAGCAGCTCATGTCAGGAAAAAAATAACTCGCAAAATCATAACTCATAACTCATAACTCGCAAAATATTTCACCTATCGCTTCAGCGAAGGCACCGTTACAAACTAGACACTTTGGGGATTATTCTGGTGTAAAATGACGGAAAAAATGATTGAGTAAAAAATTTAGTAAAAAAAAAAAAAGAGTTATGACGATTTTAAAACTAAAAAGAGGTATAGGAAAAATGTTATAATGAGCCTTTGTCATGTTAGAAAGGACAAAAATCCCTATCATTTAAGGGTAAAATGGAGTTTCTAGGTGAAAGTATCAGGATTTTACACAGGTTTGTTTGTAGAAAACCGTTTCAGATTTGAGTGGGGATGACGTCCGATAGGAATAATTGGAGTGATTTTCAAAGTGAACGGAAAGTGCAATCTGTCTATGAATTTGGATTCGCTGAAAAACCCCTGAAGTAAAGGCACATAAAATATTTGCTATGAATATGTGGGTAACAACTGCAAGTATTGGCATGAGCATGAGAGGCTGTTAAACCTGTTGTTTTTCTTTAAAATTCTCTGATATTGTAACTGCCGACTGGAGCAGTTAAAATCTCTCACTCACATGCCAATACTTGCAGTTGCTCATTAAAAAAAGGCAATGGAGGCTGCAGAGGTCAAGGTGAGCAAAAACGAACCCTATAAAAGGTTATATTTAAGGTTGCTGTGTTACATTTTGGTGCCTTATTTACCTGGTAATGCATGGCTCAATTTTAAAGGTATAAATAATGGCCTTTTTACAGACTTTTAGGCCCTTGATTGTTAGTCAAGTTCCCACACTTCACTGAATTGTGAAAAGCGTAATTTTTTTGTTTCTCAATAACACACACATATGGCATGCATATTCGTGAATAGTGTCTGTGGTCTCTTTGGATCACTGAAATCAATCTCAGACACTTGTTATAATAAGTTTGTTCGAGAACTTCGAGATCGAGATCGACCGGTCGATCGCGCAGGGGTGTTGGGTAGATTGCGATGGAGGTTTGAAAAAAGCATTTATCACGTATCAGCGCTTTTTACAGCACAGTATCTGAAGCACTTATATACACACGCGCACACATTCACACACACACAATGTGCGTTATTCTAAATCGCAATCTCTATCGCTGTACAAGCGAGTAGTCTGCCCCCCGTCTCTCTCGTGGTCCCAAAAACCGGCACGTGGCCCCCGCCTCCGTGCCTAAATCCGAACCACTGCCTCACGAATAATCTACATTAAATAATTTCTTTGTTTTTGCACTTTATTTGACTGACGAGTGAAGGACTTTGCTCCAAAATAACTAAAATGTTCCACTTTCATTTAGTGTGTGTGTGGGGGGGGGATGAGTATTTTTTTACAATGTCAAACTCAAAATGTATTTGTTTTTATTAATGTTCATATTCTGTTTGGGGAAATGCAGGTTACAGTGATTGTTTTATAATTTGTGCTGTATACTGTGTGTTTGGTCGTTTGGGTGTAACTAAAATCAAGTCTTCATGCTATTTGCTGGAATTTCCATCCATCAACTTCCGCTTTATAGGGTCACACGGGGGTTCCCCATGCCCGTTCAGGGGAGAACGTTTTGGGCGCTGGGCAGTTACACACAGGACAGGGCGCCAATCTATCACTGT
The DNA here is from genome assembly GCA_019802505.1 of Corydoras sp. C115. Taxonomy (NCBI): domain Eukaryota; kingdom Metazoa; phylum Chordata; class Actinopteri; order Siluriformes; family Callichthyidae; genus Corydoras; species Corydoras sp. C115. The sequence continues at coordinate 19,350 of JAFMOC010001263.1, read as the reverse complement.
ACACACACTCACACACACACTTTATATAGGGCAATTTGGAGAGTTTAATTGACCTCGATCTATGTCTTTGGACTGTGGGAGGGAACCGGAGAACCCGAAGGAAACCCAAGCAGACACGGGGAGAACATGGAAACTCCACCCAGATTGGCATTCGAACCGGGAATCCCCAGCACTGAGAGGCGAACGTGCTAACCACTAAGCCACCGTGCCGCCCATTAGCTGGAATATTTTTTATAAAATAGCAATTTCTGTGAAAATGGCAATCTGAGGCAGTCTTTTCTATGCTTATTGGACAATACTAACATGATGTGTGTAAACAGGTTTCGATATAAAAGCCTAAAAAAAGATTCCCTGGTAGATCTCAGTGACCTGTCCAATGGAAAAGTAGATCTCGGGCCAGAAAAGTGTGGACACCCCTGATATAGGCTATCCTTGGGATAAACCATTTAGAAAAATCAGAGAAAATTATCATTTGCATCCTAATTTGGAACGTGGTGTATACAGTATGGAAAGAACAACACACCACACAATTTCAAATTATGCACACCTAAACCAGTGGCCTCAATCCCAAATACAAACTTCATTTATTTATAGAATATTTATAGTATTTGTACATGTATTGTTAAAAAAGGAACATTTCTAATAATTTCTAATAAATTTTATGTTAACAATTTTTAAATCTACAAGTCTTTTAGACATGACATCAACAACACATTTTATGTCAGAGAATTATCATCCACCGTAATCTACAGAATACTTATTCATAATTCATTGTTTTCTCACTTGTAATTACTTTGGATAAAAGAGTCTGTTAAATGTAAATAGATATTGAACATTTTACATTTTTTATGATTCACTATCAGGTTGGTTCCGACTTCATTGGAGGAGGAAAGATTAAAAATCAAAAGCTTATTTTGTTTTAATGTTTTTTCCCCCTTAACTTCTCACAGCCCAAGTTCCGTTCAAAGGCTGAGAGAGAGGTTGATGCTCTGAAGCGCAGAGAGCAGGTGACAGAAGAACTTCGTCATCAGATTGATGAACAGAGGAGAAAAAGAAGAGAGTTTGAAGAGATTGGACCAAAGATGTTGCTGGATGAATTGAACATATTTGGTTTACCATATCATATGCAATTCGTCATTCTATGCTTTTGGTATGTTCTAGAGGATCTTCAAGAAAGAGAGCGTCAAGAACGCAGAGAGCGAATGGAACAAGATAATGGTAACGAAGAGGATGAGAGGCGTCAGAAAATAAGAAAGGAGGACAAGAGCAAAGAACTTCAGGCTATTAAAGTAAATCAGTTGAAATTTGCCATACAATTTCAGTAAAATTCAGTATAAATAATTTGCATGTATGAGAAAACTTTTATGTGCTGAATACATAGGCACAATTGTTCATTTGAAGAGAGTCGGTTATCACAGTATAATATCAAGTGTATTTATTGATCCGTTTTAACCCTAAGGCCTTACTCAGCAGGCTTACAAAATGCCAGATAGCCAGGTTTATATTGCCCACCCCTCCCAGAGACATCACAGACCTACAATGCATGGTTTTCTCCATTCAAAACTATACAAAAATATATTATAAACAATGAACCAATTTTAATTCACAATGAAAAATTTTAATTAACAGTTCTTACATACACCTCTTGGTGCTACTTGGACACATCATCAGTAATGAACCCGAGGTCATGGGGTGTTTCGGGTCTTTGATCATCAAATACCCTCCCTCGGGCGACCCAGTCGTGGGTGTCCAAGTGGCCCACTACTCCACGGATCCCCCCTCCGGATCCATAGCCATCTTGAGGCTTTCTCCGCAGCCTCTATGATGTTCCTGATGGCTCGTCTGCACAGCTGACCTTTTACTCCAAGGACTTTTAGGGTGCGGGGTAGTAACTGGCCAACAAAACCCTGACACCCTACCTCAACTGGTTCACATCGGGCTTTCCAGCCTTTACTCCGGCATTCCGTCACCAGCTCAGCATACTTAGCTCTCATTTGCCTCCTCTATTCGGTCTTCCCAGGGTACAGTAAGTTCGACCAGCACCACTTGCTTTGTAGACTCTGATATTAGTAACATGTCTGGTCGAAGTGCAGAGGCTACGATGTACTCTGGGAACTTGAGCTGTCTTCCCAGGTCGACTTGGAGCTTCCAGTCCCGGGCAGTGGTGAGAAGCCCTTCAGAGGAACCTGACTGATGTTGTGCCTTCTCTCCCGCTCTGACAAACGTGATGGTGTGTTTGGGAGTATGTTGGTACCTGCAGTTAGAGATTGCTGAGCTGAGCGTATCTGCCAGCGCCCTGAGGATCTGGTCATGACGCCAGCAATACCGCCCCTCCCCCAAGGCCTTTGGGCAGCAACTGAGGATGTGCTCGAGGGTAGGCTCTTTTCTGGCACAGCTGACATGCCGCAGTGTCTGCTAAGCCCCAGCACTTCAAGTTGGTTGGACTAGGGAGCACGTCATATACGGACTGAATAAGGAACTTAATGTGTGTCTCCAGAGCTCTGGCCAGGTGACTTTACGCTGCTCAGCGTGCTCCCACCTTGTCCAGGCACCTTGCTGGTGCATAGCTACCATCTTGACTCGCCGATCTTCCTCTACCTCTGCCCTTATCTCGTCCTGTACCATTTGCCGCTTCTCCCTTCTTCTGACTTTGTCATAACGGGGCTTAGAAAAGCAGCCAAGACCTGCGTGGCCCACTGCAGTGTTGCCTACCAAGATGTTGTGCTGTAGCCTTGCCTCTGCTCTGTCAACAGCTTCCTGAGCCTTCCACTTCCTCCCAGTTTTCACTCGAATTCCTGCTGTAGCAACGTTTTTGTCTGAGGAATCCCGGTACATCATGAGCTCCCTAGCGCGTGTAACCTTGAATTCCTCTGATAGGCCACTAAATGGAAGCTGCAGTATGGTGGAATGGCCGTACAGAGCGATGCTGCTGAGGGATCGAGGAAGCCCAAGCCACCTACGGAGAAACTGGCTGATGTTGCGTTCTAGCATCTCCACCGTTGATATGGGCACCTCGTAGACAAGCAGGGGCCAAAGGAGTCTTGGCAGAACTCCGTGCTGGTACATCCAGGCTTTGAATTTTCCTGGTAGCCCCGACTTGTCTATTGCTGTGAGCCAAGATGTCAGTTCTACCTTGGTTTTCTGGAGTACCTCTGAGTCCCTCATGGAGCTGTTGAAAACCTTGCCCAGGCTCTTGACCGGTTTTTCTGTCACCGTTGGAATTGGGGTCTCTCCTATGGCGAAGCGGTACCGGTCGGCCACTCTGCCTTTCTTCAGGACCAGAGAACTAGACTTGGCGGGCTTGAAGCTCATTCTCGCCCATGAGATGAGCTGCTCCAGCCCCTGAAGTAGCCATCTGCAGCCAGGAACAGAGGTTGCCGTCACCGTTAGGTCGTCCATAAATGCTCTTATGGGGGGCTGCCGAGTGCCAGATCTTGACAAAGGGCCCCTACATTCCACCTCAGCTGACTTAACAATCATGTTCATCGCCAGGGAGAAGAGTGGCACTGATATAGTGCAGCCTATTATAATACCCTTTTCTAGGCGTTGCCAGGCAGATGTAAGTGATCCTGATGTTACTCTCAGCTGGAAGTTGTTATAATAGTCCAGGATGAGGTTGGTGATCGACACTGGGACATGGTGTTTTGTCAGTGCTGTTTCAACGAGCTTGTGGGGAATGGATCCATAGGCATTTGTGAGGTCCAGCCAGAGCGTTGCCAAATCCCCTCTGCTCTCCCTTGCATCGCGGATCAGCTGCGATACCACACCTGTGTGCTCTAGGCATCCCGAAACACCTGGGACTCCTCCCTTCTGAACTGACGTGTCTATGTAGCCATTCTTCAAGAGGAAGTCTGTGAGCCGTTGGGACACTATCTTGAAGAAGATCTTCCCTTCGACACATAGCAGTGAGATAATGCGAAACTGCTCGATGTTACTTGCCTCCTCTTCTTTTGGTATCCAGACTCCCTCTGCAGACCTCCACTGAGTGGCAACCTTTCCCCTACGCCAGATCACCTTCATGATCTTCCATAGTCGAACAAGGAGTTTGGGACACTGCTTGTAGACTCTATATGGGACTCCACTGGGCCCTGGGGTGAAGCTTGATCTTGCGGCCATCACTGCTTCTTTGACTTCTTTTAGGGTGGGCTCTGGAGGCTTTACCAGAGCCTCACATGGGCCAAGATCTTGTTCTCTTGAGGGATCGCTAAATGTGATGTTGAGGTGCTGATTGATCTCCTCCACAGGACACTTCAGGTTGCCGCTTTTCTTCTGCCCCAGAAGTCGCTTTGTGAAGGTGAACGGATTGGTTATGAATGCCTTACGCTTCTTGGCTCTCTCCTTTCCGTTCTTTCTGTGCCATTCAGCTCTCCTGAGTGTGACTAGCTTTCTTCTCAGGATCTGTCTGAGCTCAGACAATGCAACTCTCTCCTCCTCCTTTGCTGCCATGTACTGGCATTTCAATATCTTCAGCTCCTGCCTCAGCTGACTGATCTTAAGTTCTCGCCGGTTGGGTCTCACTGGCTGTCTATTCCCAAGCCTCTCTGTCACCCCGAACCGTTCGGCTCCAATGGATGTTATGAGAGTGCACATAGCCTGCAGTTTGTGATCCACACTGCCCTTCGCTGTTGTTTCCATGATCTTGTCTATATCTGTGTCCAGCTGAAGCCACTCCTTGTTGTTGGCGGCAGGCCACTTGACCCGACGTGAATTTGGATTTCCACTCTGCGGGAGTACTGGTGCAGCTCGGAGGTTCCGGGCACTGTGGGGATACTCCGGGCCTGGCTCCTCCTCCATCTGATCAGGGTCTGTGACGAGCACCTTGTCTAACGTGCTGGTCACTACACCTGTGCGTTGCTTCACCTGACCTCCCTTCAGACAGGCTATCTTGGTCTGATGGATTTTAAGACCAGTCGGGTTTTTGCACACCTTGCCGCAGATGCAGACTGTGCTCGTTGTCGGTTGTCCATTATCAAAAGTTGTTGCCGGTAGATCAGTCCGACAAAATACATATGCAACGAAAATGTCCAGTCATATCACCGATATCATATTCACATACGTGTGTGTGTGTGTGTGTGTGTGTGTGTGTATATATATATATATATATATATATATATATATATATATATATATATATATATATATGTATATATATATATATATACATGTACATATATGTGTATGTGATGTCATACCTTCCTTCTCCAAATACTCCTTCTCCAGTATTTTAAAACTGCTCTCTTTTATGACCACTTAGTCATCTCTTATTTTAAAACATTTTTGTCATTGGCATATATATATATTACATTTAGCAGATGCTTTTGACCAGATCGACTTACAAGGTGAGCACAGGGTTCATCACAACATCCCTGGAGCAATGAGGGTTAAGGGTCTTACTCAAGGACCCACACTGGTAACTTCAGTGGACCTGGGATTTGAACCTCCAACCTTCAGATTGATAGCCCAACGCCCTAACCACTTGTTTTTTTGTTTTATTAAATTGTAGATTGTATTGTAGATTTTTTTAGGTTCTCTGTATATGGATAGATGTATATCTGATTTATATATATATATTTTTTGTATTTTGTTTTCATTTTATGGATTTTAGGAATTTGTTTGATGTCTTTAGGAAGATATACTGTAATTGGTTTATCATTTATAATTTTTTTAAATAGGTGTTAGAAGGGGCAGCACGGTGGCTTAGTGGTCTAGCATGTTTTCCTCTCAGCGCTAGGGATACCCGGTTCGATATTCCATCTGGGTGGAGTTTGCATGTTCTCCCCGTGTCCGTGTGGGTTTCCTCCGGGTTCTTCGGTTTCCTCTCACAGTCCAAACCCCCCCCCCCCCCCCCCGACCCTAATATAGGATAAAGCGGAAGATAATGGATGGATGGATGTTAGAAAACCATGCATTTTACTTTGTATAGGTCTGCCAATGTGTGGGGAATATGTACCTATTTTTATTATTTATATTTGATTTATATTTGATATTATTTAAGTTGACATGGTTATCTAGCATTTTGTAATCATGCTGAGAAAGGCATATAAAACAAAATTAATTATTTATTATTATAATTATTATAACAATTGTGCAAATTTTCAGCTTAATTGGATAATGGGAAGTGGGTGAAATGGCATTTGCAAACTTTTACCAGACACACAGACAAACAGATGAAGCTAATAAAGTTGTGTTAATAATAAATACACTTGATTATATTTTGCTTTCCTACTTTCTTCTCAGTTAAATAATTAACCCCATACATGACGTTTTTTTTTAGGCATGGTTTTCTATTTTTCCAAAAGTTATATTAATAATAATAATAATAATAATAATAATAATAATAATAATAATAATAATAATAATAATAATAAGAAGAAGAACAATATTAATATTATTAATTCACATTTTCCCTTGCATTTTTGTACTCCTATTGCATAATATTTTGTCTGTAATTAGTTTTACCAATCACTTTTAATAACATATCCATATGGATATTTCATAAAATTGTAATTTCTTAACCTCAACCTTTAGCTCCCGGTCATTAAACTTGCCATTGTACTTTTGATTTTAGTGAACTCTGTGACCAACATATTCGCAATGCAGTAATATGAATAGAATAAAACCCTAATTAAATAAAAATCTGAAAATTTCCTTTCCAAAGTGATACAAAACCAAAATCCAAAGGATTTCAACACCCGCTCTTACATATTTTTTATGGGGCATCGCTATTTATATATCAGACATGCACCTTTAAATTCTGATTAAATATTTGCTTACATTATTACAAATACATGTGGATTTTTAAATTTGGTGCATTTGAAGCTGAAAAATCAAAAGAACATGGTATAAAATGTCCTTTTGGTTTTATTAAAGATGATGCTTTGTGTGTGCCCTGCTCATGGCTTGCTTTCTTTTGTTCCTTCTTCCTAATATTCTGTAGGAGCGCTATCTAGGTGGAATAAAGAAACAACACCGTAAAAGACACCTAAATAATAGAAAATTTGTGTTTGATTGGGATGCCTCCGAGGACACATCGATAGATTATAACCCAATGTAAGTACTAAGTCCTTAATACTTCTTGGACACAGACGACTTATTAAATATGAAAACAAAACAGTAAATTAAAAATAGCTTGCACTAAATATAATGTGTCTGATCATAGAAAGCTAGACAATTGAATATTTGATTATTGTACATAGACATTTTTGAGGAAGGGCATTATGATGAATTGCAATGTTTATATTAGTTTTACCATAACTATAATACTAATATACAAAATTATTAAAATAAAAAACCTTGTATAAATTAAATCCTGGTTTCAAACGAAAAAAAAAAAATTGGCAGCACTTTACACACTGCTAAACACAACCACATCAATTCAAAACAATAGTATTGCTACTGGACCGGACTATGGCAGAAAAGTAAAAAGAGACATATTCATAATGTTACAGTGGATATAAAAAGTGTACACACGCTTGTTAAAATGCCAGGTTTAGTGATATAAAAAAATGAGACCAAGAAAAATAATTTCAGAACTTTTTCCACCTTTAATGAGGCATATAACCTGTGTATCTCAATTACAAAAACAAACAAACAAGTCTTTAGGTGGACAAAGTAAAAAAAACAAAAAAAAACGTGGTTGCATAAGTATGCACATGCTCTTATACCTGGAGGTGTGGCTGTGTTCAGAATGAATCACATTCAAACTCATTCATTCATTCATTCATTATCTCCCGCTTTTATCCTCTATTAGGGTCACGGTGGGGTTCCCCATGCCCATCCAGGGAGGACGTCTCGGGCGCTGGGCAGATAGACCCAGGACAGGGCGCCAATCCATCGCTGGGCACACACTCACTCACACAGACACAATCTATATGGGGCAATTTTGAGAATTCAATTTACTTGATCCATGTTTTTGGACTGTGGGAGGAGACCGGAGAACCCGGAGGAAACCCACGCAGACACGGGGAGAACATGGAAACTCCACCCAGATGGGGATTCGAACCTGGAATCCCTAGTGCTGAGAGGCGAACGTGCTAACCACTAAGCCACCGTGCCGCCTACCACATTCAAACTGTTAAATAGTAATCAGTAGAGACCTGCCATCATTTAAAGTGCCTCTGATTAACCCCAAGACATTTCCTGACATTTTATTAGTAGCGTCTTACAGAAAAAGCCATGGTCCGCAGAGAGCTCAGCAGGATCTCATTTTCAAAAATTACCACTCTGGAAAAGGGTACAAAATAATTTCCAAGATTTTAGATATACCATGAAACACACTGGCAGTGCACTATATATGACAACAATATCCCATAATCTTCATATGTCCGGGCTATGGGTTAGTGTGGCAATATATAAACCTCTTCTCATGAAGAAAAAAACTTTCTTAATGAAACCAAAGTTGGAACTTTTTGGCTGTAATTCCCGCTCCTACCCAAAAAGATTTCAGTTGTTTTTTTTACCACCCATTTATCAGCTTTATCTGTGTCTGGTAAAAAAGTTTGCAAATGCTCTTTCATCCATTTCCGAATTTTTCCGATTAAGATGAAACTTCGCACAATTGTTCATTGTCAATGACAACACATGAATCAGTTAAAAAATATAAATTACCAATTAATTAACTAATTTGTGGTTATTAATTAATTTTGTTTTCTTTGGATAAACTGCTACAAAATTTTATACTTCACAAGCCAAATTAATTTAGGATACTTTAACACAAGCCAAAAAAAAAAAAAAAAAAAAAAAAAAAAAAAAAAAAATATTATATATTTAGGATAATAATATATATATATTTAAATTTTTATTTTTTTTTAAACAATATAAATGACTATATATTTTTATATTTATATATAATATATATATATATATATATATATATAATTTGCTTGTTTAATTGAGATGTACAGGTAATAGATCTTATAAAAGTTCGAAATACTGACTTGAGTTGATCTATCATTTTGTTTTTTTGTAAATTGATATGGCTTAAAGGGTGTGTAGGTACACTTATCCTAATTTATACTAAACTAAAACATGTTTAATGATTTCTTGTGTTAAATGTAAATTAGTCCACAATAATCTAAGAAAGGAAGAGCCATTATGTTTTAACATACCTGGATTGGCTGTTTATACTTAAAAAATTTTAGCTAAAAACTTGAAATGCTTTAAAAAACATTAAGGACATAATATATTTAGCCTTTCTGTATGCAGTGGTAGGACACTGTGAAAAAAAAAAAGTTTATCTTTTGATATCCTTGATATTCTCATTTTATTTATTTCATTTTATTCAGAATCAGAATACTTTAATAATACCCAGGGGTAAATAGCAGGTTTAATTTTATCTTCATTCATTCATTCATTATCTTCTGCTTTATCCTCTATTAGGGTCGCGGGGGGGTTCCCCATGCCCATCCAGGGGAGAACGTTTCGGGCACTGGGCAGATACACCCAGGACAGGGTGCCAACCTATCGCTGGGCACACACTCACACACACGCACACAAACACACTCTATATGGGGCAATTTGGAGAACTCAATTGACTTGATCCATGTTTTTGGACTGTGGGAGGAAACTGGAGAGCCCGGAGGAAGCCCACGCGGACACGGGGAGAACATGGAAACTCCACCCAGATGGGGATTTGAACCGGGAATCCCTAGTGCTGAGAGGAGAACATGCTAACCACTAAGCCACCGTGACGCCTAATTTTATATTATATATTTTAATATTTAATATTTTAATTATATTATTTTAATATTAACGTACAGACTTTGTTCGAACATTATGTTTGTAATGATGACGGGACATGTGTTATGCATTTTTGGAGTTGACAAATCCCCATAGGAATGAATGGGGTTGATATTCTGAACAGAAAATAATTAATTCTAAACAAACCTTTGTAAAATCCATATACATTCACCAAAAAAAACATTTTACTTTTAAATGGTGGATATTTGCGATTTTCTCACCATTTTTTCCCCTTCTCAACTTTTAAAGCCCTGGCTGTAGTTCCTTCAGGAAATACACATCTTTTTAGTATTATTATTATTATTATTATTATTATTATTATGTATTTTCATAAAACAATAACAGCAAAAAATGCAACATATATTTTATCATTATTGTTTAGTTGATTACATAATTCTTTTTGGACCAGGACTAGATCATCATACAGTTGAATGCCGCTTGTAGAAAAATAAATGCTATGAAGGTCGTCAGCTCAGTGACCAAAAGGCTCCAGCACCCACCCAGATATTATCCTTGCTGTGATATTATAAGTGACACACATTTTATCCACAACATCTCTGCGCTCAACCATAATTTATGCATTCAATGTTCACTCTTTTATCTGATGTATTTCAAATAATTAGAATACTTTATTAATCCCCAGGGGGAAATTGCAGTGCACCTGCAACGGGACTGCATGCACTCTAGTGCATGTGCACTAATATGATATTCATTCATTATCTCCCGCTTTATCCTCTATTAGGGTCGCGGGGGGGGGTTCCCCATGCCCATCCAGGGGAGAACGTTTCGAGTGCTGGGCAGATAGACCCAGGACAGGGCGCCAATCCATCGCTGGGCACACACTCACTCACACAGACACACTCTATATGGGGCAATTTGGAGATTTGGACTGTATGGATGTATTTGGACTGTGGGAGGAAACCGGAGAACCCGGAGGAAACCCACGCGGACACGGGGAGAACATGCAAACTCCACCCAGATTGGGATTTGAACCAGGAATCCCTAGCGCTGAGAGGCGAACATGCTAAACCACTAAGCCACCTTGCCGCCATGCACTAATATGATATTCACAATTTTACACTAATAATCTACACAAAAAATATTTAAAAAATGAATTTGCTATTATTGATAACATTAGAAAAATCATTCACATAGTAAATCTGTTTGCATGATGCCAGAAGATCTGTGCTTACACTTCCTGTCAGTTGATCATAAATATTTATTAGAATGCAGTCTTAGAAAAAAAAATCTGTAGAGAATTTTTTGTATTTTTTTTACACAGAGGTGTGTGGATAGCAGAATGTACACTTTTTACTACACAGAATACAGCCGTTTAATTCCCCTTTTCTGTAATGTTGACTGCTGTTTAATTGTGCCTGTGGCAAATTCAAATAGGGAGAACCCGATTAAAGCTTGCAGGAGCCCATGTACTGCAAAGAATATTGGTGCTCTAGCCATTTATTCTAGTTTCTAGCATCCTTGTGAACAAATGTGTTAATTATAAACCATATAGTTTATTCAAGGTACATATAAAGTACTTGTTTTTATTCATTTATTTGTTATGTAAAATGATTCAACTGTATTTATCTGGGGCAGCATGGTGGCTTAGTGGTTTAGCATGTTCTCCTCTCAGCACTAGGCATTCCCGGTTCGAATCCCCATCTGGGTGGAGTTCCCATGTTCTCCCCGTGTCCGCGTGGGTTTCCTCCGGGTTCTCCGGTTTCCTCCCACAGTCCAAAAACATGGATCAAGTCAATTGAGTTCTCCAAATTGCCCCATATAGAGTGTGTGTGTGTGTGTGTGTGAGTGTGTGCCCAGCGATAGGTTGGTGTCCTGTCCTGGGTGTATCTGCCCAGCGCCCAAGACGTTCTCCCCTGGATGGACATGGGGAACCCCCCCCCGTGACCCTAATAGAGGATAAAGCAGAAGATAATGGATGGATGGATGAATAGTTTTATCTAGAGTGGGCAAATAAATATTTACTTTTACTGGATTCAAAAGGGCGGCATGATGGCTTAGTGGTTAGCACGTTTGCCTCTCAGCGCTAGGGATTCCCGGTTCGAATCCCAATCTGGGTGGAGTTTCCATGTTCTCCCCGTGTCCGCGTGGGTTTCCTCCGGGTTCTCCGGTTTCCTCCCACAGTCCAAAAACATGGATCAAGTCAATTGAGTTCTCCAAATTGCCCCATATAGAGTGTGTGTGTGTGTGTGTGTGAGTGTGTGCCCAGCGATAGGTTGGTGTCCTGTCCTGGGTGTATCTGCCCAGCGCCCAAGACGTTCTCCCCTGGATGGACATGGGGAACCCCCCCCCGTGACCCTAATAGAGGATAAAGCAGAAGATAATGGATGGATGGATTTATCTAGAGTGGGCAAATAAATATTTACTTTTACTGGATGGGAAAAGGGCGGCATGATGGCTTAGTGGTTAGCACGTTTGCCTCTCAGCGCTAGGGATTCCCGGTTCGAATCCCAATCTGGGTGGAGTTTCCATGTTCTCCCCGTGTCCGCGTGGGTTTCCTCCGGGTTCTCCGGTTTCTTCCCACAGTCCAAAAACATGGATCAAGTCAATTGAATTCTCAAAATTGCCCCATATAGAGTGTGTCTGTGTGAGTGAGTGTGTGCCCAGCGATGGATTGGCGCCCTGTCCTGGGTCTATCTGCCCAGCGCCCGAGACGTTCTCCCCTGGATGGGCATGGGGAACCCCACCGCGACCCTAATAGGATAAAGCGGGAGATAATGAATGAATGAAAGAATGGATGGGAAATAATTAATTGAAGGGTTTTCTTGATCTGTCTGTTAGGATGTCAAACTTTTCAGTGTTTGTAAAATATATTTTCTAAAAAGTAAACACCACAGATAAATGGTTTAACAAGGTACAGCAATAATTCATTAATTTATTTGGTTATTGCATGTTTCAGCTATAAAGAGAAGCACCAGGTTCAATTATATGGCCGAGGCTTTACTGAAGGCATTGACTTAGAGCAACAAAAAAGAGATCGGTCTCATTTCTATGGTGATCTGATGGAGAAAAGACGTACCATGAAGGAAAAGGGTCTTATGCACTGGGAACTAGTAAGGTCCAAATAAAATGCGTCTGCTAGAAATCTGTTTTTCCTGTTGTGACTACAGGCAGCGTCTGAAAAAGATGCGCGAAAAGGAAGCACAGCAACGCTGGGATGATAGGCACTGGTCTCAGAAAAATCTAGATGAGATGACAGACAAGGACTGGAGAATCTTTAGAGAACACTTCAGCATTACTACTAATGGAGGGAAAATCCCCAATCCAATACGCACTTGGAATGAGTATGACTTACCGGCTCATATATTGGAAGTCATTGACAAGTGTGGCTACAAGGTAAAATTTTATTTCTTACACCACCATTGTTGGATCTCATACATGTTTTATTTGCTCTACTGAGATAATATTTGCATGACAATGAAAAACTTAGCTGTGATTATTTTAATATTTCTTAGATTTTCTGTTTAGTTTTTCTTTCCATTCTTTGTTTCTTACATTTAATCTGCTTATATAATAGGGCCCAACGCCTATCCAAAGGCAGGCCATTCCTATTGGGTTACAGAACAGTGACATAATTGGAGTAGCAGAGACTGGTAGTGGAAAAACTGCAGCTTTCCTTATTCCTTTATTGGTTTGGATCACCAACCTTCTGATGACTGATATGTGAAATACTCATTTTCTAATGATATATTGTTTTTAAAGGCCGTTGCAGCTAGTTTTTATAGTTGATGAATATGAGTAAGACAACTGAAAAAACGCACCTAAGTCAATATTCAAACAGATTAATTTCCTAAGATTAATTTACTATTTCATCATATTTTTACAAACCTGGTCTGCTCCACACTTGTTTCAAAGATGACTGGCTATCAAGCTCTATTGCAAAAGATAAATGAATGATTATTTATTCATTCATTTATTATCTCCGCTTTATCCTCTATTTGGGTCGCGGGGGGGTTCCCCATGCACATCCCGGGGAGAAAGTTTCGGGCGCTGGGCAGATACAGCCAGGACAGGACACCAATCTATCGCTGGGCACACACTCACTCACTCACACAAACACACTCTATATGGGGCAATTTGGAGAACTCAATTTACTTGATCCATGTTTTTGGACTGTGGGAGGAAACCGGAAAACCCGGAGGAAACCCACGCGGACACGGGGAGAACATGGAAACTCCACGCAGATTGGGATTCAAACCAGGAATCCCTAGCGCTGAGAGGTGAACGTGCTAAACCACTAAGCCACCGTGCTGCCCAATGATTATTTATCCACGGTAAAAAAAAAAAAATCATGGTTTATTTATTCTTATAAAATAACCGTTGGAGTTGATTTCTAATATAAATATACAAACATACACACAGTGTTCAAATATGCCTTCATATATATGCATATGTACACTGGAAATCAAAATTAGAGAAGAATGTATGAACAATTGATTTTTTTCAAAAATATCATAATAATGATAAACATTTGATTTTTATAAAGGGTACAGCATGCCACTACAACAGTGTTTTACAAAATAACCAGCATATTTCAGCATATAACCTTTATTTTGCAGGGGAAAAAAATTGGAGAACAGCAATGACTGTAGCACAGAGCAAGAGTATAAGATAAGGTTACAACAGTCACCAATCAGTAGGAAATGTACAGTTGCTCTGAATGACTTCAGACTTGGGGACATCTTGAAAGGCTGCATGCTAAGAAACAAACCTTAACCTTAATGACCTAAACCTTAACCAACAAATGAATTTGCATTTCAATGTTCCAAATTAATGGCACCCACACTGTTGCACGAGTCAGCACCTTTTGCTCAAAGAATTTTTATTGCATGACAACAAACATAAGATCAAAGTCTATGCTAATGCAAATTTGTTGTTGGTCGCCTGTTTTTGGACATTTTTGCAGGTTTAAGGACTCTGATCAAGGACCTTATGCTCTAATCTTGGCCCCCACACGTGTATTGGCACAGCAGATTGAAGAGGAGACAATAAAGTTTTGCGAACCACTTGGTATCCGAACAGTGACTGTTATTGGTGGTATCTCAAAAGAGGATCAGAGCTTCAGAATTGGGGAGGGTTGTGAGGTGATCAATCATCTTTATTTGGGGGGATTTTACAGGTCCAAGGTAGGGTATAAGTAAAATGTACTTGTTTCCGGTGAAATCCCGTAGTATCCAATTTGAACTGAATTTATCAGATTTTTCCTGATTGTGTGACTTGTTTGCCATTTAAAAGTATTTAAAATGTGTGTTCTTTTTTCTTTTGTCTGTTAGATAGTGATAGCTACTCCTGGACGTTTAATTGGTCTGTTGGAGAATTGTTACCTGGTGCTTAGTAGGTGCACATATGTAGTCTTGGACCAGGCTGATTGGATGCTAGACAAGGGTTTTGAACCACTTCTGAAAAAGATTTTGGAATACATCCGGTTACCAATAAGAAACCAGACACAGATGGAGCAGAAGATCCAGAAAAGATGACTCTTAACTTTGAATCAAACACAAATACAGACAGGTTTGAACAACAGAATTAAAAACGGAATTAATGCAAACTATATTAGTGTGGAGTAAAGTACATAACAATGCTCACTGATCTGTAAACCAGTTTTTCATTTTGTTTTTTGCTCCTATTTTGGCCTAATTGCCTGTTTTTAATGCTACTTGTTGAAACTTCTTTTAGACAGTTATATTTACTGCAACAATGGCCCCTGCTGTAGAACGATTGGCCAGGAGCTACCTTCGACATCCTGCCGTGGTTTACATCGGTTCTGCAGGTAAACCACCTGAGAGAGTGGAGCAAAAGATTATCTTGACGTCAGAATCTAAGAAAAGGTAAACGAACATGAGCTTATTAATGCATGCTTTTTTGGTAAATTGCATTTTTTATACACTCTAGATGTTGCCAGAGGTCATGAATTCATTATTGCTAATGTATTTTTTTATAGGAAAGAACTTATTAAAATCCTGTCATGTGGTTTTAAACCTCCTATTATTATCTTCGTTAATCAGAAAAAGGGATGTGATGTGCCTAGGGCACCCGTTTCTCGGCCGTTGTGTGTTTTTGGGTTCTGTGTTTTGTGTTCCTGTTTTTAGTTAATTAGCTGTCTCGTGTGGGTATTTTAGTTAATTAGCTTCGTGGGTTCATTGGGTGGTTTTGGGCACGTGTCGCGATATGTGAGGGTATTTAGTATTTAGTATTTAGTTTTCAATCCAGGTGGACTTCTGTGACAGAAAGACGCGCCAACGTTTGGGGAGTCCAGAGCCCAGGTAGGTGATTTTAAAATTTTTCTTTGGGGGGGCCGTATAGCCTCGTACTCGCGGCGCGCTCCGCCGTTTCCGCGAGTGTGCCGTTATGCGGAGCCCGCCGTCCCAGAGCCGGGGGAGTGGCTCAAACAGCGTCATGGCGGAGTATAGCGACTCCGATGAGGAATGGATGTGGAGGTATGGGTTTGAGGCGCTCTGCGCAGAGGAAGGTCTGGACATTGTTCAGATTTCCGATGACGAGGCGGGCGAATCTTACCTGTATGGGCACATTCTGCCCGTACACACCCTCCGCAACACTGAGGAGTTCTGGACGGAGGGTCCAGTCCGGTTTGTTAAACCCCCGGTGGCGAGACACAGATGCAGAGCGCGGCGACGGCGTGGAGTGAAGCCGCAGCGGGCGCACAGCGCAGCTGCGGAGCGCGAAGCGTGGACTGCGGGGCAGTCACGTGACGCGACCGCGCCGGTCCGTGCCGCGTCTGGGTCGCGCTGCGAGGGGGCGTTACCGGAGCCGCCGCCTGAGTGTGTGAGTGTGTTGTGTCCCCCTTCCTCCTTGTTTGGGAGTTGCGGCGGGGGTTTATGTTTTCTGTGTGCAGGATGGAGAGCCCGAGGCGCCGGCCGAGGTCATGCCAGCGTGCGTGCCGGCCGAGGTCCGCCCAGCGTGCGTGCCGGCCGAGGTCCGCCCAGCGTGCGTGCCGGCCGAGGTCCGCCCAGCGTGCGTGCCGGCCGAGGTCCTGCCTGCGTGCGTGCCCGCCGAGGTCCTGCCTGCGTGCGTGCCCGCCGAGGTCCTGCCTGCGTGCGTGCCCGCCGAGGTCCAGCCAGCGTGCGTGCCTGAAGTCAAGGGTCCGCGCGCCGTCCAGCCCGAAGTCAAGGGGACGCGCGCCGTCCAGCCCGAAGTCAAGGGTCCGAGCGCCGTCCAGCCCGAAGTCAAGGGTCCGAGCGCCGTCCAGCCCGAAGTCAAGGGTCCGAGCGCCGTCCAGCCCGAAGTCAAGGGTCCGAGCGCCGTCCAGCCCGAAGTCAAGGGTCCGCGCGCCGTCCAGCCCGAAGTCAAGGGTCCGCGCGCCGTCCAGCCCGAAGTCAAGGGTCCGAGCGCCGTCCAGCCCGAAGTCAAGGGTCCGAGCGCCGTCCAGCCCGAAGTCAAGGGTCCGAGCGCCGTCCAGCCCGAAGTCAAGGGTCCGCGCGCCGTCCAGCCCGAGCAGCAGGGGCCGCACGCCGCACGTCCCGCCTCGCCACGCCTCCAGGGGGCGTCCGCCTCGCCACGCCGCCAGGGGGCGTCCTCCGGACCATGTCGCCCGTGGGCGTCCACCTGACCCTGCAGCAAGAGGGCCCATTCCTCGCCCAACGTGGGCGGCCACCGGACCACGCAGCTAGAAGGCGTGGCTCATTCCTCGCCCGACGGGGGCGTCCACCGGACCACGCATTAGGAGGGCATGGCCCTGTCCTGATCCACCACGGGCGTCCACCTGACCTCGCAGCCGGAGGGCGTCTGCAGCTTCGCGTCGGCAGACGGCGCTTTCCACACCGCGCCCGTGTGGACGTGTCACACGCCTCCCCCGCAGAGGGCGTCCACCGGAGGGTGCCTACCTAGCCCGACTCAGGAGGGGCGGACGACCCCTCCCACCCCCCCAGGACTGTTTGTTTTTGGGTTGTCTTGGTCGCGTCCCCTCGTTACGCGACCGTAAGGGCGGGGGTAGTGTAGCTGTCTCGTGTGGGTATTTTAGTTAATTAGCTTCGTGGGTTCATTGGGTGGTTTTGGGCACGTGTCGGGATATGTGAGGGTATTTAGTTCCGGGGTTTCATGTCTTCCGTGCGCGTCTTAGTTTTATGTTACACTGTCCTTTTATCTGTCTATATGGGGCAATTTTGAGAACTCAATTGACTTGATCCATGTTTTTTTTTTTTTTTTGGACTGTGGGAGGAAACCGGAGAACCCGGAGGAAACCCACGCAGACACGGCGAGAACATGGAAACTCCACCCTGATGGGGATTCGAACCGGGAATCCCTAGCGCTGAGAGGTGAACGTGCTAACCACTAAGCCACCGTGCCGCCAGTAGTAAAATTCATTCATTCATTATCACCCGCTTTATCCTCTATTAGGGTCGCGGTGGGGTTCCCCATGCCCATCCAGGAGAGAATATCTCGGGCGCTGGGCAGATACACCCAGGACAGGGCGCCAATCCATCGCTGGGGACACACTCACTCACACACACACACTCTATATTTACATTCACATTTACATTTAGTCATTTAGAAGATGCTTTTATCCAAAGCGACTTACAAATGAGAACACCACAAGTCAGAAGCCATGGAGAAAACCAACTATACTGTAAGTTCATCAAACCTGATTGTTATTCGAAGCTGCGCCCCCCCACCCCTCTCTTTTTTTTTTTTTTTTTTTTTTTTTTTTTTTTATAACAGGTATTTGTTAAATAGATGCGTCTTAAGTAGTTTCTTAAAACCGTTTAGAGATTCTGCTTTACGGACAGAGTTGGGAAGATCGTTCCACCATTTTGCAGTGGTGAACGCCACAGAGTGAGAATTAGCTCCTCGGTGAGGTGGAATCGCCAGGCGGCAATCATCACTGGAGCGAAGTGAACGAGTCGGAGTGTATTTTGAAAAGATAGAGTGAAGGTAAGAGGGGGAAGATCCAGAAATGGTTCTGTATGCCAGAGTCAGCGACTTGTACTGAATGCGAGCAGCTACAGGAAGCCAATGGAGGGAAGTGAGTAATGGAGTGACATGAGTTCGCTTGGGCTGGTTAAACACGAGTCGGGCTGCGGAGTTTTGAATTAGTTGAAGAGGTCTGATTGTGGAAGTTGGGATACCAGCAAGAAACGCATTACAATAATCAAGCCGGGATAAGACTAGGGCTTGAACAAGCAGTTGGGTAGCATGTTCAGTCAAAAAGGGTCTGATCTTCCTTATGTTATAAAGAAGGAATCTACAAGAACTTCATCCATGTTTTTGGACTGTGGGAGGAAACCGGAGAACCCGGAGGAAACCCACGCAGACACGGGGAGAACATGTTAACTCCACCCAGATGGGGATTCGAACCAGGAATCACTAGCGCTGAGAGGAGAACATGCTAACCATTAAGCCACCAGTAGTAAAATTACATTTAAAATTATCATTAAAGATGTTAAGTGACTCCGCCTTACAGACAGAGAAGATGGTTCCACTGTTTAGCAGTGGGGAATGCCACGGAGTGAGAACCAGCACCACGGTGAGGTTGAATCACCAGGCCACATTCATCATGAACGAGTCGGAGTGTATTTTGGAAATATAGAGTGAAGGTAAGAGGGGGCAGATCCAGAGATTGTCCTGTAGGTCAGAGTC
>JAFMOC010001260.1:0-26219 GCA_019802505.1 Corydoras sp. C115 | reverse complement strand
GGGGAACGTGAGGAAATAAAGAATTCACACATTCGTTTTGGGATGCTTTATTTTGCAGATGCTGTTCAGATGATGGTCCAGATGAGGTCACCGTTTTGTGGTCAGTGAGACTTAACTTTATTAAAAGCATAAAACTGGGTTACGACGAGTTAACGCATGTGCCGCGTTCAGCCTTTGTTCGAATAAACAACATAAAACCAACAGAATAACGCAATGCCACATTCTTTAAATCGCCCTCTGTTGGCATCAACAAAATTTCACGGGGGACAGAATTTAAATAATATTAAATACAATGACATGTCCCTGTTTAGTTTAAGGTCAAGTTTCTAATCATACATAAAAATCAGAGGGGGAACAAATTGCTGATCATTAAACCTTACGCGGAACCTTTTGAGAACAGCAAAATAACGCGTCGTTTCTCTAACGTCCCAAACCATACAAAAATAAAAGCAGCTCTTCTTCTAATAAGAGCTCAGAATAAAAAAAACATGTCAGAATCGAAATGAGCTTTAAAGTAAAAACAGTGAGCAGAGAGGGAAGGATGGGCAAGGAGTAAAGAGGGGGGGGGTGATACACATACACAAAATATAAACCTGTCCTATAAGAACGTGCGCAAAACATTAAACAGTAACAACTAAGACTTTTTGGAGTCCTGTGTGTTCCGCCGCCTGACATCGTTCAAGTCCACCGGCGTGAAAGCTGCAAAAAGGAAGAGAGAGGAAGTTCAGATTGCCTGAGAGCGCAAAGGAGCAGAAGATATGGAGGATATGGAGGTAGGGAGGGAGGTCAAAGGACAGCAAAAGGAAGGGAGGAAGGGAGGGAGGGAGGTAAGGCGATCTAAGAAATTTAATACTTTGGTGCAGATTTCTTCAAATGACATTTGCTACTCGACCAGCTGCTTGCTTTATGACAATCTTTTACTAATACGACAAAAAAAAAAAAATTTAAAACATGACCGTTTTGGATATCACATTTTTAAAATATTAAATTCACTTGAATTTATTAGGTTCCGCAATACCGGCATGATGTTCACTTCTAAATATCCATGCAGACTAGGGCTGCAACAACGAATCGATAAAATCGATAAAAATCGATTAACCAAAGTATCGATAATGAATTTCCGTTATCGATTCGTCGGGTCGCGCGATTTCCGCGTTACTCGCGATGTCGTAACCTCTTACGTCACCTGCGGCGCTTCAATAATGCTGGAAAAAAAAATAGCGGGTTGAACAGAACGGGGCGGAGTCTGCAAAACAAGTTGATAAATCTACAAATGAAACACAGCCAACGCTGGAACTAAAGAACGTGGAACATGCAGCTCCGCGAACATGCGCAGCAGCACCGGTGATGATACACCACCTGAAACTCAACACTGATGAGGATGAAGCTGAACAGCAGATTAATCACTACAACATCTTACTAACGAGAACTAACGAGCTTCTTTAGTTTAAAGTAAATCAACGTCAGACTATCAGACCAGTAGAGCAGCGTCATGTTGTATTTGGTTGTTAACTGGATAATAACAGCGATAGAGAACGTGTCTTAACGTCCATTATACGAATAAGTCCGTATTTCCCGGGACATGTCCGTATGTCATGTCGTGTCCCGGGCGTCCCGCTTTATTTTTTAAAGTGAGGACATGTCCTGGTTTTTAGCGCATCAATAGCAGCACGGGGGATTGACGCGCACACGGCGTAAAAGTACGCAGCTTTAAATGTCTGCGTCGAGACAAACGGGAAGCCTTGTACACAGTGTGCAAAGCAGCCACATACGTCCCGGTGTCCAATTGAAATTTCACACAAGAGGCATTTTTTTTTGTTAACTGGCTAATTTGTTAATTTCTTTTCCATAGCTGATTGTTAATTAGCTCATTTGTTAATTTATTTTTTTCCAATAGGCTACAGAACAGACAATATTTGCTTCATTACTGAGGGCAACTGAGTACCATGTGTTATTTGGAGTTGACTTTTGTTGTTAAGTGAGGGATGTTTAGATGATACATTATTTCTTTCATTGTGCTTTTCATTAATTACAGTAAATGTTAACTTAAACATTTTGAATAAAATTACTATATATAATACTATACTGTAGAATAATTTTACTGAAAAACATCCATCTTTGGATAAAAGCGTCTGCTAAATGATTAAATGTAAATGTAAAGACATGGGGGGGAAAAAAAATTATTTATCCGATTCATCGATTAATCGAAAAAATAATCGACCGATTAATCGATTATCAAAACAATCGTTAGTTGCAGCCCTAGTACAGACTAAAACCGACTGAGTAAAACGTGGTACTCACAGCTCAGCGTGGGGTTCGGCGTCCTCTCCACGTACTTCTGAGGTCCCTTGTTACTTTGCTCGGTTCCCTGGAACGACTGCATCTCCCTCATCACACACTGCCAAGCTGAAGACGGATAATAGAGTCAGATTCACTTACACCACCCCACGAGCACACACACACACACACACTTACTGTATTGTTTACTTACTGTATTGGATGAAGCGCACGTTCTCCTCGTGTGCTGGTGTGAGTAATTCTTCCGTGTGTGTCGGAGAACAGACTCCGGATGTTTGTTTGTAGTTCTGCACCATTTCCTCCCTGAAGCAGATGGAAGAAACATATTCATCAACTTACGACAATGCAGAAACAGCAAACGACGTGTTTCTCATGACATTAAATACTATACAATATCTCTATCTATTACTATCTCATGTAACAATGTGATATTAATGATAATTAAAATTTTCTTGAATCTTGAATGTACAGATCCACAATCAATCAAATTGCCAAACTGATTTGGCTACAAGGCGGCACTGTGGCTTAGTGGTTTAGCACGTTCTCCTCCGGTTCGAAACCCCATGTTCTCGCCGCGTCCACGTGGGTTTTGAAGGGAAAAATAATGAGCATTATTATGCATTTAATATTTACGAGTAATAAATGTAGATCAAAGCATTATCATTTATTTCAGGCATTAATATTGCTTAAGTTCTCATACTTTTAATAAGTTACGGCAGTACTGTTCTCTAATCAGACCCATGTGAGAACGTATCTCTGTGTCAAGGTCAGGATGTGCGGAAGGGAGGAAAGGCAGAGCGTACTGTACCGTACGGGTCGGCTGACAACAAAAGTTCTGATAACAAGAAGCATAATTATTTTACACTAAGCCAGTGATTCTCAATTATTTTCTGTTAAGCCCCCCCCCCCCCCCCCCCAGGAAGAAGAAAACTTTTAGCCCCCCCCCCCCCCCCCCCCCCCCACGACAAAATGGGATAAAGTATGATTTTGTAGTATGATTTGTCTATAGGTTTGTTATAAGTTCAGCTCTTTTATAACAATGTCTCCTTATTAACAATAAAGAAAACAAAAAAGAAAGAAATATAGATCAACTTAGAACAAAGAATCATTTGATTAACTTTGTTTTTTAGTTTGTAACAGAAACGAATGAAATCCTAATTTAAACCAGAAACATTTTTGAACCGACCGGCGTTTGATACTGAAAAATGAAATGAAATAAAATCAATAAATAATAATAAATTCAAATTCATCAGCAACATTAATTCAGGAGCAAAATATATTAACATTTTAACCTACAAAACAAAAATGTATACAACAATTCGTGCTGCTTTTTTTTTTTTTTTTTTTTTTTTGGAGGAAGTCAGAACTGATGTCTCCAACGCGCCGTTTTGCAGCACAGCTTTTCTGAAGCAGCTTTCATAAAGCGTTATGATCGCTGGCTCTGCGTCACGTTTACGATTTAAAAACTCAAGCGGTTATCGGTGTGATCGGGGTGTCATGTCTTTAAGTGACGCCTTCATCTATTTGTCTTCACGCTGTCCGCTGCCAACATTTAAAGACACAGAGGACACACCGGTCTTTCTTCGTCTCCACCTCAGTTACCGTGAAACCAGCGCTACATACACTTTCCTCGTTTTAACTTTCGGTCGACTTTTGTTGCTCTCATTATCTCCACCTTTCTCTCCTCGTCTCTGTTAAATATTTCTCCATGTTGTCTCTTGAGGGTTTGTTCAGTACACTTAATATCACTTGCTCTGTGATATCTTATGCGCCCCCCCCCCCCCCCCCCCAGGGGGGCGCGCACCACTATTTGAGAAGCACTGCACTAAGCAGAGGCGGCACTGTGGCTTAGTGGTTAGCACGTTCTCCTCTCAGCGCTAGGGATTCCCGGTTCGAATCCCCATCTGGGTGGAGTTTCCATGTTCCATGTTCTCCCCGTGTCTGCGTGGGTTTCCTCCGGGTTCTCCGGTTTCCTCCCACAGTCCAAAAACATGGATCAAGTCAATTGAATTCTCAAAATTGCCCCATATAGAGTGTGTCTGTGTGAGTGAGTGTGTGCCCAGCGATGGATTGGCGCCCTGTCCTGGGTTTATCTGCCCAGCGCCCGAGACGTTCTCCCCTGGATGGGCATGGGGAACCCCACCGCAACCCTAATAGAGGATAAAGCGGAAGATAATGAATGAATGAATGAATGCACTAAGCAGAATAACTTCTTTTGGCCCACAGGTGATCAATCTGAGATGGAAGAGCAGCAAAGGTGGGGGCCTGTGCAGGCAGAGTATATGAGGATGGAGTCGCGAGGTCGGAGAACAGGCAGATCGCGCACGGGTTGTTGACTGCGCTCTTCTCCCCAGATTCCCGTTGTATTAATAAATGTTATTTCTTCGCTCAGAACTGTTGCTGTGATCTCCTCCTTTTCAAACGAACGCCTCCCACAGTCCAAGGATCAAGGTCAATTGAATTCTCCAAATTGCCCCATATAGAGCATATGGCTGTGTGAGTGAGTGTGTGAGTGAGTGTGTGCCCAGCGATGGATTGGCGCCCTGTCCTGGGTGTATCTGCCCAGCGCCCGAAACGTTCTCCCTTGGATGGGCATGGGGATGGGCATGGGGAACCCCACCCCACCCACGACCCTAATAAAGGATAAAGCGTAAGATAATGGATGGCTGGATTTGGCAAACATCAGCGGCCTCTAGTGGATAATTAGAGAACATACACCGCTTCTGCATGTTCCAACACACTCTGTACAACGTAAAGGCGGGTATAAAAACGAGGTTCTTCTGCAAATTACGCATTTATATAAACACGTGACCGTCGTGGGCTTGTGGTCAAGGATGCTGCCTTGCGACCTGAAGGTCCCCGGTTCGATTCCCGGAGCAGTGTTTGGCAGAGCATCGTGTGCGCGGTCAGTGCTGTGAAACGATGGAGAATTCACACCAACGACGTTTTGTTTATTTTTAATAAATGTGCAGACGGTAATCCTACAAATAAACACCGAACGTATAAAGCAATTATAACGAATTACGTCACACGGACGTCACCTAACCAACAAGGTGGACGCCATGAAAGCGGGTGCGAGTGTGTCGGGCCTAAATAAAGACACAGAAAGCACGACGGGGTGTTTTTTTACACGCTTATAAAACGCCGCGACTTAATAATAAAATAAAATAAATTTATTTAGTGTGAGCTCCGGGGGGGGGGGGGGGGTCCGAGGACGCTTCGTATCTCTCTCAGCGTTAGCATTTCCAATTCACACCTGCGGCCGAAATCTCGACGCTGTTTAAACACGATGTTGCGTCGATCTCCCCGCCATTCCGACCGCGTCGCATGCGATTAAATAAAGCGCAGCCTCGTGCAAATGATTACCTTCGGCGTTTTTATTCAGACCTTTTCCCTCCCGCTGTGGGCGTTCGGAGTATACCAACAACCGCGTGCTCCCGCCTCCCGCGCTCCGATTGGCCAGCCGTGACACATTCTACCACGCGATTGGTTAATCGCAGCCAAAATTCAAAACGGGTGGAGGTGGGGAAAAAAAAACCGGTCCGCTTGCAAAGCCAACAAAACAATAAAGCGAGTTATTTTTTTAAAATGAGTCTTTTAACACCCGATACGATCTACAGACGTATAACAACCACGAATCTAAACGATTTAAAAGAAGAGCGAAGACGTACCACGGACGCGGCGCCCTGCAGAGGATCCACCTCAGACGAAACCGAGGCAATTACAAGGAAGCGCTTAAATCCACTCTCACTAACCAAGTGCGCTAGATAGTGTGCACTCCGTTCGCTCACACACCTAGTGCACTCACTCGACGGGTGCATGTCCATTTGAGAAGTTGCCAAATCGTTGAAACAGGTCTAAAGGCCAAATTGTAGTTCATTCATTCATTATCTCCCGCTTTATCCTCTATTAGGGTCGCGGTGGGGTTCTCCATGCCCATCCAGGGGAGAACGTCTCGGGCGCTGGGCAGATAGACCCAGGACAGGGCGCCGATCCATCGCTGGGCACACACTCACTCACACAGACACACTCTATATGGGGCAATTTGGAGAACTCACTTGACTTGATCCATGTTTTTGGACTGTGGGAGGAAACCGGAGAACCCGGAGGAAACCCATGCGGACACGGGGAGAACATGGAAACTCCACCCAGATGGGGATTCGAACCGGGAATCCCTAGCGCCGAGAGGCGAACGTGCCGACCACTAAACCACCGTGCCGCCCTTGTAGGTTTTTTAAAACACTTTATTAAGTTTATTTAATCCTAATAAAATAATAATAAATAATAATAAATAAATAATAATAAGCACGTCTCAGGTAGGATATTTTAATGAAAAGTGCAAAATACAAGTACAAATATAAGAACGGACATAAAAAATGTAATTCACACACATTAAAAAAAAAAAAAAAAAAAAAATCAAACCTATAAAAACAGCACATGATACAGAAAACGTCACGTCAAGATGCTGGAATATAAAGATTATTCTAATCTGAAGTAATAAAAAATATAAAACACACACACACACACACACATATACAAAGGATGACATGAATTACTTACAATATAAACGTGTTTTTGTCTCCATTGTGTCCATTGCAACACAGCGCTTTAGAGTCCACGTTCCCCCTGGTGCCACCTGACAGTTCAGTGCACAACGTCACAACACAGAACCGCCATGACCGCCAGCTTTTCTCAAGTGCATCTAAGGGGAGCACACAGCTGCTGTCCCTTAGATCTCTCTTTCATTTGCACTCTCTCTCTCTCTCTCTGGTCCACACAATCAGCATCACAGCTGTGAAGATGAAGGTGACGGAGCTGGATGGCAGAACGTTGGTGACCCATTCAGTCTCCTCCAACCTGGAACATCTGGACGAGTTCTTTGCAGTCCGCATCGATCAGATCGGCGGGTTTCTCTCCACAGTCATTTTCCGCTTCGGGATCGGCACCCAGGGAGAGCAGGAATCTATAGATCACAGCAGAAAACGATAACTCGTTTGGTCAAACACTGAAGAGGAAAAACACCACACAACTCAACTCTCTGAGATGCTTATTCCTGATGAATGCTGCTGCCAGAAAGCTGGAGACCATTTAAGCATCACTTGACTTGGCTACAACTGTTTGTTTGTTTGGAAGAAGTTATGAACTAATTCAATGTCTCCCCTTAAAGAGCTTCAAGCACTTGAACGTTTTCCCAAGATTATTTTAACAAGGTCTGATCACAGAGGCCTAAAAAGAAATAATACTCACTTGGCAATCAATGGATATCCATCGCTGCAGGCCATGTGAAGCGGCGTCCAGCCGTCTTCGTCTCTCTGCATGATATCTGCGCCATGCTTCACCAGTAGCTTCACACACTCCAAGTTCCCTGACAGAACGGCCTCATGGATGGCTGCCATGCCTGATGAGATCCAGGAGGATGAGACATTTAAAATTCCAGCTCAGGATAAATTGATTAGATACTAAATGATCTAAGCCGGTGTCCATAAGACTTGTGTGGAGAGGGAGGGTGTTACCTGAATGGTAGATGGTGTCCAGGTTCACCCTCTGGGCCCGAATGAAGCGGCCGATCCGTTCCAGCTCACCCTGACGGATGTAGTCCTGGAAGACGACGTCGTTGGGGAAGTGGACGCTGCGGATGAGCTTGGCAGACTTTCGAGTGTGGAAGCATGACGCGGGGTTGACGGGCGAAGAGGTACACCCTTCGAAGGTCGCGCTGTGCGTCACAGGACACTGGTAGAACTTCATCATTCTCTTCAGGAAAAGAGGGTTCTGGTAGAAGACAAGTGGTTCTGGAAGAGTGTCGCAGTTCTTCACTGTCCCGCAGGTCTTCAGGAGCGCTCTGCCTAATGGTCTCCTATCTCTGGACAGCTGTTCAAGTCTTTTGGGCGTAGGTGCGTCCACCTCCACGCCCTTTATATCCTCTCCGGCACTATTTTTGGTAGCATCACATCACCACAGCTCCAGTGACTGAATTGGAAGCCACGTAGCTTCTTGACCCCGATGGGCACTTGTAACCCCAGCTTCTGTTTTCACCAAGATTCCCTTACACACGCCGCCGATGGTCACGTACTCCACAAGCAGCGGGTAACGTTCGGTAAACAGACTCACAAGCAGCATAAAAACAGTTTATACTCAGGGCATGCCAAACAAGCCCATGTGCCTGACTGGATTTTTAGGAATAGCTCCTGATGACACCGAAAATAGATTTTACCACCAAGAAAGACTATTTAAAACTCTTGAGTTTATGGCAGAACCCCGTTACGATGCCACAACGGAGGCCGATGCTATGAGCTTGACATAAATAAATAGCTTCCACACTTCATCTAGAATATTCCTAAAGAGCATGTGAAGTACAGATGCTGAAAATACAATATATATAAGGCTTTGTTTAATAAATTTTGGAAAGATTTGGACATCCATGACCAACTTTACCACAAACCAACAAAATGACCAAATCTTCTGATTAAGAGTTACGATCGCGGGAGAAAGTTTACTTCTGTACTTATTTTATTTGGGGTGGCGTAGGGGTTAGCATGTCCGTTCCTTTGAATCCCAATCCCGAGGTGTCTGCGTGGGTTTTTTTTTTTCCTTTTCCAGGTTTCTCCCACAGTTCAAAACATGGCTTCAAGGTGAATTGACCAATTCAATTCCAGAGCGGGTTAGCTTAGTGGTTAGAGTGTTGGGTTATCAATCTGAAGGTTGGGGGTTCAAATCCCAGGTCCACTGAAGTTGCAAGTGTGGGTCCTTGAGCAAGACCCTTAACCCTCATTGCTCCAGGGATGTTGTGATTAACCCTGTAAGTCGCTTTGGATAAAAGCGTCTGCTAAATGACCCAATTTAATTCCAGAGAACAGTGTGCTATCAGCAAACAGGCCTTGGTGTATCTGTATCTGCCATGCACCCATAACCTTCGTCCCTGGACAGGCATTAATGCCATTTGCTGCTTGTTGGGTGTTTTTTTTTTTTTTTATATAAAATAAATGAAAATACAAATAACTTCCAAATACCAGCCCCTCCATACAAGAGTGTGCACCATCGTTGGTGTTGTCGAGCTGTTTCTTAGTGGATGTACCACCAAGAACATTCAGTACATAGACCTCCACAAGATCCCAAAACGTATATTGGAGGTCATGGTGACTTATAGTAACGTTGTGGATTTGTATTGAGAACACACGTTCAACCCTCTTCATAATGAAACGCCTGCAAGACTACCCTCAGCATTACATCACTGAGCGCTTCACTAGTTTTATTGAACCTACTTTTGCTGCGTCATCATTTGAGTCACGGGTAACTGTAAGGTTTAGAATTGCAGCATTAGAGTGTTTCACAATCAGTGGATAATAAGAGTCCTCTGTTTAAGCATCAGCATGGTTTTGGAATTGGAGCAAAAGCAAACCAGCGAGTGGAGGTAGAGGGAGGACATCAGGACGCCACACAGAGACACCCCCAACCGGGAATCAAACCCAGGACCGTTGTGCTGTGAGGAGAACGGCACCATGTTTCCAGACACGATAAACCAGGAGTATTAAAGGATTATTAAATTTAACAGCTATTTAAGCGAAAAACAGTAAACATTTTTTAGATCTTTTAGATCCGCTTTTGAAAAAATAACAACTCTGACACATAAGTTACCATTTGGTTTATTTGGCCACCGGTTTTACTCCACATTTGAAACTGAAAGTGATGGAATGCTTGTTTCGCCTCCCTCAGCTCCTTCATTCCTCCCTTCTTCTCATCACATTAATAATAATAAAAAAAAAAAAAAACGAACCGGTTACACAAGTCCCTCCCCATACAAACCCCCACACCTTCACATCTACCACCCTTTCAAGAAAAACAAAAAGTTAAAATAAAAGTCCACCTCCATCACGAGCGAACTGGAAACAAACGGAGGCTTGGCGTACACTCCACGCCGCGTCCCGGGAAACGACGCCACAGAGGAGAGAGAGAGGGAGGAGTTGGACGAACGAGGGGACCTTTTAGTAGCTGGGCAGGATCTCGGCCGGCGCGAGAATTGTAGTGCTATGGGATTTTATTTATTTTTTTTTTTTTATTCTTTCCACCCCCCCCCCCCCCCAAATGGTTTAGGAAAAAAAAAATAAAATTGGAAAAATAGAATTAAATATAACAATAGATTAGCTTCCATAGCATTAAAAAAAAAAAAAAAAAAAAAAAAAAACCTCAGTAGCAAGACAGGTTACGGGGGGGGGGGGGGGGGGGGGAGGTGGACGAGCGCAAGATGCGCACACACAAATATTGTGGAGGAACCTCGGGGTGGACTTAGCTACATCTGGATTTAAATAGAGACGGCGATTTAAAGGGACCGCCGGTTACCATGACGTCCCGAGGTCGGTCTCTCTGAACCAGGTTTAAACGCCACGCGGGGGTCGAGTTTCGGAGCGCCAGAACCCGTTTATGTTTTTTGTGTTCCCCTCCCCGAGGTCTAGGGCCGGAACCGCATCGAGGTGGAGGTTCAGTGGTCGATTACGAGTTTGAGGCGTCCCGGCTGGTGGAGGGTTCTGAGTGGAAGTTATGGTGGTGCGTGGTGATGGGGTTCGTCCCGCCTGCTCGCCGTTCTCCCGTCCTTATAACTCGTCGTGGTCTGCTTCCGAGTCCTCCTCGCCGTCCTCGAGTTCCGAATCCTAGGCGAGACACGAGACGGATTCAGATTACGTTCGGATCGGGTTCTCGTGCGACCGTCGGAAGGGCGTTCCGTTCCGGGGGAAATACTCACGTCGACTTCGTCGTCCTCGTCCTCGCCCGCCGGTGCGCCTCCCTCCTTGCCGCCGCTCTCCAGAAACTTGGTGAAGCCCTCCAACGTCCTCTCGCCGCTGTAGTCGATGATCTGCGTACGGAAAACGGGATCATTTTAAGGGACAAGCTACAACCATATGAAGACCCTTTCCTGCGGACATTCTGGTGTCCGCGAACTTTCGGCAGACAGACGTCCCTTTTTTTTGAGTGTCTGTATACAACACTAATATCTAAACTTTGTTGCTTTCTAGTGCACAGTCAGTCACCCCCCCAGGGGGTATTTACAGAGGGCAGTGCCAAGAATCCGGCAGGAGCCCAGCAACACGTGCTGAAAGGAATACCTACCTACCCCCCCACCCCCCTCAGAGGAACTGGAACTCGGCAGATCCCATCATCGGCCCCACAACACATTCCGGGGCACGGTACCAGGACGCAGCCCACCCGAGAGCTCAAGTGCCCCTCCAGACCTGCATGTGGGGCAGGGGCGGGTTTGACCGGCTCTTCCTGGCACACGGCGGTCGCCCGAATTCCCCAAGCCGGTTCGGTCTCGTTATCACGCTCACGTTGCCAAAGCTGTAAATGAGCCGAGCTAAATCGGGACCAGGATCTACAGAGTTCCCCTTTCTAACACCTTAACAATAATAACAACTAGGGCTGTATTCATCTAAAGATTTTCATAGTCGAATCTGATTCGTCAGATTTTCCCTATAGTCGACTGATAGCGCTAAGGGCGAAGATGGCGCTAAGGGCGTAGTTTTTAAAAAAAATATATATTTTTAATATTTGACTTGTTTTTCTAACAAAAGAAAACCTTTTTTTGTTTCTTTTTTCTTTAATAGAAATTAGGATGATTTTATTTGCAAAAGGCAAAATATATATATATATAATATATATATATATAACGAAAACAAAGACATTTCATGTAAAAACTAATGCTTAGCGCCCCCATGTGGTCAAAATGGTACATTCGACTATGAGGTTCATAGTCGACTACGGTTCTCCGAATCGAATCGTCGAATCAGCGAATATTGCAGCTCACCCCTAATAACAACCCATAATGCCCCATTCAGGAGGTGTAAAGACACACTAAGGAAGGAGATACAGGTCTGAGGGGGTGAGGGGAAGATCAGATTTAGGGCAATAAGAATACTCCATGTATATAGAGAGCATGTGTGGTGTATGGGAAGCGACCACAATCAGAATTCTGATTCGGAGTCATGTAGGGCAACGACTGTAAATTTTATATTTATAAATGGGGTCGAGCCTTCGTTACCGTACGTAGCTTCAACGGCGCGATCTCAAGCACTCACCGTGCGTTCCTCTCCAGCGGGGAAGAACTTGAGCGTGGGGAAGCTGTGGACCTTCACCGACTCGATCTCGTTGGCCGTGGAGTCCATCTTCGCCACCACGACGTCGGCGCTGTCCTTGTACTTCTCTCCAAGTTGGTCCCAGATGGGTGCCAGCTGTTTGCAGTGACCACACCAGGGGGCATCTAAGAGCAAGAGGAGGCAGTGAGGAAAGGGTTCAGACCAGGGGTGGGACGATTGATCGGTTTTGCGATTAATCGCAATAAAAAAAAAAAAAAATAATAATAATTTTTAACGTAATTAAAATCGTACAAGCACTATAACGTGACGACTTCATAAAGAAAAATTGCCGGTAGATTGAACGTCGTCCATTTTAAGATGCTTATTTAATGCCTTAGTATTGTATTGTAAATATTGGCATTTACTGCTCCAAACGTTTTTAAAAAAAAAAAAAAAAAAAAAAAAAAAATATAAAAAGGACTTACAGAACTCGACGAAGACGTTTTTGGTGGGGTTGAAGACGACTTCCTCGAAGTTCTTGCCCACCAGAACCTTCACGGGGCTCTTGTCCCAGTCCTCTGGAATGTCCTGACTCATGAGATGAGCCTGCAAAAATAAATGCACAGCACTGAGACGACACACGGAAGCCGAACCCAAACCGCAACACCCTGGTGGTGGGATCTCGGAACGGAACGTTGAGAACGTTACAAAACGGCGTTGTAGACCCGATCGTGTTCACACATCAACTCTGAGGAAGTGATGGCGATCAGGTCGAGGTTGATTTGCAGCGTTGCAGAATTAGAATATTTATAAAATAATAATATTATTATTCCACCACATATTCGGAACATAAACTCACGGTCACTATTCATGTCCTCACTAAAAACCCATATTTTTAAAATTGCATATGCCCTTTGACTGTTTTATTCTGTCTTCTTCTGTTGTCTTTACTTGTTTTAATGCTGTCATAATTTCATCTTTTAATACCTATTGTAAAACTGTAAGGTGTCCTTGAGTGTCAGAAAGGTGCCTATGAAATAAAATGTATTATTATTAGAATATTTTATTCTACCATCTGCCACACAGTCCATTATATTTAAAAAATGTATTTATTTTACAGATATTACACACTGTACGCATGGCACTTTACTTTTACTTTATTGCATATTCACTGCGCATCTTGTTAATTATTTATTTCTACGTTTGTATATATAAACCACTACAAATGAAGCATCTTTAAAAACAATTTATAAATTAATTAATAAAGTATTCTGATCAGCACAAAAAACCAAAATACAATCGCAGGGGACCCGCAACACACGACGAATGTTCTTAATCTCTTTAAATTCTCTAATTGTTAAAAAGCTTTAATCTATTGGAATTAAAGCTAGGCTTAAAAATAAATCAAGCCTCGAGAACCGGGGAGTAATTAGGGTTAGGTGCCTTGCCCAAGGGCACTTCAGCCAGAGTACTTGGTGGGAATCAAACCAGGGACCTTCAGGACGCAGGGCTGGTTCCCCCCCCCCCCCCCCAAAAAAAAATAAAGGTGCTGTAAAGAATGAATTAAAACACCAAGCTGTTATAAAACCCTTTAAGTTATAAGTAAAGAACACATTACCTTAAAAAGCACAAACCCCACTGCAGCATCCCAAAACACTTTTCATTCATTCATTATCTTCCGCGTTATTCTCTATTAGGGTCGCGGGGGGGGGTTCCCCATGCTCATCTAGGGGAGAACATTTCAGGCGCTGGGCAGATCCATCGCTGGACACACACTTAATCACAGACACACTCTATATGGGGCAATTTGGAGAACTCAATTGACTTGATCCATGGGCACACACTCACTCACACAGACACACTCTATATGGGGCAATTTGGAGAACTCAATTGACTTGATCCATGTTTTTGGACTGTGGGAGGAAACCGGAGAACCCGGAGGAAACCCACGCGGACACGGGAAGAACATGGAAACTCCACCCAGATGGGGATTCGAACCGGGAATCCCTAGCGCTGAGAGGCGAACGTGCTAAACCACTAAGCCGCCGTGCCGCCCGTCCCAAAACACTTCAATTATAAAATGCAGCGTTGACGGGAACGATCGTTACCCTTGAAACACAACGTACTCCTTAATTAAAGGAAAGTTCAGACATGTTTGAGAACACGCGTTCTCATTGTAACTTCGTTCGTCTGATCTGACCTCGTCTTTGTTTCGTCTGTCATGTGACCTGGTTAGAGCTCTAGTCGATGTATTTTTCTTTTTCCGGTCTTATCGTGATGTTTTGGCGGCTCAAGGGGTCATTCACAGCGCACACGCAACGCGGCAAGAGCGAAGGAACAGCATAACAACGATGAAGTAGACCAAACTGAGACCTGAATCGCACGAATCTGATTGGTTGAGCCGTCTGTCCAGCCGTGACATCACTGACGGTGTCTGTGTGGGTTTGCTCCGGGTTCTCCGGTTTCCTCCCACAGTCCAAAAACATGGATCAAGTCCATTGTATTCCCCAAATTGCCCCATATAGAGTGTGTGTAAGTGAGTGAGTGTGTGCCCAGCGATGGATTGGCGCCCTGTCCTGGGTCTATCTGCCCAGCGCCCAAGACGTTCTCCCCTGGATGGGCATGGGGAACCCCACCGCGACCCTAATAGAGGATAAAGCGGGAGATAATGAAGGAATGAATAGTAGATCACAGTGATTGTTAGATGTGATTGTAACCGGAATCCTGTTGCTCAGCAGCAGCGTTCACTTTAGTACCCGGACTAGATTATTATTAACGGATTAACCATTTTGTTTTAGATTATTGCATTTACGAACCAAACTTTGTTGTTTTTTTTATATTACAGTATATTTATAAGCAATAGATTGTGTATTATTGTAAATAAGTCATGGGTGGGAAAGAGGTGTAACCGTACACCAATGATTTATTTAGCATAATGCCCACCCCTCTTTTAAAACAAAAAAAAAAAA
This sequence comes from Corydoras sp. C115, assembly GCA_019802505.1. NCBI lineage: Eukaryota > Metazoa > Chordata > Actinopteri > Siluriformes > Callichthyidae > Corydoras > Corydoras sp. C115. The sequence goes on along the minus strand of JAFMOC010001260.1, from coordinate 10,891 downwards.
AAAAATTCTAGAGTGAGTTTTGTGTCTGAAGGTTCCGTGCCGCTCTGTACCTTCAGCTTGCCGTCCGTGAAGGCGGTGCAGAAGGCGATGATGTTCTCGGCGGTGATCTCGGAACTCTCCGGCTTGTACTTGGTCATCTCGTCCTCCAGGGTGATGAGACGGAGGGCGGGACACTCGTCCTTCTTCAGGCCGAAGAACTCCAGGATGCGCTGGTTTTCGTCCGAGTCGCTGTCGATGAAGATGAAGAGAATCTGCGGCGTGGGAAAAAAAAAAAAAAAAAAAAAAAAAAAAAGTGGAAATGTCACGCCATTTAAAAATTGAGCTATTACAATTGGATTCAGAGATTCCCATTGAAGTGTCGGTTTCGACGCGATTTCCAACTCACCTTTCCCTTAAAGCCCTCGGCTGCTTTCTTAAAATGGTCCAACTTCTCCTGGAAGTCGCTGCTGGCTTTCGGTACGAAAAGCAGAATGTGCGACTTGATGTCTCCGCCGAAGATCTTGGGTGCAGTCTGCATGACACCAGAAACACACAAGGGGGAGACGTTGAACACCACGGCGGGCGAAGCGGCAACGGAAACGAAGCGGAGTTACGGAAAGCGTCAATGATTGACTTTTCACCTGCTCTGTGAACTCGATGACCAGAGGGAGCTGATTAGCCTTGATGAAGTTTAGCAGGTTCTCCTTGGAAAAATCACCCTCGAACGTGTTGTGGCCTTCGTCGAACTGCGAGACAAAAACGGAAACGAGACTCTGAAACAAACAGAAGGTGACGGCGATTTCCCCAATCCTGTTTAAGCGGCACACGTTCGGGAAGCGTCGCCGACGTTCGGGGGTTTCGCCGAAAACGGAACGTAGTAACAAACAGAACCGCCGACTCGGCTGTTTATTTAAATATAGAGGCAGAAGGCGAGAGCGCGCGAGGCGATAACACCGGGGGAATCTGAAAACCTCCAACGGGGTGAAGGGTTCAAACCCATAGATAAACCCCAAAACCATGAGACATAAGAACAGAAAGCTTAATATTTCTACACAGATGCTGCGAAACACTCCACGTTCAGAAATTTGGTGGAACTTGAGAACATCTGGCACTTTTAAAGGGGCCATTAAGCAGAACGTGGACTGTTTAACAGCATTGTGACCGGGGACTCACTGATTTTGATGGTATGATTATCGATTAAATCACCACAATTTTTATGCAATAAAGAACTCAACCCAAAAAAAAAAAAAAAAAAAAAAAAAATCACAGAAACCATGATTTTTCAAAAAAAATATTGGTTATGCATGTGATGAAAAAATGAAACATTGGGGAGAGCAAAAAAACCAAAAAAAAAAAATGCAGAATTGCTGAATATTAAATTATTGTTTAATAATTCAGGTAAAAAAAATAAATAAAAAAAGTGTCACTTAAAGTGCATATTCATATCCAATTAAAAGATTTAGACTACCGTATTTTCCGGACTATAAGGCGCACCTAAAAGCCTCAAATTTTCCCAGAAATTGGACGTTATACGTGTACAGAGTTCCAAAATCTATAAAAAAGTATTGTTGTGCGACCGAGTGTTTTTTTCCACACATCAAAAAAGTGTGAAAAGCCGAGTGAAGAAAATTAATCCGGAGCTTGCCGTCATTCCGGGAGGATTAACTAAAGAACTCCGACCGCTGGACGTTGGGTAAACGGGGCGTTTAAAGTAAAGTTGCTGGCGGCGTGGGAGCGACGGATGATAGACGGCGAACACACGTTTACTAAAACTCGGGAGGCGGCGGCGGGGCGAGTTACGCCATCGTCTGTGAATGGATTGTGGACGTCTGGGCCGAGGGTTCTGCCGTGACCGTCGTCCGAGCTTTCGCGAAAGCCGGCGTCGTCGCCGAACGGCCGCCCGGAGACGAGACGGACTCGGACATCGATGAGAGGGAACAGCGGAGTGCTCGATAGAGAACCAGCTTTTTAATTCAGACACAGAAGACGAGGACGCTGATGGATTTGTGGGGGAAGAGAGATTAAAATAATGTGTGTTTTATCAAATAGTAGAATAAACTTCAATTATAAATCAGTGTTCTGCATCCTTTACTTTTCTTGTAGATCGTATGTTTTAGCGAGTGCCTTATAATACAGAGCCGTACAGAATAAGTACCGTACAGAAATACAGTCCCTAATTCAGACTGCGCCTTATAGTACGGTGCGCCTTATACGTGGGGCAAATACAGAAATAGACCCCGTAATTCAGACTGCACCTTATAATACAATAGGTGCGCCTTATGGTCCGGGAAATACGGTAGTTTTTTTCCCCCCTGTGACCAACAAACTAACCAAGTGTCCTGCAAGTGGAACTTTACGTTATCGACATGATGCGTATATTTCCATATGAATATCATGACGATGTCAACAATTTTCCATTTAACCATTCTAACTTCTTAAATCAACTAATTATTTGAAAATTATTTGCCTGTGGAAATCGCTGCCCGTTTATTCAGAAGGTCAGATACTGATGTAGGGTCCATTCTACAGGCCACAGTGTGCTGCTAGAACCATAAAGGGCCATGCCCTCCGAAAAACCAGAGTGCACCTGGGTCCTAATGTAAAAGTGCATGCATCGTTTACTTTTTAATAAAATGCAGGACTTTACTTTTCACAGGTTTGAACAAGATAGGCCACATTTAAAGATGAATAATAATTTATGATTTATTATTTTCTAAATAGATAGAATCATGGTCTCTGATACTAAGCACATTATTCATTACATCTGGCAACACATCCTTCTCTGAGAAATAAAAACATTAATCAGAAAACCTCATCGTCATGAACACCAGATACACCCGTCTAACATGAGCACGTTCGCAGAAGTAGGTCAGATCGTGTGACGGCAAATAAAAAAAAAAAAAAAAATATATATATATATATATATATATATATATATATTTCAAAAAATAAAAAAAAAATTGCCAAAATGTAAATCCGTGCATTATAACTCAGACAGTAAAACTGAAACGTCAGGATTCAGGGGCAAAATTTTAATCTGATTTGTAATGAAACCCAAACAAACAGACGTGAAGCTGGAGGCGCTGCAGACGGAGTTTAATTTAGCCTCGGGTGGGCGTGGTCAGGTGTGGATGTGGGCCAGTGGGTCAGATTACCTGGCTGCCGTGACGATGGGGAGGATTTAAAGGGCAGGGGAATGAGGCCTGAACGCTGAAAACCTGCTGAACGTTCAGAAATCCGACGGCTGTGAGAAAGAGAACTAAAGCCGAGTCAGAACGACCGACCTAAAGACTCGCAATTAAGGATAATGCGCAACGCCGGAGTATTCATCATAGGGGTGAGCTGCAATATTCGCTGATTCGACGATTCGATTCGGAGAACCGTAGTCGACTATGAACCTCATAGTCGAATGTACCATTTTGACCACATGGGGGAGCCCATGGCTGCTGCTAAGCATTAGTTTTTACATGAAATGTCTTTGTTTTCGTTATATATATAGCCTTTTGTCAAATAAAATCCTAATTTCTGTTAATATTTTTTAAATATTTAATATTTAAAAAAGTCCAGAACGGGGATCCCATTTACGGTGCTCTAGAAAAACAAGTAAAATAAAATAAAAAAATAAAAAAAATCTTTTTAAAAATCTGACGAATCAGATTCGACTATGAAAATCCTTAGTTGAAGACACCCCTAATTCATCAACACTGCATACTACACACTGGTTTAAAAAGAAGCAAAGGCAGACGTCCTAAAGTAGCAAAACGCAGAAACTATTAGTGAATATGATGCAGTTTAAGTTCTATATTTAATTGGAATGTCGATTTGAAAAGATAAGCTTGTAAGTAGTGGTGGTGGTGGGGGGGGGGGCGCGTTTGATACCTACGTAATAAAAACGGTACATACAGAAAAACACAAAAGACAATGAAGAAGTCACAATCACCCAACACGGCAACCGACGGGAGGGGCTCTGTACTTTCCGACCTCATTAACATTCCGAATGACCTCACAGTCCCACGGTTTGCAGTACATCTCAAAACACGTTTTGACGGCATGGGAAATTATTATTTTTTTTTTAATAAATAAATTAATTAAAATTTTTAAATTTGGAAAAAATCACCCACCTTCTTAAAAAGCTTAACGGAATCCTTGGCGACCTCAAACGTGGAAAACACGGCGTCGTCGGACGTGACGCCGAACGGAATGTCGTCGACGGCCTCTGCAGTTTTAATGAAGGTCTTCGCATCTTCAGACTCCATGTCCTAAAACGGAAACAGGCGACCGTTTTACGTGTGAGGCAACACGTATAAATGAAGAAACGCACACAGGGTTCCAGGTTCAAATCCTGATCCGTGTGGCGTTCCCATGTCCTCCCCATGGGTCTCCTCCGGATCCCCCAGCTGCCTCCCACAATCCAGAAACATTGATTTAATGTGAATTAGGAGCTTAAAATTGCCACCCATGAGAGATTGGTGCCCTGTCCTGGGTGTACCTGCCTGAAACATTCGCCCCTGGACGGGCTAGTGGTACGCCCCCCGTTTTGCTTATTTAACTTTGCTCATTAATTATTCATTCATTAAAAAAATAAAATATTTATTTACATGTCTGAGCGAAATGCTCACTAAATAGATGCTTTTAATGAAAGTGACAATAGGGAAAAATCTCTGTGAGAATCTTCCATCAAGCGTTAATATGTAAATAAACAAAATAAATTGCCCCATTTGATTAACATTAGCGGTTTTAAATAAAGTCATTAAGGAGCTATGACCGTGATGGAAGTGGAAAAAGAATATTCAGAAGCACATTAAGCACCCAAACAGACGGACACCTGCACAACCAACCACAAATATTAGGCATGAAATGAAGCTGCCCCCCCCCCCCCCCCCCAATCCCACTGTTTAGTCTCCAACCCGGCTGACCTTGAAGAATCCGATGACGACGACCTCGTTGTCGGCGACGAGCGACTCGGCTTGCGTGACCTCGCTCAGCGTGGTGGCGGCCGGCCCCGTGCGCTTCTTCAGCCAGCCGACGATGTCCTCGGCCTGACGGCCCGCTACGGAGACGGGACATGAAGGGACGGCATGAACGGACGAGTCGTCGCATTGTGAATGTTATGAGCTCTCGGCCCAAGACTCATTCATTTTTTTTTATAAAATACATACCAAACTAATTTTATTAATAAAAAATTTATTAATTAAAAATAAATTTTTTAAAAAGTCTTCAAAAACACCAGTCACCATTTAATAATTTTTTTTTTTATTTATTTATTTATTTTTTTTTACAAGCTGTCCAAAACCCTCCTTGAACATATCCAGAACCCACCAGTAGAGAATCGCTGCCTTAATGTACATACGCATATCCAATTGTAATAAAACTAGGTTTATACTTCTGTAAGGACAAATTAATCACGTGCGCCGCAAATCTAACAATTCACGTTCTGCCCGAGTTGCACCACTTGTTCTAAAGTCTGGGCTACCAGCTTAATACATGTTCTTCTAACGAATGCCGAGGTCATGAGTCGAGGTCGAGGTACTGGTACGATTTATCGTAACATTTTGAATCGTGACTAACTACAAAAACGGTATTCACGATGAGACCGTCGTTTCAACATTCACGCTGGGTTTAAAATGTATCGGGTTCGACTCCAGCTGCAGCCCTCAGTGAAGTGGAGACGAAATAAATAGGAACTATATTAATATAATTCATGAGACTTCAGCTGTGTGGCAACAGTTTGGCTGTTCTTGCCGCAATACGGGGAGTGTCGGACTTTGATGAGAACTGGCGTTGCGAATACAACTCGGGGCTTCGGTGTGACGTTTTAACCACCTGAACTTAAATAAAAAATTAAAAAAAACAAATAAAAAAATAAAAACACAGAAAAAGCACAAGAATAAAAAAAAAAATTCATTTAAAGTAAAGCACAACACACAAAACTCCAAATCCGTTGCATCTTCGGTATTGAGGTCCATAATGTTGACTTCAAATAATAATATTTACTAAAGTCTACGGAGAACGATGAAATCACATCACATGTGGTACTGCACACACCACCAGAGCAGGAGCCCTTATGAGTCAGTCAGTCTGGAGTGATGCAGTGGAGGAGACTCCACCCGCCCACACCCCCCCCCCCCCTCAGCTCCTATTACACTCTAAACGTCGAGGCAACGTGAGGATCAACACGCACAGCTACACACTGACACGGAGCAGACTCGGAGGCGGGCAGGGGGACGCGAGCAGGACTTGCATACGTGTAAGAACCTAAAGAGCTGTACTTCTCGGAGAACCTACAACCTCTGTACACACAGGGTTTCTGAAAGTCATTAATCACGTTTCCGAAAAAAGCCCTGCGATCATAAAGTACGGAAGAAAGCCTCTCGGGGGCGTTTTGCAAATCTGGTGTGGAACGTTACGAAAGCAACGTACTTTCAGTATCGCAACTCTGCAATATATATATATATATCATTCATTATCTTCCGCTTTGGTCGCAGGGGGGTTCCCCATGCCCATCCAGGGGAGAACGTTTTGGGCGCTGGGCAGATACACCCAGGACAGGGTGCCAATCTATCGCTGGGCACACACTCACTCACACACACACACATTATATATGGGGCAATTTGGAGAACTCAATTGACTTGATCCATGTTTTTTACCTCCATTATCTCCCGCTTTATCCTCTATTAGGGTCGTGGTGGGGTTCCCCATGCCCATCCAGGGGAGAATGTTTCGGGCGCTGGGCAGATACACCCAGGACAGGGCGCCAATCCATCGCTGGACACACACTCTATATGGGGCAATTTTGAGAACTTTTTTTGAGAAGAATTGAATTGATCCATGTTTTTGGACTGTGGGAGGAAGCCGGAGAACCCGGAGGAAACCCACGCGGACACGGGGAGAACATGGAAACTCCACCCAGATGGGGATTCGAACCGGGAATCCCTAGAGCTGAGAGGAGAACATGCTAACCAATAAGCCACCATGCTGCCCACCCATCCATCCATACATACATATACACACTCTCTCTCTATATATATTTATTGTGAATGAGGAACCCGATGAACGAGCGTGAGGTCTGTTCTTACCCGAGTACTCTTTGGGTGAGCTCTTGTCGCCGCCCTTGAAGAATTTAATGGTGGGGTATCCGCGTACGCCGAACTCCTGCGCCAGGTCCGACTCCTCGGTGGCGTCCACTTTGGCCAGGCGGATGTCCGAGCCCTCCGATTTCAGTAGGCCGGCCGCTTTGGCGTATTCGGGTGCCAGGGCTTTGCAGTGACCGCACCACGGGGCATCTGCCACAAGACAGACCACGTTAATGACGAGCTGATCACAACCATCAACGATACAAACAGATACACAGTGGATTTTCGGTACACTTAAGATACTTTGTTTCTCATGGCAAATTTAGGGCAACCAGCAGCTGTACGACACTGCACAAGTTAAAACAACAACTTACAAATAGAAATATGAAAAATACGTATACAAAATGAATGATTTTAAGATAACGACAGCATATGAAAAGTATATAGGGTATATAGCACTTATATGTATAGAGCGCATACAATACATGCATACGAGATGTAAAATAAGCTTAGTGCAGTAAGCGTGTTCCGGGTGTACATTCATTCATTCATTATCTCCCGCTTTATCCTCTATTAGGGTCGCGGTGGGGTTCCCCATGCCCATCCAGGGGAGAACGTTTTGGGCGCTGGGCAGATACACCCAGGACAGGGCGCCAATCCATCACTGGGCACACACTCACACTCTATATGGGGCAATTTTGAGAACACAATTGACTTGATCCATGTTTTTGGACTGTGGGAGGAAGCCGGAGAACCCGGAGGAAACCCACGCGGACACGGGGGGGGGGGGGGGGGGGGACATGGAAACTCCACCCAGATGGGGATTCGAAGCGGGAATCCCTAGCACTGAGAGGAGAACATGCTAAACCACTAAGCCACGGTGCCGCCATATCCGAGAGTACATAACAAAAGATTTAAAAAAAAACCCAAAAACTGAAGGGTACCAAATTATAAAAACGGAACGTGATGTCATTCTAACACTCAATTATATTCTGTTAAGCCCCACCCCCTAGGAAAAAGAAAACATTTTGCGCCCCCCCCCCCTCCACTACGACCACTGTAATATGATTTGTCTATAACTTTGTTATAAGTACACCTCTTTTATAACAATAAAGAAAACAAAAAAAAAACAAAGAAATATTAGATCAACTTAGAACAAAGAATCATTTTATTAACTTTGTTTTGTGGTTTGTATCAGAAACGAATGAAATCCTAATTCAAACGAGAAACATTTTTGAACCGACTGGAATTTGATACTGAAAAAAATTGAAATGAAATAAAATCAATAAATAATAATAATACGCCTTCATCTATTTGGCTTCACGCCGTCCGCTGCCAACATTTTAAGACAAATCATGATTAGGGTTAAAAGAGACCAAAATAATATTATTAGTTAATTTATCCTTGAATATTTTAATTATAGAAATAAAAGTGCCATTTTAAAAATCTGCCGCTCTGTTCTGGGTGTATCTGCCGAGCGGCCGAAAGGTTCTCTGGATGGGTACGGGGGAACGTAATTATAATTATATACTGTACAGTATATACGTCTTATGTTAGTTTCCAAACAGAAGACACACCGGTCTTTCTTCGTCTCCCACCTTTAGTTACAGTGAAGCCAAGCGCTACATAAGCTTCGCCATCGTTTCCTCGTTTTACTTTTCGGTTGACTTTTGTTGTTCTCGTTATCTTCGTCTCTCTCCTCGTCTCTGTTAAATATTTTCCCATATTGTCTCTTGAGGGTTTGTTCAGTTCACTTAATATCAATTGCTCTGTGATATCTTGTTATGCGCCCCCCCCACCCCCCACTATTTGAGAAGCACTGTTCTAACATGGGCGGCACGGTGGCTTAGTGGTTTGGCACGTTCGCCTCTCAGCGCTAGGGATTCCGGGTTCGAATCCCCATCTGGGTGGAGTTCCCATGTTCTCCCCGTGTCCGCGTGGGTTTCCTCCGGGTTCTCCGGTTTCCTCCCACAGTCCAAAAACATGGATCAAGTTAATTGCGTTCTCTAAATTGCCCCATATAGAGTGTGTCTGTGAGTGAGTGTGTACCCAGCGATGGATTGGCACCCTGTCCTGGGTCTATCTGCCCAGCGCCCGAGACGTTCTCCCCTGGCATGGGGAACCCCACCGCGACCCTAATAGAGGATAAAGCGGGAGATAATGAATGAATGTTCTAACATGATGTGCTGAATTGTTGGGTGATGGACAGGTTTCACAGACGGGCGGTGCTTTCATCTTAAGCCTTATAAATATCTTGGGAATGAATTGCATCGGCGTTAATTCAGATCCTCGCGGTATTTTCATAAATTTTATTTTATTGACTGAAGGGTTAAAACTCTGTATGAATCAGCGGAGTCATAAATCGAGTTCTGTTGGCTTCTTAAAGTCCAAAAGTCCGGCGGAACATGAAGCTGTGTGAACTTTTTTTTTTTTTTTTCCCCTGACAGCCTGCTGGAGTTCATGCTGATGTACACGTCGTCTTAGAGTTCGGCTCCCCGCCCCCCGCCCCGCAGACACAGCTCACTACGAACTCGTGGAGCGCGCTGAGTGGGCGAGACGCGCGCTTTTTCCACGCACCGCGGGCCGCTGCCCACCCGTATTCACCCTGAGCCCGCCCACCGCGTTTGTTCCACTGACCCACCGTGTTCCGATTGGCTCGCACGGGAGCGGCGGGTCGAACGCCGGCCAATCGGCGACGTTAAGCCTGACGTTCCGACCTTTTACTCAGCGTTCATTAAAAAAATAAAATAAAATAAAATAAAACAAACGCACCCAGGGCGAAACCGACCAATCACGGAGCAGGACACCGAGCTGCGGACCAATCGCAGCGCGGGAAGACGTGATTTTTTTTTTTTTTTTACCGGGAAACGGGTGGATATACAAGTCGGAGCGAACGGGGCAAAAAAAAAACAGAACAATTCAAAATGGTGACACGAAGTGAAAGCGTCACCGAAATAAACACAAAAGCGGCTTTAACCGCAAATCTGCAGCGTTTCCACTCTCTGAACAAAGGAGCGTTTCTATGAAAAAACAACTTACAACATATGTGCGCCAATCCACGTTACCGCAAACATAATAATAATAATAATAAAAAAGGACAACAATTAACAAATAAATCTGAATGGATTCAGGAATAAATATTTTAACTCACGATCGTTTGTGAACACGATGAAGGGTCTAAATAAAGATCACCACCCAGGAATAATAATAATAATAAAAAAAAAACAACTAAATTAAATTCTATTGATTACAATTGAACCCAAGGGGCTGCTCTTAAGAGTATAGGCGACTTAATCATTTAAGGGTGGACTGCATAGAAAGCGTGGCCATCAAAAGTTTATAAGTTTACTGAGTTAAATTTAAACCTAATCCTGAAAAAAAAAAAAAAAAACGACTAAAGTTCCAAGTTTAACCCCAGAAAGCTGTTCACATCTAGACCTGCACAATATTTGTGTAATATTGTGTTTAAGACGACTTGTGGCAACACTATACATTAGAAATTGTACAGATAATTATTAAACTACTAAATTTACTCATGTAGTATGTAAATGTAGTACCGAGTCTAATTGAAAGTGCACAATAGGATTCAGATGTCCTGTAAAACCACTATATCCTGTTTTACAGAACTTTCTCACCCCCCCCTAATTTAAGTCGCTTGTCTGGTTATGGCTCACATGGCCCTTGCCTGGTTCATCAGTTAAATATTGAATGAACCAACAGCAAGTAGGCCATCTGCTGGATTCACTTACAACTTTATCATTACATCAGGATTCCCTTTATAATCTTTATCTTCATAAGTACCCCATCCTCAAAATACATAAATTGTTTAATGGTCCTGT
>JAFMOC010001257.1:0-28814 GCA_019802505.1 Corydoras sp. C115 | reverse complement strand
GGTCATCCAAATATTTTGTCTTTCTTCATCACTGCATTCTGCTTTCTTCTGTATAATGTTGAGAGGCAAACTCATTCTAATGGCATGTCCAGTTGGAATAAACTGCACTTTGCGAGATGCCTGTTTCAGCCTCATGTTGGTAAGCCGGTACACACTTTCTTGAGCTGAAACTTCACGATTGTGCAGGAAAACACTTCCAAGTTGACGCAAAGCCTGTTTCGCATCCAGATTTCCATGCTTTGAGGCCTCTTTTTGTGCACATGACAGTAGTAGTCCCATCTCTCTCTCTGCTTTAGAAATGTAAGAGATGATGTACACAATACAGGAATAGGCATCAACCACATATTGTATGTCCATGTTGGCATTCCAGCAGTGTAAAAGGTCTCGATTATACTGGTTTACCCACACATCACAGGGTTTTCTTTTTAAAACAACACTGGTGCTCTTTGTGGCTCGTTTGTAGGCAGCTTCAAATATTTCTTGATTGATACCCAGTGAAGCAAACAAAGCATCAACTGAATTGAACGTGGCGTCAGTATTCAACAAAGCTTGTCTCACTTTTTTCAAGATGGTCTCTGCCAAATTTTTTTCTTCTTGAGGATTCACCAACTGTGGTCCTTTATTTTTATTACCATCAGCATCATTTTTTCCATCGTTGCTTTTGCTTTTAGTAATAAAGGTCCTGTTACTTGGTGGACGTGGAAAGTTGAATCTACAGGTTGTTCCTTTTTTTTTGCAGGTTTTTGAGTGTCGTTTGCTGTGTTGTTGTACACTTGAGACAATGTCATGCATTTCTTTGTCCTCCTCGGTTGGCATTTCACATGTCACAAAGCGATCTACAAAACTTATCACATGGCGATCTTCATCTTTGTCAATCTGCGGAGCATCTTTTACCCAGAACAAGCAGTGAGTATGAGGTGAGCCGCGTTGCTGAAATTCTATTCTGTAGAAAAAATCCACAATTTCTCCAATCGGTTGTGCTTCAGACATGATGACTTCCTTTAGAAAGCAGTGGAAACGATGATCAAACATTCTTGCTGCCATTACCGGATTCACTTTTAACAGAGTGCATCGTTCTGACCAGTCCAGGTCATCAAGTGCTGTGTCCTTTCCCTGCTGTTTCAGGATTGTTCTCATGAGTTCAGGCCATCGCAAATCAGCCGAGGAAAAAGAGCAGAACCATGTGGGAATACCCAGCTGTCTCACCATGGCAAACAAGTCTTTCTGAACACCTTGCCAGAAAACCGGTGAGCCTCTTATGGGCTTTAGAAATTTGTAGCCTTCATCAAAATTCAATATCCTCTGAAGAGAATCCTTGTTTGTCAACATTTCAGAACTAATATGAGTTTGTCCACATGTGTTAGGGCCTTTCCTCACAGCAATAGACACATTTGACACAACCTGATTCAGTTCAGACAAGTATTGACCGTAAAAGATGTAGTCCAGATTTTGTGCAAATCGACCATCAGCGTTAAGTATCCTTGTGTTCAAATATCGACAGAGTGTCAGTTTTTGTGGTCTTCTGTCGTGGAAAGTTCCAGTACCTTTAGGGAAAAGAACTGGAAAGCTTTTGGCTTCATTTGATTCATCACTTAGAAGCCTTACTGGGTTATTGCTTTCTCCAGGTGCGACAGACATGATTTGATCGAAGTGTTGGTCTAAAACCTCCTGAGCTATGTCAACAGGTTGTAAGCATGTGTCCATGTACATGCCATGTTGTTGCCTGTCATGTAGAGTTTCATCAAGGTTTTCATCGTCAGAGTTCTCCTTGTTTTCATCACATCCATTATCATAGTCTTCTGTTTTACTTAACGGATTGATCCAGTCATTGTTAAATTGGACATCACTGTAGAATTTGTTATGCTCCTTTAGATACAGCAAAGCCTTCTTGATTTTTTCTGGACGTACAAATTCATACTCATAATGTCCTTTGTATGTTAACTTCCTCTTCAATTTCACACGAATCATAAGATCAGCATTGTCAGATCTTGGTAAAACTTGAGTTACATCTGAGATGTTAGATGGTACGCAGGTTACAGGACCATGAACACCATTTTGTCCTCCTTTTGGCAAAGACACGAGTCTCATGAATGGAATATGCATCCCAATTAAATGCTGTTCTAGAGAATTCAAACTCTTTAACTCAGCAGGAACTGGCTCCAGTGACAAATTATTTTCAACACTTTCTTCTGGTATTTTGCCACTAAAAAGCTTTCTTTTACATGTGTAGCAAATCAAAAGTGATCCTGCAGGGCCGGCTTTCTGTTCACAGTCCTCTGTGCAGGTGTCATTGCATGAATGTAAAAATGTGTCTGTAATACACTTTTGTGCCACTGATGGAATGGGAACTTTTTGTATTAGATCTTCTTTTTTGCATTTATTTACTTGACTTTTGAAGAGCAGTCTGTGACACACTGAGCAAACATACTCGGGTCCTGTTCGTATTTTCTGTCTGAATTGTTCAGTAATGTATTCAACATGTTTTCTTTGTTTAATGACTTCACTTCGTCTTTGTAAATTTCTGAGTTTTGTGGCATTAGCATAAGATCTGTCCGTTTTATACCTGGCCAAACTACTTTGTTTCTTTGCATCTTGGTGCACAGCATCCATATGATATGCTTCAAAACTCTGTTTCTTAATCAATTCCCTGTGACTTTCATTTGTTGAATACTTGCTTATACTCAAGATTTTTTTATGTTGTCTGTGTTCAGGGTTTGTAGCATACTTGTTTCTACTTAGGTCCTTCAAGTGTTGTCGATGTTCTGGGTTTGATAAATATTTGCTTGTACTCAGGTCCTTCACATGTTGTTTGTGTTCAGAGTTGGTAGCATATTTGCTTGTACTCAGGTCCTTCACATGTTGTTTGTGTTCAGAGTTGGTAGCATATTTGCTTGTACTCAGGTCCTTCACATGTTGTTTGTGTTCAGAGTTGGTAGCATATTTGCTTGTACTCAGGTCCTTCACATGTTGTTTGTGTTCAGGATTTGTAGAATACTTCCATGTACTTATGTCCTTCACATGTTGTCTATGCTGTACATCTGTAGCATACTTGCTGATGCTAAATTGTTTTAATGCTGACTTGAACTGTTCATTAGTTCGGTATTGTGCAGCAGTCCGGTCCATTACATGTTGTCTGTAAATGTCATTCTCATGGTATCGGTTTAAGCTTTTCAGAACTTTCTCCTTTCGTTTCTCTTCACTTGATTCATATTGTTTTTTCCGCTTCAGAAGGTCATGACGACTTGATGCAGTTCTTGAATTTGCAGTTTCGCAGCTTCTTACACACAATCCAGCACATGTATCTGTATTGTTTGTTTTCACACATGTAACGACGTCATAATGACACTGATTCGTGTGTTGTAGATAAATTCCTGTTTCCTGTTGGGTGGTTTTTCGAGAGTTATGATTTGTTGAGAATTTCAGCCATTTTCCTTCTGTGTAAGTAAATATATGAACACCAAAAAGATCAGCAGCAGCTTGAATTTCTGCTTCAGTTGCCCAGGTTCCTATATACTTCATCCGTGATGCAACTATGTAATTTCCAACGGAGGAGTACTGTTGTCTGAGACATTGGATGTATTTGGATTCATTTTGTAACATATACTTGACCACTGTGCGTCTGATTTTGCCATGTTCTTTCTCGTATCCACTTAGTGCAAAAGACAAGGATTTGAAAAAGCAGTTACCATCACCAGTGATAGTCTGTGTTTCACAAGGATCACCCATCAACACTGGTACTTGAACATCCACATGATCGTGATCAAAGTACACAAAGTTGTGTTGTATGCAAAGGCTTTTTTGCTGTTGAGTTGTTACCGGACTGAATTTAAAGTTCTCATGCTGTGTCTTGCTAATCAGTACAATGTCACTGATATGCTCATTAGTATTACTTACTTGTTCAGCTTGTAGGTGCATTGTAGTTTTATTACTCACCACAGAGGAAAGTTCAGGATCAGGAGCATTGCGGTTACCAATCACTGGATCACTATATGCACACTGCTCACTGGACGGTTGTAGTCGGCGGTCTGCAGCATCACTGACGTGGCAGGTTTGGTCCTTCCTATACTGCACATGAATTTCACTAAATTGAACATTTGTGACAGAAGGAGGGTTACTTTTAAAGCTCTGCTGCACAACTACAGTGTCGGTTATACTCACAACACCTGTGATTTCAAACGGTGCCCCTTGTGCACCTAATGACAGTCCGAGAATTGTAACATGGTTCAGGAGAGATTGTATGTTAGCATGATAAGCTACTAAACTTTTACCTGATTCTTGAGTCACCTCACCAGTGGTGCTTCGTGAATGTGAGTCAATGAGCACATACCAGGAACCCTGTTTGAGGATAGCACATGTATTCACTTGAACAGTAAACAAACAAGCATCAAACTGTGACATCACTGTAATTATAGCTTCATCATGACACATGTAAACTTTCTGCATTTCGCCATAATCACGAACACCAAACAGTCCTACAAACATGTCGTGACTGTAGTTTAAATGAAATGTGTGACCATGTAATGTATGTTCTGTAGGCAGATCTGTAACAAACAGGTAGCCGGAAGCATCATGGATCAGGTTTGCATCTCTGATAATACTGTAGAAGGTGTCTCCATTCCGCAGCACATCATCCAGGTCTGTTGTGGTCCAGGTCAGGACATTCTTCAGTTGCGACATCATAATTGCAATTACACTATTGGCTACACACTGCTTATTAGCATTATCACCAAACTGTGAGTGCCCTTGATGGAAGGAGCCTGTTACTGTGGATGGCTGTGGAAATGAAGCAGATTCAATATTAATAATGGAATGTTCAGAGTTAATGACAGGGTTAATGCCAGAGTTTGTGCCAGGTTCAGTGGCAGAGTTTTTGCAAGCTTTTTGAGCAGGTTTGTTGTATGCTAGATGAGCAGGTTTGTTGCAAGCTTTTTGAGCAGGGAATTGGCCCAGTTTTGCCTTTTTTTTATGAGGTGACAGAACCTCATTTGCCTTTTTTTTATGAGGTGACAGAACCTCATTTGCCTTTTGATAATGGGGAGACAAAACCCCATCAGTCAGTGCAGCAACCCCTCCACACCGATCTGCAATCCTCTTCTTGGCTGCTGCGGAACGCCTGGATGCCCTGGTATGAGGCATCTAAAAACACAAAACACACCACTTTTGGGTTAACACATACCTACTTGTGCTATATTATACTCAAAAACACAACTGTAATACTTGTAATACCTTTTCCGATGGTTATGTAACACGTCAATACAATGATCTATATATGTAAAAAAATAGATACTGCTACATATACAGTAACAGTGTTGATTTTGCTTGATAATGGCTTTTACTATATTTTACCACTCTGTAAAGCACTTTCAATTGCTTCTGTTTTTAAGGTGCAATATAAATAAACTTGCCTTGCCTTTAGAAACACTTAACTGCACAATGGCATACCTCATCCATGTAAACATGCATTTTCAAACAAGTCTCCTGTAATTCTAAAGCTTACAAAACTATGAATATCATGTTGCTCTGTATTTGTCAAATGCCCTCTTCAATCCCTGTTGTCTGCGCCAAGATGTAATTCTACAACAAAAGTGATGCAATGACTACCATGCGTCCTTTCACTTCAATTTACAATAGCATATAATATGTGTTATTTTAAGATTGTTCCATAAATAATAGTACTCGTTTAATTTTTTTAAAGAAATGTCAGTACATGAATAATTTGTACCCATTCATAGCAAATCTAATATGATTACAAACTATTTAACAAACAATTTTTGTCCTAAGGGTTAAGCTAGATCTCCAACCCTGGGTCCTAATACACAGTGCTGTATATTAGAACAAAGACTAATATTTTTAAAACCCAAAAAGGTGTGTTGTAATGAAAAGAATACTGAGTTAATGTTAGGGTATATATGCAAACAAACCTTCAGCAACTTCTTCTCAAACAGTACGCCTCAAAGTCTTTGACCAGTTCAACGTCACAAAATGCTACAGAAACAAAAAATACAGAACTTAATAACATTTTTATTTTAGGTGCAAATATTTTCTAGCTTTAAAATGAACTGCTACTGATAGAACTGTACAATACTGTACATGTACTACATTATGCTAAGTTTCAGTTCAGCAATTCTATGATTTTATCATGACAGAAACATATTTTTAGCTGGTCAGTTAAAACAAACCTTTTTTACTACATTCTAACACTCTTACTGTTGTTTATAATATTCATGCTTACATGGACTTTTAACAGTTCACATTTTTCCATCCACTGTGACTTTGTAAGGGAAAAAGAATATTGTCACAAATGCATAGAATCTGGAATATACAGACTACATCTATTTTATCATGCAGGCAGGTTTGGCTGTCAGTAAAAAAAAAATTAAACAAATACATGGTTTGATATTTTGGGGGACAAAAGTGTTAAAAGTGTCAATGCTGAACACGCATGCATTATATTTTATTAAAAATAATTATATTACAATGTACTTACACCTTTCTCCACCATTCATGTCTTCTGTCACGGCACAATGACTTACAAATCAATGTCATGCAGAATAACATTTTCAATAAAACCCCATCACATAGATTGGTTTATCTGCAGTTTACAATGTGATATTTTGTAAGGAACTGGGACAGAAAAGAGTATTCATATAATATTTACATTATCATTAGGTAATGATATATAAAAAACAACATTATTCAAAATCAAAATGTATAAAATATCTACACATAAAATGCTTATAACTACATCATGAGTATTATAAACCTGTACAATCTGAGAAAACAAAACAGCAAACCTAACTGAGTACTCAGTCATGCAACTTCTGTAAAATTTGAGGAGTGCAAACTACAGTATCCACAACACCCTTGCATTAATCTGACGCTAACGTCATTGTCATACACTTTACAACCACTAGAGGGGTTATGGTCACGTTCTTCTGTACTTTATGGTCACGCTCTTCTGTTTCAACTGTTCTAAGCACAAGCACTTTACTGGTGCTACTATAACACATTTTAAACCAAAAGTTACAAATGAATCCCTATTTCAAATTACATTTATGATGTTGTCATTAAAAAGAACATGATATAGAATAAAACATAAAACATGTCTTAGATTATCAGAGTGGTACATATCCAAAACTTTTTTCACTATGATATTTAGTCGTTAGCACACACAGGTTATAAGTGCTGCACATCATGGAACACTCAAGCATTTTGTAGATAAATGCCTACACTGCAGCTACAGAAAATCGAAACGCAAACACCGAACGGAATAAGTTTACGACAAGTCCGAGCATCATATTGTCCGGTTCTTACGAAGCAGAAAATAAATGAAGCACAACGCTGCAGCGTCACGTGCCGTTTACGTGCCCAGTTTGTTTTTCATAAAATACTCCAATTAATCGGCCTCGTGCAGGTTCAGTGTGAAAACGCGGTCAGCAGCACAGCGCAGAGAACATTACACCTCCACCGAGCTGAGCTTTAAAGCCCAGCTTTAATCACGGTACAGCCTACATGGAACCAGGCGCACATTAGGACTCTAATCCTCAACTACTTTCTTCAGGTGTTTTATAAAGGGAGTAATTAAACTTAATTCTCATTTTCATATTCACTACAGCATCTTTGCTCTTACAGGCTGCTGCAGCGCTGTGTATACAAACCACCCGCTTTAGCTCCGCGTCATTACCACCACAATTCACCGACACGATTTCATAAATCTACATGTTTTACACTCAACACACGTCCGCCACTCAGCAACGGCTTTACAATGATAAGAAACAGGTTGCGCTGTTCAGTAAAATACATTTATAACATGTCATGGAATAATGTTCAAGCTTTTCAACAGCGAACGCATCAACAATTAAACTCAATATTACTAACTTTCAAAAACGAACTGTTTTCTACCTGTTTTTAAAACACATTAATTCTTATGAAGATGCTGCACAACCAAATAGAACGCAACTTACACAAAGTCGTGAAACTTTACACTTTTACTCATTTAAATTTTACAACACTTTTTTAACTACTCAGCAGGTAACTTTCATTACAACAGCTTCATCTAGTAATGCACAAACAATAATTATGTTACAGCAATAATTATGTTACCTCAGTGCACTTGTCTCATCGAAGTCTCTTCAACAATGATTAGAAACAAATCTGTGTCCTGCCCAGTAACAGGTACTAATCACGTGACAGTCATAAATCAAGTCTCCATCTCTCCTCCTCCTGTATTAGACATGATGGAGCCTACCCCCCCCCCCCCCCCCCCCCCCCCGCCACAGCATCACTGTGGCAAAGCCTCAGTTCGTAAACTTTTGACCCTTCCTCTGAAAAACATTACTTGAACACGTGCACATCACGTGTCACCTCACCGTTTTCCCCGTGTCACTATTTACTTCATCAAAACTACTTAATTTCTTTGGCAGTTGTGACGTTTTTTTTTTTTACATTTGTCTTCAACACATGTATTTTATCTTTAATGCATTTTTTTATTTACTGTTTATTCAATTTGATTTAATTTAGTTTTTCATTTCGTCTTTTTGCAGAAACTTTTGTCCACAGCAACTTACACATGACTATGAAAAAGTCCGTAATTACATACACTATAGTATTACGAAAATGGATAATTGAATAATACTACAGTGTAGCTTGTATTCACTTGGTATTGAACGTCAACACCTAGCCTTCACCCGCATGTGCATGGTAACAGCTGGGTTCCTCAACTTTTGACCTTTCCTCTGCAAAACTTTTTAGTACCACATGCACATGTCACCTCACTGTTTTCAATGTGTCTTTAGTTACTTCATCAAAATTACATACACCATCTCTTTTAACCTGTCTCACTTTTGTCCCAAATCACTTAATTTACAATAAATACTCTTTATTTTTATGTGTAAATTTACATATAAATTTCTCTATGTTTTAATTGCTGTTTAAGCCATTGCTGTTTAAGTTTTGCACATAGATTAACACACAATTCCACATGTAAATATTCACATCTTTATTGACTAGAACAAAATATTACAGTGTCATCTGTTAATGAATATAACAATAATACTATATATATATATATGTACATTATAAATATATAAATTATTATATAAATTATAAACTATATGCAATAAAACATTAATATATGTACATAAATACACAATGTTTTACACTTTCAAATAATAATTTTTACACACAATTTTTAACACACAAATAACAAATTAAGTCTTACAAGATACACAATCATATAATGAACCCTCCAGATGTTTTTGAAATAAACACAATTAAACAAAATCTACACACATAAAATGGCTGAAATACAAATACAAAAGATTTGTTACCCTAAACAGCTTTCTTACATGTAGAAATGCCTTTATTTTTTGGTTGTCACATTTTTGGGGTTATGTCTTTTCTTTTCATTCTTCTCTCCTTCCATCATGTCTAAGATGTCTTCAAGGTCCTCATCTACACTCTCTATGACTGTACTTGCAGTGCTGAGTGATGTCTCTTCCTTTGAAGAACACGCTTTTTGGACTGTGGTTAAATTGCCCAAACCACTTTCTGGCACTATGTCTTTTAGGTCAGCGGACACACCTTCTTTGTTAATAAGCCGAATTGAGACAACTCTTCCAAAGCGACATACAATTTCTGCTTTCTCATACTCCAGCAGCTGTCTTACTAAATCTTCAACATTTGGCAATTTTGTGCTGCTAAACATGAGCATAGAACGTACTATTGCATCTGAAAAATTAAATACATGCTGATCCCCATTTCCATCCACAACTGACAGTTTTCCCTGAACCTCGGTTTCAATTTTAGTATTTTTTACAAAAACACAACAGTGCTGACAACGTGTCATGAAGGTGTCTGGATTCACAGCATCTAGTGCATGCCTTTTTGGACAAAAATGCTTGACTTCGATATCAGCTGTTAAAATTTCCCCAGTAACAAACTCAGCATCATCCTTGATAGCTTCTGCCGCATTTCCAGCATCAGCTACCTGCTGTATGACAGTTTGTACTGTTGTGCTTAATACTGCTTTCCCCAAATATATGCGGACAGACACACATTTAATGTCATACCACATGCCAATGTCTAACTTTATGTCACCCCAAACGGTAAGACACAATGAGTCCGTTTGATCAGCCACCGCATATAAAATCTTGGTTAGCTTCTTCTTGTGTCTTGTCATCGCCTGTCCTCGCTCTCGTTCCTCAAGTACTTTGACAGTAATGTGTACCTACAACATAATGACAAGTTTACATAACAACTTTACACAACCACACCATTACATTATTTAACTATACTACTTTACAATACATGCACGATAAACAATGTCTTTATGGCTTTACTTTCACACTACCCACATTTAACATGCATCTTTTGTAAAACTTACTCGTTGATAGTCTATAGGGTCAACCGCAATCTCTGCAAGGCTCTTCCTTTGCACATCATGCTTGGTCTTGCTTTTATCACATTGGAATGGTACGCATCTCAAAAAAGACATTGTACACTGTGCCCCAGCAATAATGTCGTTGTCACCAACCCGCTGCCGTGAAGGTCGGAATATCACATTTTCAAGTTTTACTGGACTTCTACAAATCAAACATATTTACATAATACAGTTTTATTGCCACAGATTATTATAATAATATTGTCCTTTTGTATTATATGCTACTACATTATCTCCCTTATATCACTTTCATTTCTTTTACTAAATCTGCAATTATACTACGCTTTACATACAGTTATTGTAAACTATTACAACATTACTCAATTTACATGCAAACCATATCACATGTTTAACATACTGGAGTACTATGAAATATTACCATAACACACGACTAATATATATTTCAGTTCATATGGTTTATGTATTACAGTAACTACACTAACTTTATATAACACCTTACCCATTTCGCTCAGCCAAACAGTACTTCTGGTGCTGCTCGACTTGAAAAACTACCAGCCTAGAAAACATGGTAGCTTCTTGCATCAACGCCGTAAAATATTTCTTTGATGACATAGCCTTTTTTATTTCAGATACATCATGGATGTACCCTTCAACAGACACCTTCATTTTCTTCTCAGTCATGTCCATTGCTGTACATACAACAATTCATAAACACAGGTTAATAGCTTACAAGCTTCTGTTACATGTCATACCTAAAATAATTTTTTACTATATATATTTGAAATATATTCTTCTTAAAATTATATATTACTTCCTATAACCACTTTTACCACTATTAACAAAAAACAGGCCTTTGTGTTAACATGTCTACTCCCACTTGCATCAAAGCCGTTCTGATCATCAGCCTCAATGCATCAACCTAAGGTTCCTTTCAGTGTCAACCCAGTCATATAATCAGCTTTCAATCCGATCCTTACACACCCTTTTACTTATGTTTCTTTTATTTCTCGTCTTTACGGTGTGCTCACTCTCTGTGCTGTAGTACCAAATGCGTGCCTACCGCTGTATCATTCTTGTTGTATGTGTGACACCTTGTATGTTATATGTACACCTGCTGAATTATATACATGTACAGTGTACACAACAGCTAAATTATTATATATAATTTTTTCATTATTATTATATTATTATATTATATATTTATATTATTATTGTATATGCTATAATTTTACTGCTTCCAGCACATTTACAATTTTTTGTAGCCCAGTACACTGGTAACATTATAAAACATTGAGAAGTCAGACACATTTATGACCTTCTAGTAACAAGGACCACTTTTAATTTATTAAAAGGCTACAACGCGTCATATTGCCCTAAACATTAATCCTAGTGTAATGTGCTATTTCTGATGCACAACCCAACAACTGTAAAATGTAGTAGTGATTTTGGGTTGTAAAATCTGTTGTATTATCAAACCTGATCATTGAATACTACTATAGTGTAGCTGGAATTAACTTTGTAATGAATGTGCAGTGCCACAAGTCCCTTTATGTTTATGGAAATAAGAGTTACTTTCTCTTTTAAAAACACTGCAATAATTTACAATGAAACTGTACATACATGCTACAATTATTCCTCCCAAGTATGTGTTTTTTGTTTGGCGCTGTTGACAATCGTTACGGTGTTGGCATAAATATCGACAATTCATTTTCATTCAAAATGTCATTATATGAAGTATATATAACAGTGAGCATAGAAAACAAACCTTCTGCGACTTTTGGATGAACAGTACGCCACGCAATCCTTGAGTATTTTAATGCCACAAACAGCTAAAGAAACGGAAAAGACGTCAGTTAATAAAAATGTTATATCAGTTGCAAACGTTTTAAAGCTTTAGCATGCACTGTTACTGATGTAACATCATTCACAGAAATACTGTATAAAACAACATTATATACCATGATGTTTTATTTGCACCCTACAGTGTTATTTTGTTATACTGTATAATACTATCATCGGTGCAGATAATGTACAACTACAAATTGTCAATGTAACAATATTTCATATATAGTACACAGTACATTTCCAGAGACACAGTAGGACATAAATAAAGAGTATTCCTGAAATAAGCACACTATAATTAATGAACTTTGTAAATATCTGATACCATAAATACCTTTATTCGACTTTTTGAGTAATACTTTACAATAACTACAAACCATGTGATATAACTATAGCTAAAGTATTATACACCTTTACAATCCGATGAAAACATCAACACCTTTAACTGTGCAAACGTGCGAACTACAGTAAATAATACTGCAGTTCATATAACTCAATTTTCCCTGTTGCATGTACTAACGATTTTTACTCATTCATTACCTGTGTGATGAGGCGCTATTTAGTAAGCACATGTTGAGCTGCAGGACACTTTATTGGGGTTTAAATTGTCAGTAATTAAACTTCAATGAAACTTTTCATATTCACTACGCAGCCAACTTCTTTTTAGATGCGCTCTGGCACAAACCACCTGCTTTCTGTCCGTGTAATTACCACCTCTATTCAGACGATTGATGAAGTTCAACCGAAAGACATGACTTTATAAATCCACATCTATTACACTGAACACCTGTTCATCACCGAGCAACGATGTTAGAATGATGAGAAACATATTTCCCTATTTACTAAAGCACATTTAGAACATGTCATTGAATTATTTTTTAATATTCACCAACGACCCCATCAACAATAAAACTCTAAAGTCTAACGCCAAAGCAGCCGCCTGTGTTACTAACTTGCATAAATTAACGGTTTTCTACATGTTTTCTACAGGTTTTCAACACAGATTTTTATGAAGTTACTGCACAACCAAATAATCAGAACTCAACTTACACAAAGTCGTGAAACTTCTTAATTAACTTTACACTTTTACTCCTTTAAACTTTACAACACTTTTAACTACTCAGCAGGTAACTTTCATTACAACAGCTTCATCTAGTAATGCACAAACAATAATTATGTTACAGCAATAATTATGTTACCTCAGTGCACTTGTCTCATCGAAGTCTCTTCAACAATGATTAGAAACAAATCTGTGTCCTGCCCAGTAACAGGTACTAATCACGTGACAGTCATAAATCAAGTCTCCATCTCTCCTCCTGTATTAGACATGATGGAGCCTACCCCCCCCCCCCCCCCCCACAGCATCACTGTGGCAATGCCTCAGTTCGTAAACTTTTGACCCTTCCTCTGAAAAACATTACTTGAACACGTGCACATTACGTGTCACCTCACCGTTTTCCCCGTGTCACTATTTACTTCATCAAAACTACTTCATTGACCTCTCACACTTTTGACCCAACTCACTTAATCCACAATAAATACTATCTTCTTTATACACTGTCAGTTTACATTTACATGTTTACTAAGAACTTCAGTCATATATATTAATTGGTGTTTAGACCATTAATCTGTTTTCACAAACAAAAAAGCACACAGTTCCACATACATATTCACATCTTTATTGACAACCATTTAACAATGTTTTATACAGTGATACTGTAACACAGTATACTCAACTGAACTCAATTTTTATTTATAAAGCACTTTAAAAACAACAGAAGCTGCAAAAAAGTGCAGATTTTTCTGACGCCTGCAACAGTATGTGTACAAACAACACGCTTTCCGTCTGCGTAATTACTATCTGTATTCAGCCGACTCGGGAACATAACGTGCAGTGAAAGAGCTAAAAGGTTTAAACACTCAGCAATAAGTCCACATAACATAACGTCACACAAACATATTACAATGAACTCTTCTTTAAGAATTTTTAAGACAGTTCCATGTCTATTACACACCTCGCGATCTCACTTTGGTGCGCACTGATTAATTACTCTCTACAGCGTAGCACCACATTCAGTTTAACTGTTCATTTATTTTTCTGTC
The DNA here is from genome assembly GCA_019802505.1 of Corydoras sp. C115. Taxonomy (NCBI): domain Eukaryota; kingdom Metazoa; phylum Chordata; class Actinopteri; order Siluriformes; family Callichthyidae; genus Corydoras; species Corydoras sp. C115. The sequence continues at coordinate 14,467 of JAFMOC010001257.1, read as the reverse complement.
ATTTAAGCACTGTTTCATTAATTTCAATTATCTGACATACTGCTGCGTTTGCTGTTCCACTTACTGTATATTTCAGCAGCCAATATACTGACATCTTTATAACATACGATAATTATCACGTATGTCCCTATGATATTATTCACACGCACCTATAGCCTACAGCGACTTTGTATTTAAATCACCGTCAATGTAAACACTCCTTATTATCTTGCCTTCATTTCAAATACGATCAGTATTATGTTTTTGGTACCTGTTATGAGCATGTTAAAACGTTAGGACTCTCACGCGTTAAACCATTTATAAAATGTAAAATAAATTGCCCATAACTACATCTTTTTTAATCAATCATTTTACAATCACAGAAACACATTAACAACGTTACTCTCTTATTCTTTGTGCCTCAGAAACGATGCTCGAAACTTTCTGCAACACTCCTTCCACGTGACTTTAAACGTCATCCTGTCAAATCTCTAACGGTGTCCATCTTTCTGCCTCCGAGTTTGTATCACACCTGCAATTATACAATATGACACATATCACAACTATTACGTTTATTGTTTTAATGATACAGCTCCATTTCCACCGTGTTCACAATTATTACTAATCATTTTTTCCTGTAACGTTCACAATATATACCATAAATATAACGGTCTCATCATGACCAAAAAGCCCACATTAAAGCAACAAGGCACGATATATTGCGTGTAGTCAATAACTAACGAATAACAAGTTTTCTGGGGCGTAGGGTGTGTGTTTTCTTTTAATTCTTCTCTTTACTGTGTGTTCGCTGCCTCATATAAACTACGTTGCGGCTGTGCTGTAGTACCAGAAGCGGGTTTCTAGTCGTACGCGTGACGTGTACATCTGCTGTATCGTGTGCAAGTATGTAAGGTGTGCACAACACTTGAATTAATTTATATAGCTTTTATTATATTACTTTTTATTACATTAATGTTACTAAAACTACTTTAATCTTCTGCATTTTGTTTCTATGTCACATGATGGCTTCCATGCCTAAACCATATGTTTTCTCTCAACTATTTTGGAGCAGCTTTCTTTATTTACTCTTTGTTATTACAGCTCATACTGCATTTACTGCTATTACTCTATAAATCGTGGTCATATGTGTTTCCTTCTGTACCTTAAACAGACCACACAACTGTAAACTTACAAACGCATTATATACAGATAAAGTCAGTATGAAGTTAAAATATTTAGTGCAGTTATACTGTCGGCAGAATGATCAATTAAGAAGGTGCAACTGTTCATTAGTTTGATTCCCTTCGGGAAGAAGGCTTTTTTTCACCCTTGTGGTTCTAAACGCTGGCTTGAGAAAAGCTGCTGAAAACAGGTGATGTCCAGGGTGTAAGGGATCAGAGACAGTTGTACTCGCAAGCTTTCAGGTTCTGAAAGTGCGCAGATCTGGTAGTGTTGACCACCGTACTTCTGATGGACCTCCCTGCAGACATGATGATGCTCTGCAGTCTGTGACTCTGCTGTTTGGTGGCTGATCTCCCTCTCCCAAAACACACACACATTATGATGAATGAAGTTAAAGATACTACAGATTATATACTCTATTTTGATACTAAAACATATATTGCAATGTTAAGAAACACGTTGTAGAGTTTACTTATCTACATTTGTAACATGTTCCAGATTTTAAACATAAGCGCAGTCCTATTCTTTCACACTGTTAGAACCTTACACTGCCACCTAACGAGTGTTCATATCTCTTTATTGCAATTTATTCACAAAAATACATAAACTCAAATGTCTTATTGCTTTTATAAAACTGTTACAAATACTCGTTCATAAAAATTGCTATAATGCATATATACTTTCGTCATACTACATTTCCTTAATTAACTTGTTTTCAGCACATTAATGTTTTTAAACTGAACACTAATTCCACCCAAAGCAACAGGTCTCTGTAACAATCAAATGCTGCTATCTAGTGGCCTTCTGTCTGTATGAACAAAAGTATGTAGTTCATACAATCAAGTTGGTTGCTCTTCATTAACAGATCGGCTTATATACATGTAACACAGACACTCCCTGTTTACGACTGCAGTCGATAGTCACACAGGCACAATCGAGCAGTCTACTTCCTACTGTCATGTTGTCCAGTCTGTCCACTACGAGCTTGAACCCCGCTGATCGCCGCTTGCGGCTATATTTCTTATTATTATTTTTCTCCGGAAAAACGCGTTGGGCAGCCAAAACCACAGCGCCAACAGCCACCAAACCCGGAGGGTACGTCCAGATGGTGTGCATCTTCTCAGATAACAAAATGCAGACGTTTTCATCTATTGGTGGCGCAATAGAGCAGCAAAACGCGTTTACGTGTCTAGCTTCTACCACCTTGGTCTCACAGTCTTCAAACTTTTTTTCCAGTCTCACAGACTCTCAACAAACCACTTTGCAATTTGGACCCATAAGCTCCGCCCACTTAGATTTTTTGCTAATTTGCATAATTTAAAAATTCACTTCTTCCTACTACTTCTCCATTTTTCACTCAATCCCCATGTGTTTGGTATCAAAAAATTCAGCAGAGTGTGCCCTCCACTCGATTTTAAAAAAAAAACTCTGACTTTTCCCTTCAGTCCCACTGCTACATGCAAATTCATCTACATGTCATAATTCAAATTAATTCATCCTTCATTCAAAAATCTGTAACTCAAACACCCTTCACTCAAACCTTCTACAACTTCACACACACATTCAGCATCAGTCCCTGAGGACGTCCAAGAAATTTGGCGCACTTCTGTCCATAGGTGGCGCTATAACAGTACATGTCTGTTTCTCACTAACCGTACATGCGATCGAGCTCAAACTCAACACACATCATCTTCTGTCCAGTCTCTAACAGATATCCAAAATGCGACTACATCCCCCGAGGTTTACGACCGCCATTAGCCAAACCGCTGTCAACAGGCCTTTCGTGCCCTTCCCGTTGACCGATGACCCTTAAACTTCACCACTCTGTACGTCTACGCACTCTTTACAAACCCCCCGATTTCGACGCCGATTGGCCAGAGGTGGCGCTATTTCTAAAATACTGCTAATAACGTCCACATATGTACATCTACCGTCTCATTTATGCAATCCCATAATGCTCTACTACATCCTTCACATCTGTCCCCATACATGTCCATTAAAAAAATGTCCACTTCTCCAGATATTTCACAAAGTCCAAAACCTGCCCTTTTCGAACTAGTCTCTGGATTTTAATCCAATCTTCTCAAAATTCATCTGGTCATACTCAGGAGAATGTCTAGGTAAATAATTATCAAAAAAATGTCGACTTTTCCACTTCCACTTATTTTACACTAATATTTTTTCATTAGCGTCATTAGCATATATAGGCTAGATTGCTATAACTCATTAGCCGTTAATCTCATCAAGTCCAAATTAAAGAGGTATACCCGTCATGTCCCTCCAGTGATGCAGGCCGATTTTGGTTCACCTAGTCCTTAAGATGCCTCTGATAGGCGCTATAACAGCTACATGTGAGTTTCTCACTAACCGTAAATGCGATCGAGCTCAAACTCAACAAACATCATCTTCTGTCCAGTCTAAAACAGATTCCGAAAATCCGACTACCTCCCCCGAACTTTACGACCGACATCAGCCAATCCGCTGTCAGCAGGTCTTTCACGCCCTTCCCGTCGACCGATGACCTTCAAACTTCACTGATCTGTACATCTACACATTCTTTCCCAACCACCAGATTTTCACACCGATTGGCCAGAGGGGGCGCTCTATATGTATGTTCCTACTGCCATGTTGTCCAGACTGTCCATACCCGCTTGAACCCCGCTAATCACCGCTTGCGGTTATATTTATTATTATTTTTCTCCGGAAAAACGCGTTGGGCAGCCAAAACCGCAGCGCCAACAGCCACCAAACCCGGAGGGTACATCCAGATGGTGTGCATCTTCTCTGATAACAAAATGCAGACGTTTTCATCTATTGGTGGCGCAATAGAGCAGCAAAACGCGTTTACGTGTCTAGCTTCTACCACCTTGGTCTCACAGTCTTCAAACTTTTTTTCCAGTCTCACAGACTCTCAACAAACCACTTTGTAATTTGGACCCATAAGCTCCGCCCACTTAGATTTTTCGCTAATTTGCATAATTTAAAAATTCCACTTCTTCCTACTACTTCTCCATTTTTCACTCAATCCCCATGTGTTTGGTATCAAAAAATTCAGCAGAGTGTGCCCTCCACTCGTTATCAAAAAAACTCTGACTTTTCCCTTCAGTCCCGCTGCTACATGCAAATTCATCTACATGTCATAATTCAAATTAATTCATCCTTCATTCAAAAATCTGTAACTCAAACACCCTTCACTCAAACCTTCTACAACTTCACACACACATTCAGCATCAGTCCCTGAGGACGTCCAAGAAATTTGGCGCACTTCTGTCCATAGGTGGCGCTATAACAGCTACATGTCTGTTTCTCACTAACCGTACATGCGATCGAGCTCAAACTCAACACACATCATCTTCTGTCCAGTCTCTAACAGATATCCAAAATGCGACTACATCCCCCGAGGTTTACGACCGCCATTAGCCAAACCGCTGTCAACAGGCCTTTCGTGCCCTTCCCGTTGACCGATGACCCTTAAACTTCACCACTCTGTACGTCTACGCACTCTTTACAAACCCCCCGATTTCGACGCCGATTGGCCAGAGGTGGCGCTATTTCTAAATACTGCTAATAACTTCCACATATGTACATCTACCGTCTCATTTATGCAATCCCATAATGCTCTACTACATCCTTCACATCTGTCCCCATACATGTCCATTAAAAAAATGTCCACTTCTCCAGATATTTCACAAAGTCCAAAACCTGCCCTTTTCGAACTAGTCTCTGGATTTTAATCCAATCTTCTCAAAATTCATCTGGTCATACTCAGGAGAATGTCTAGGTAAATAATTATCAAAAAAATGTCGACTTTTCCACTTCCACTTATTTTACACTAATATTTTTTCATTAGCGTCATTAGCATATATAGGCTAGATTGCTATAACTCATTAGCCGTTAATCTCATCAAGTCCAAATTAAAGAGGTATACCCGTCATGTCCCTCCAGTGATGCAGGCCGATTTTGGTTCACCTAGTCCTTAAGATGCCTCTGATAGGCGCTATAACAGCTACATGTGAGTTTCTCACTAACCGTAAATGCGATCGAGCTCAAACTCAACAAACATCATCTTCTGTCCAGTCTAAAACAGATTCCGAAAATCCGACTACCTCCCCCGAACTTTACGACCGACATCAGCCAATCCGCTGTCAGCAGGTCTTTCACGCCCTTCCCGTCGACCGATGACCTTCAAACTTCACTGATCTGTACATCTCCACAATCTTTCCCAACCACCAGATTTTCACACCGATTGGCCAGAGGGGGCGCTCTATATGTATGTTCCTACTGCCATGTTGTCCAGACTGTCCATACCCGCTTGAACCCCGCTAATCACCGCTTGCGGTTATATTTCTTATTATTATTATTATTTTTCTCCGGAAAAACGCGTTGGGCAGCCAAAACCGCAGCGCCATCAGCCACCAAACCCGGAGGGTACATCCAGATGGTGTGCATCTTCTCAGATAACAAAATGCAGACGTTTTCATCTATTGGTGGCGCAATAGAGCAGCAAAACGCGTTTACGTGTCTAGCTTCTACCACCTTGGTCTCACAGTCTTCAAACTTTTTTTCCAGTCTCACAGACTCTCAACAAACCACTTTGTAATTTGGACCCATAAGCTCCGCCCACTTAGATTTTTCGCTAATTTGCATAATTTAAAAATTCCACTTCTTCCTACTACTTCTCCATTTTTCACTCAATCCCCATGTGTTTGGTATCAAAAAATTCAGCAGAGTGTGCCCTCCACTCGTTATCAAAAAAACTCTGACTTTTCCCTTCAGTCCCGCTGCTACATGCAAATTCATCTACATGTCATAATTCAAATTAATTCATCCTTCATTCAAAAATCTGTAACTCAAACACCCTTCACTCAAACCTTCTACAACTTCACACACACATTCAGCATCAGTCCCTGAGGACGTCCAAGAAATTTGGCGCACTTCTGTCCATAGGTGGCGCTATAACAGCTACATGTCTGTTTCTCACTAACCGTACATGCGATCGAGCTCAAACTCAACACACATCATCTTCTGTCCAGTCTCTAACAGATATCCAAAATGCGACTACATCCCCCGAGGTTTACGACCGCCATTAGCCAAACCGCTGTCAACAGGCCTTTCGTGCCCTTCCCGTTGACCGATGACCCTTAAACTTCACCACTCTGTACGTCTACGCACTCTTTACAAACCCCCCGATTTCGACGCCGATTGGCCAGAGGTGGCGCTATTTCTAAAATACTGCTAATAACTTCCACAAATGTACATCTACCGTCTCATTTATGCAATCCCATAATGCTCTACTACATCCTTCACATCTGTCCCCATACATGTCCATTAAAAAAATGTCCACTTCTCCAGATATTTCACAAAGTCCAAAACCTGCCCTTTTCGAACTAGTCTCTGGATTTTAATCCAATCTTCTCAAAATTCATCTGGTCATACTCAGGAGAATGTCTAGGTAAATAATTATCAAAAAAATGTCGACTTTTCCACTTCCACTTATTTTACACTAATATTTTTTCATTAGCGTCATTAGCATATATAGGCTACATTGCTATAACTCATTAGCCGTTAATCTCATCAAGTCCAAATTTCACAACTACAACCAGCATGTCCCTCCATTGAAATCGGCCAATTTTGGTTCAGCTAGTCCTTACGGTGCATCTGATGGGCGCTATAACAGCTACATTTGAGTTTCTCACTAACCGCACATGCGATCGAGCTCAAACTCAACAAACATCATCTTCTGTCCAGTCTAAAACAGATTCACCAAATGCGACTACCTCCCCCAAACTTTACAACCGCCATCAGCTTATCCGCTGTCGGCAGGCCTTTCTCGCCCTTCTTGTCGACCGATGACCCTCAAACTTCACCACTCTGTATTTCTCTGCACTCTTTACAAACCCCCGATTTTGACACCGATTGGCCAGAGGGGGCGCTATTTCTAAAATAATGATTATAACTTACACATATTTTACCTACAGTGTCATTTATGCACTCATCTGATCAGCTATTCAATCCTTCACATCTTTTCAAATACAGCTCCATTAAAAAATGTCGACTTCTCCAGATATTTCACAAAGTCCAAAACCTTCCCTTTTTGAACTAGTCTCTGGATTTTTATCCAATCTTCTCAAATTTGATCTGCTGATACTCAGGAGAATGTCTAGGTAAATAATTATCAAAAACATTTAGACTTTTCCACTTCCACTTTTTTCACACTAATATTTTTTCATTAGCGTCATTAGCATATATAGGCTAAATTGCTATAACTCATTAGCAGTTCTTCTCATCAAGTACAAATTTCACAAGTACACCCGCCATGTCCCTCCAGTGATGCTGGCCAATTTTGTTTGCCGTATTCTTTACGGGGCATCTGATATGCACTAAAACATGTGCATCACTAACAATGCTATTACTGCACTTTTTTTACTGTCCATAAATCAATAAAGTGTATGGTGTGTTTCTTTTAGGCATCTGGAACTACTTTTGTAATTACATGTCATGGACAATTATGACCCATTTTTCTGGACTTCACACTCACTTCATTTGTCTTACTGCTATAGAAATGCACAGGTCAAAAGGTCTCACTGTACAACACCCTTCTTCTCTCTCTTACAGACACAAAAAGACACACACATCCACACACAAACACATGCTCTTTCTGTCTATCACACACTGTCTCTCACATACAAACACATACAATCACACACACACACACACACATACCTTGTCAACACACATTTGCACACATAATTGCTCTTTTTCTCTCTCTCGCTCTGACACATACACACAAACACACACACTCCGATTCTCAGTCTTACAAACATACTCACATGCTTTTTTATCTCAAACCCTCACACATACACAGAAGCCCTGATATGTACTGAGCAGCTAGGGGGCCTTGTTCCCTTCCGTCATTATAATCTGTAATTATTCCAATTCAGTGATTGATAATTTCCAATCAGCTGATTGACTGTGTGTAAAAGTTTCTCTACTTATTTACATTCCATTTCTTGGCATTGAAAATGGAAGTGCATTGCTGTCTCCACCTCTCGGCTCTCATACTGACCTTTGCATCTCTCCTTGCGGAGTAAGCACAACTTGTTGTGCCTTTCTGCCTCCAAGCCAGGTGTACTCCTTTGGATGCCCCTGTAATGATGTGTGTAAATTTTTGTTGACATAAGATAATTAAGGGGTCGTTGTGATGCTACAAAATGGGTACAATTATTACAACTATTACATATACTACACACAAATGTAATATGTGAAATAGGAACTTCATTTTGGGAAATAAAAACTCATTACTGTGTTCTGCATTATTAGAGATGCAATAAGAGATGTACATACAATTAAATGTACCAATAAATGGGTTACTAAATACATTACATTTGTATAGGTACAAATATTTGTCATGCAATGTCCTACATAAAAAAGGGTGTTAATGTTAAGCCTTTTTAGAAAATAAATTATTTTTATTTCAGAAAACATGTAAGGTACTATTAAAAGCAATGTACAGTCAGTAGTTAATTAAACTTCTACAAAAGTGTGGTTTCAGTTGTATACACATTTCTCACTGTAGTCAAAATGAGAGACTTTATTTCTCCAAGTGACACATGATCTTTTAACTACAAATATTAACTCAGGATGAATTAAAGACATAATTAAAGGAGAACCAAAATGCTAATATTATTGAAACAATGGCTGAGAGCCAACACATTTAGCAATATATGTATATGTGCATAGCAACAGACTACAATTGAAATATTATTCTACAGTAATATACAAAAGTTAATATGCACAATTATGTTGTGTTATTCTCAGCAGTTGTGTACTTTATTGAAAGTTACAGAAAAACATCTGTGAAAACAGCATAACTGGTTGTTTGGTTATTTATATAGGGATGTTTGAAGTGGAGTCATTGGAGAAGCTGGTGTTGATGGTCCTGTGGGATGTCGCTGGTACAGGTGATTTCTAGAAGGAAACAGATAAGCTGTGATAAGCCAGTATGCTTCTTCACTCTCATGTTGTAGACGTCCTGAACACACTGCGTCCAGTGAGCTTCTTCTCTATACTTCTTATTGAGCTGAAAGAAATAAACCAGAGGTTTTAGATGTTGTCACAATGGAATAAAGACTGCGTGTGCTGGTTTACTTACTTCGTGTCTGAAGAAGACACTCCTGTCCAAATGGCCATAGCACATTTGTGTTCTTCTCCAACTTCAACTCTAGGGATATAGAGAATAATCAAAGGCAAAAAAATATTCAGTAGAATATCTAGCAAATTTTGTACCATCAAATCTACTAAGTAATAGTATGGGATGCCGTTCTGTTAACTTATTGTACACTACACAGCTCTTCAGGTGGCCAAAGTTTATATTACAGTAAATCAATAGTGAAAAAAAGAAATAAACATGCACTGTACCACAGCAGGGGCATCCACATTCACGGAACCAGAGCAGGGTCATCCACATATACAGAACCACAGCAGGGGAATTCACATATACAGAACCACAACAGGGGCATCTTCTTGTGCAAAACACAGCAGTGCTGATTTCATACACAGTACAGCATGTTTGGTTTAGCTCACAGATGGGCAGATGATTGGTGAAGAATAAAAAGATGATTGTGTTTGTCCATCTTTAAATGAACCCAGTAAGCTCTTTGGTGATAAGTCAATCATCTCTTGGGGCATATTCAGAGCAAAGAGGGGATAATATTTTATTTTATAGCTTTTTTACTGCTGTGGTGTATCTTTGTTTTTCTGCTTTAACCCTCAATTTCAGTTTCGTTTCTTTTACTAACTTCAGTTTTCAGTCTTGAATGCTGATTCCACGAGCCTATAAAAAACAAGACTTCCCTTAAATGAATACGTGATATTAAGGTGTCTTTAAAAGTGGACAGTAGGTGGTGCTGAAGTCAGCCTTCTGAGAATGTTGTCCTAATACAAAATAAAGCTATATTGGATTCTTGAAAAAACATTAATGTTCCTCATATTTCTGCTCACTGAATAGTCCATGGTTCACAAAAAATACATTGTCATCACATGTCCCACTTAAATTAATGTCATCTAAAAATAGGTATGCTCATGTATTAAAATAACAATGTTGGGTATCATGACATTATTGCATGTTGTTATATTTCTCACACATTTAGGCACTTTCATAAGAGAAGACATCAAGTACAACCAAACATATTTCATATGTGTTAGGATTAAAAAAAAGGAAAAGTGTTTATATAAGCAGAAGAATTGTAATAAGCATACATTATATTAGACTACTATATAAAAGCCTAGTTTACAAAAAAAAATTAACACATACATACAATATAATAAAAAACACGAAATGTATATATTCATTGTTATATCGAAATTCATTTCCACTTCACAAATAAAAAAAGTTCCACAATCAGAGAGGAAGTCATTGATGACAGTGAGAAGCACAACTTTACAATAACAGCAGCCTTATGAAAACTACAACTGAAAACTGAAAGCCATACTTCTCAGGTCTTCAATGGCTAACAAAGTAATAACATAAAGGAATCTAAAAATTACTACATGAAAAATCTATATAAAAAATTAATATAAAATGTACATAAAATTAAAATTCATCTTAAATATACATATACTTTATATACTTTAACATTCATGTTCATAAAACATGAAAAACCTGACACGCTTTGTACTGTTTCTGAGTGATGGAGTGGTTGCAGCTGTGTAACAGAAGTTCAATGGTGCGAGGGGGGGGAAATGGAGCCACTGGCAATAAACACTGAGTACAGATAATTAACACACCGGCCAGCAACTCTGTTGATGAACATGTGCAACCATTATAAGATGAAACATCTCATGCCACAGAGAGAGAGAGAGATTGTATGCTGCATACAGCAATGTGGCTGTTTGGCATTTACACCAGCAGGCCGAGGTATATCAACCTATTTCATACAGTTCAGTGAATCCTGCCTGCAGTTTTCCATATTAATGAAAGTTATGCCGACATACCAGTGTTTTCTACAGGTTTTTTTTTTTTTTTTTTGGCACACCACTGGCTTATTGTAGATCTGCTTATCTGGAAAGCTAAGCTGCATGGGCAGGAAAAGGTGTGGAGCTTGGGGACCAGCAGAGTTTAGGGAACTGTCACTGTGACATGGGCATTGGAGTGGGCGTGCCCACTCCGAGAGGGAAGTGAACGTGCCCATGTACCAAATGCCCACATGCAGGACAGCAAATGCCACAAACCTGCTGTCACAAAGACTTGGAGCCACGTGTAGGCAGGCAGAAAAACATCAATCTCTCATCCTCTCCTTGGTAAATGTGCACCCTGACATCAACCCCCCCCCCCCCCATTAACTCCAACTTTTACCTCTAAATCTTCAAGGCTTTTGGCATCTGCTGCTGGGGCCAGTGGACAGAAGTGCAAAGGTGCTGGTAAAAAAGCAGAGGCAAAAAAGGTTAAGACACATAATGGATACCACAAGAAGGGGACATCATTTTAAAGGCACAGATGTGGCTTAATAGTAGTTTTGCCAGTGAATGCTGGTATTATAGAACAATATGCTCATAAAGTCTGTTCCTGTAGTTGAAAAATCCAGTGTGCAGTCCTGATTTGTCACTTCGTCACAAGGACATTCAGAGAAACACATTCGTGGTAACTGAAGTATGTTGGCATGATAGAAACAGTAATGTGCTCACTGACGACATCTTTGATGTAAATATGGTCAAGCAGTGTGTCATTTTCAGTAGTGGCTTCTTGAACAACTTGAGTATATCCATGATGTTGCATCACATCACTTACAGAATGTGATACTACATAGTTGTCATTGAAATCTCCCATGATTATTTTCCCTCCTGGGAAACTGTCCATGCGATGGATCAAATCAGTCAGCTTGTTGTGAAATGTTGTCAGATCGTAAGAAGGTGGTCTGTATAAAACTGCTGCAGTTGCATTCAGATGGGGTATATTGAAGTGCACACACTCAATGTTGACACATGGTAATTCTTCAACAGTGCAGTTAGTATGCTCTCTGTAGTACACACCAACACCACCGTGCTGTTGGTTCTTCAGTTCTGCAAAAAGTGCTTCACTTGTATCATATGACAAACGTCTTGGTTTGTTAACAAATATGAATCCAGAGATTTGCAGCTCATTGGTTGAATTCTCACCATTTAACCATGTTTCTGTCACACAGATGATATCGGCCTCCATGTACCTTCTGTCATGCTTTATGTCCTGAAGGTGGCATTGTAGTCCCTGAACATTGTGGAGCAAAATGTTGCATGATGGCTGAGGTGGTGCTGTTTGTCTCACTGGTTCAATAAATGCTGGCATGTTTTCCATGAAACTTTCAACATCTTCTTTTGCATATATAGCACTTTCTTTGAAATCCTCTATGATGAGTCCGTTAAGAGAAGTCACACGACTTAAAGCCACATATGATTGTCCTGCTGCAAAGATTTTCTTCAGTGACACAACAGCCTTGTCCACAGTTAGTCCTTGTACTTTGTGAATGGTGCAAGCCCAAGCTAATTTCAGAGGAAACTGGCGCCGTATACCACCGCACTGTGTGACTCTCTCTTCTTCAGGCATTATTGGTGTTGCTTTCTCAAGTCCAGGTGTTAAGCAGGGATGCTTCAATCGCAATTCTTTGCCCACTTTTTCATTATCAAATGTTACATATATTTGTGATGGAAAATCCAGATCCTTTTCAAAGCAAACTTCATTCACTGTACCAACAGCACCATTTACCAGTCCATCCGAGACATCGATGTTTTTAAGCAGCATTACACGTGCATTGACACCGATGTGTAGTGCATGTGTCAGACATGTGTTGTGAACATTCGAATGATATCCCTGTTTTCTTTCCAAACGTCCAGTTTTAGGAACTCTCTCAAAATCCTGGGCTTGAATGACTGTAGTATCAGCGCACATTTTGGACAACATGTGAATGTTGTGATCATCAACTTCTTTATTCGTGGCATAAATATGGAGATCAACACTGTCCTCTCCTTCACCCGTTTCACATTGTTTCAGCATAGTGATATCTTGGTCCAGCAAAGCTTCACTCTTCTTGCGCTTCCTTATACGATTAAGCAACTGTGCAAACTCTCTGTCTTTTTGTCTCATAACATCCGTGAGTTCAGCCAAAGCAAAATGACTCCATAGATTTCCACCTGCAGGTTCAGTGTAAAGAGGTTTTCCTTTCACAGGGCACAGCTGATAGAAATCTCCAACTGCAATGACAGACACTTTTCCAAAAGCTGAATAATCTCCCGATTGTTTGATCTGTCTCAGTCTTCCATGAATATAAGCCAGAAGTTTGTGTTCAACCATTGATATTTCATCAATAATTAATATCTGCAGCTTGCCCAGTTTAGCTCGCAGTGAATTGATCTTATCATCTCCAAGTGGTTGATAAGGCAGTTTGACATCAGTTCCAATAGAGAGACAGGCATGTATTGTTGCAGCACCAATGTTGTAGGCACTAACACCAGTGGGAGCTGTTAATAAGACATGGGTCTCATTAGGATCCTCTGACAAGCGAGACAGAATGCGGCTTGTTTCATAAAATAGTGCTTTAATGAGCACTGACTTTCCAACACCACCAGGACCTGATATGAACACATGAAATGGTTCAGGATTTTTACCGTGGCTCTTCTGTAAACACCACTGTCGGATTTTATAAAAGATTTCAGATTGCTTCTCATTCAGTGAGCGAAGCAAACTCATTGCTTGCTGTTTTGGCATGCAATAAGGACTGTCTTGCAATGTACACTTTGATCTTGGTAGCAGGTCTGGTATGACAAGTTCTCCTGTTTCTGTTGTATTATCAGACCTACTGACAACACACTGTAAACGTTCAAGTTCACTCTCAGGACAGATTTGTGCCCATGCGTCTTCCAATGGACCATTCATCTCTAGGTATTCCTGAGCCTCATCTATGATGTCAGCTTCTTTTTCAAACATTGCTCGATTTGAGTCCACAATCAGTTTAACAGCACGGATTACGTCACAGATCTTTACAGAGCCAGTTTCATAAAACTCCTGATAGGTGCTGAAGTTTTCTGGTTTCAACTGAGTTTCAAAATAATGAGGCAAAAAGAGCTGCAGAATGCTTCCATAGTATTTCTCAGGATCCTTTGTCGGTGAAAAGCGAGCATATCTAATCACGGCTGCATCTGTTCGTGATCTTTTTTTGACAAATCCCAAGTCCTTTTCCAATTTCACACTGCCAGAGCATGACTTTTGAGATTTTGGTAATATTCTATACTGTGATGCAAAGGTTGCCAGACACATTGTAATGAATTCTTCTGAATT
>JAFMOC010001253.1:0-27597 GCA_019802505.1 Corydoras sp. C115 | reverse complement strand
CCCAAAGAACGACCCAAAAAGCAAACACCTGGGGAAGGAAAAAAAAAACCAACGGGTTTAAAAAAAAAAAAAGGGTTTCCATGGGCTTATAAAGCACTGAAGTCATCTTTCATTGACAAATAAATTATCACTCTTTGTAGTTCCATTCATCCATCCATTATCTTCCGCTTGTCCGGGGTTTGGGTAGCGGGGGCAGCAACTGAAGTAGGGAGACCCAGACCTCCCTCGCCGCAGCCACCTCCACCAGCTCGACTGGGGGAACCCCGAGGCGTTCCCAGACCAGCTGAGAGATATAATCCCTCCAGCGTGTGCTGGGTCTTCCCCGGGGTCTCCTTCCAGCCGGACTTGCCTGGGACACCTCCCTAGGAAGGCGCCCAGGAGGCATCCTTACCAGATGCCCGAACCACCTCAACTGGCTCCTGTTGATGCGGAGGAGTAGGGGCTCCACTCCGAGTCTCTCCCGGATGACTGAGCTTCTCACCCTATCTCTAAGGGAGAGCCCTGCCACCCTGCGGAGAAAACCCATTTCGGCCGCTTGTATTCGCGATCTTGTTCTTTCGGTCATTACCCAAAGCTCATGACCATAGGTGAGGGTCGGAACGTAGATCGACTGGTAAATCGAGAGCCTTGCCTTGTGGCTCAGCTCCTTCTTTACCACAACAGACCAGTATAGGGTCCGCATCACTGCTGACCCCGCGCTGATCCATCTGTTAATCTCACGCTCCATCTTACCATCACTCGTGAACAAGACCCCGAGATACTTAAACTCCTCCACTTGAGGCAAGATCTGATCCCTGACCCAGAGAGGACTCTCTAACCTTTTCCGGCTGAGAACCATGGCCTCAGATTTGGAGGTGCTGATTCTCATCCCGGCCGCTTCACACTTGCCTGCAAACCGATCCAGTAAGAGCTGAAGTTCGCAGCCTGATGATGCTAACAGGACCATATCGTATGCAAACAGCAGCGACGTGATCCTCAGATCACCAAACCGGACACCCTCCATTCTCTGGCTGCACCTAGAAATTCTGTCCATGTAAATTATGAACAGAATCGGTGACAAAGGACAGCCCTGACGGAGTCCAGCCCTCACAGGAAACCAGTCCGACTTACTGCCGGACATGCAAACCAAGCTCCTGCTTCGCAAATACAGGGAATGAATGGCCTGTAGTAAGGAGCCATGTACTCATGTACCCATACTCACAAAGCACCTCCCACAGAATACCCCGAGGGACACAGTCGAAAGCCTTCTCCAGATCTACAAAGCACATGTAGACTAGTTGGGCAAACTCCCATGAACCCTCGAGGATCCTGGAGAGAGTGATAAGCTGGTCCAGTGTTCCACGACCAGTACGAAAACCACACTGCTCCTCCAGGATCCGAGGTTCAACTATCAGTCGGACTCTCTTCTCCAGTACCCCCGGAATAGACTTTGCCGGGGAGGCTGAGGAGTGTAATTCCCCTGTAATTGGAACACACCCTTTTTAAAAAGAGGCACCACCACCCCCGTCTGCCAGTCCAGAGGCACTGCCCCCGATGACCATGCAATGTTGAAAAGGCGTGTCAGCCAAGACTGCCCCACAACATCCAGAGCTTTGAGGAACTCCGGGCGGATCTCATCCACCCCAGAAGCCCTGCCACCAAGGAGCCCTCTGACTACCTTACCGACTTCAGCCACAGTGATGGACAAGCCTCCACCCGGGTCATCTGACTCTGCCTCCTCTCCGGAGGGCATATTGGTGGGATTGAGAAGGTCCTTGAAGTATTCCTTCCACCGCCTAATGATGTCCCCAGTCGAAGTCAACAGTGCACCCCCTCCACTATATACTGTGTTTGTGGCACACTGCTTTCCCCTCCTGAGTTGCCTGACGGTTTGCCAGAATCTTCTAGGAGCAGACCGAAAGTGTCTTTCCAAAGTCTCACCGAACTCCTCCCACACCCGGGTTTTTGCCTCCACGACGCACAAAGCCACAAATCGCTTGGCCTGTTGGTACCGGTCAGCTGCTTCTGGAGTCCCACAAGCCAACCATGCCTGATAGGACTCCTTCTTCAGCTTGACGGCATCCCTTACACGGGGTGACCATCACCGTGTTCGAGGGTTACCGCCACGACAGGCACCGACTACCTTTCGACCACAGCTCCTGTCCGCCGCCTCAACAACGGAGGAACGGAACATGGCCCATTCAGGCTCAATGTCCCCCACCTCCCCCGGAATGTGGTTGAAGCTCTGACGGAGGTGAGAGTTGAACATCCGTCTGACGGGTTCTTCTGCCAGACGTTCCCAGCAAACCCACACTATACGTTTAGGTCTGCCTGGTCTGACCGGCATCTTCCCCCGCCATCTGATCCAACTCACCACCAGGTGGTGATCAGTTGACAACTCAGCTCTTCTCTTCACCCGAGTGTCCAAGACACATGGCCGCAAGTCCAATGACACCACTACAAAGTCGATCATTGAACTGCGGCCTAGTGAATCCCGGCGCCATGTGCACTTATGGACACCCTTGTGCTCGAACATGGTGTTCGTGATGGACAAACCGTGATCTGCACAGAAGTCCAACAACTGAACACCACTCGGGTTCAGATCAGAGAGGCCGTTCCTCCCAATCACACCTCTCCAGGTCTCACTGTCATTGCCCACGTGAGCGTTGAAGTCCCCCAGTAAGACTACAGAGTCTCCAGGGGGAGCACTTTCCAGTACCCCCCCCCCCCCCCCCCCCCCCCAGACTCCAAGAAGGCTGGGTACTCTGAACTGCTGTTCGGCGCATAAGCACAGACAACAGTCAGTACCGTCCACCGGAGGAAGCCCCAACATGCACGCGTCAAGCCGGGGGGCCACGAGAAAGCCCACACCTGCCCGACGCCTCTCACCATGGGCAACTCCAGAAAAGAACAGAGTCCAGCCCCTCTCAAGGACCGAGAACCCAAGCTGTGCGTTGAGGTGAGCCCAACTATATCTAGCCGATATCTCTCAACCTCCCGCACCAGCTCCGGCTCCTTCTCTGCCAGTGAAGTGACGGTCCAAGTTCCGAAAGCCAATTTCAGCAACCGAGGATCGCGACGCCCAGGCCCACGCCTCCGGCCACCGCCCGATCCACACTGTACCGAACCCCTATTACTACCTTCCTGCCACAGGTGGTGAGCCCATTTGAGGGGGAACCCACGTAGCTCCTTCGGGCTGGGCCCGGCCGGGCACCATGGGAAAGTGCCCGACCACCAGACGCTCGCTGACGAACCCCATCCCCGGGCCTGGCTCCAGGGTGGGGCCCCGATAACCCTATATCGGGCAGGGTACACGTGTTCCTGGTTTTTCTCTGCATAGGGATTTTTGTTGGACCACTCTTTGTCTGGCCTGTCACCTAGGACCAATTTGTCTTGGGAGACCCTGCCAGGGTCTTATGGCCCCAGACAACATAGCTCCTAGGATCATTCAAGCACGCAAACTCCTCCACCACGGTAAGGTGGTGATACAAGGAGGAGCTCTTTGTAGTTTTATACTATATTATTTCTGCTTTATTTTTAAAGCAGCATATTTGTATTCTGATTTTGTATTGTTTTCGCTTATATGTCTCATATTCCCCCAATATACTATAAAAAATATCTTTTTAAATAATATTGTTTAATATATTTATGTAAACTTAATTTTGTTATGACTCACAGCATGTAAAAGATGTGGGAATGCCAACCTAACCATATGAGACATAAAAGTTTTGAAGGTTTTATTACACAACATTAAATAAATTTAATAATGGCAATATTAATTCTCTGGGCACATGTTACATACAATGCATAGAGCTAGTTAATACCTTAGATGCACCCATGCTGCCACCCAGGACGGCAGATTTACAACATGCCAAAATACTCCCTAAATACACAACACCAATCAGGATGGAAACAAGTCAATTCATTAGCCGTTCATGGTAACATACTTTATGTGTCAGCGGGACATAATGTGCCGTCAAATGCAACATATGGTGTTGTAATGTCCCAGAATCAAAAATAAAGCTTTGCAAGTTTATTTACAGGCTGTAAACATGACGTGCATCTGCAGGTGTATCCAAACACATGAAACATGAATACTCCACCCAGATTGGGATTCAAACCTGGATCGCCAGAAGCGAACATGCTAACCACTAAGCCAACCTTATTTTACTAATATGTGTCTTTAAATTAATTTCAAATTTGTAAAGTTTAACTTGGTAATATATTATTTACAGGATATAATAGTATTGTGGGCGGCACGGTGGCTTCGTGGTTAGCACGTTCGCCTCTCAGCGCTAGGGATTCCCGGTTCGAATCCCCATCTGGGTGGAGTTTCCATGTTCTCCCCGTGTCTGGTTTCCTCCGGGTTCTCTGGTTTCCTCCCACAGTCCAAAAACATGGATCAAGTCAATTGAATTCTCAAAATTGCCCCATATAGAGAGTGTGTCTGTGTGAGTGAGTGAGTGTGTGACCAGCAATGGATTGGCGCCCTGTCCTGGGTCTATCTGCCCAGCGCCTGAGACATTCTTCCCTGGATGGGCATGGGGAACCCCACCGCGACCCTAATAGATGATAAAGCAGGAGATAATAAATGAATGAATGAATAATAGTATTGTGTATTGCAAGTTTATTACAAGTTTAGTGCCTTAAAATAGTTTTATTTGGAAGTTTTTCTTAATTGGTGCAAATAAATACAAAATCGAGATCTCCGATGATGAGGCAGGCAAGTCATACCTGTATGGGCATATTCTGCCCGTACGCACCCTCCTTAACACTGAGGAGTTCTGGACTGACGGTCCAGTCCGGTTTGTCAAATCCCCCCGTTGTGAGACCCGGGTGTGGGGCACGCCGCCGGCGCGGAGCCAAGACGCAGCGTGCGCACTGCACAGCTGCTGAGCTCGGTACACACGCTGCGGGTCAGTCACGTGCAGTGGCCACGACCGTGCCGGATCGCGCCGTGTCTGGGTTGCGCTGCGAGGGGGCGGTACCGGAACCATCACTAGAGTCTGTATCTGTGGATGAATGTGGCATGAATGTGGTGAATCCTGTTGTCTCCCCTGTCCAGTCTGTCTTCCCCGTGTCGTATGAGTCTATTGCTCTGTCCTTGGGTGTAGCGGTGGGGGTATACCTTTACTGTGTGCAGGATGGCAATCCCGAGGCGGAGGTGGAGAACGAACGGCGTACTGGAGGTGCTGATGCGGCTGGCCCGCAAGAGGGCGCTCATCACACGCACATGCCTGTGGGCGCCAGCCGGCCTGGGCACACCAGCCCCTCAGAGTGTGGTCCAGCCAGCGTGCGTGCCAGCCGAGGTCGAGCCAGCGTGCGAACCTGCCGAGGTCCAGCCAGCGTGCGAATCCGGCGATGGCCCTCCTGCGTGCGTTCCCGCCGAGGTCCCCCCAGCGTGTGTTCCTGCCACGGACCCACCAGCATGCACACCTTTCATGGTCCCTGCAGCGCACACCGCCGAGCCCGTCCACAAGGGGGCCGCACGCCACCCAGACTGTCCACAAGGGGCCGCACGCCGCCGAGCCTGTCCACAAGGGGCCGCACGCCGCCAAGCCCGAGCACCAGGGGCCGCCGCTGCCGAGCCTGAGCACCAGGGGCCGCCCGCCGCCGAGCCCGAGCACCAGGGGCGTCCATCTCGCCCCGCAGCCAGAGGGCGTCCACTGGACCACGCAGCCAGAGGGCACCCACCGGACGACGCAGACAGAGGGCGTGGCCCACTCCTCGTCCGCCGAGGGCGTCCACCTCACCCCGCAGCCAGAGGGCGTCCACTGGACCACGCAGCCAGAGGGCACCCACCGGACCACGCAGACAGAGGGCGTGGCCCACTCCTCGTCCGCCGAGGACGTCCACCGGACCACACAGCCAGAGGGCGCCCACCGGACCATGCAGCCAGATCATTCAATATCCGTTTACATTTTCATTTCAACGGCTGTTTTAGTAGTGTGGGAAAATGTTTGGTGAATCGCAGTTGCATCAGTTCACTAAATACATTTTCCTTTTGGAATGTCACATTTTCATTATAGATATTTTATGCGGACAGGTGCCAAATATACAGAGACAGTATTGTATACATATATACGGCATAATTGATTGTTGAACAAAGCCGTTGTAATTGTTGCATTTTTTTGTAGATTTGTATGGTAAGCTGTCGCTGGAGGAGTTTATTAACAGTGCAGAAAGTGACCCATCCATTGTGCGACTGTGGCAGTGTGACCCAAGCAGTGCTGGGCAGTTCTGATTAAATGTGCCCACCACGTTACCCTCCAGTGGTTTATTTATTTATTGGGGTTTGTTTAATGTATATATTATAAGGCAGCAGACCAATTTATTTAGGTAAAATAATTCATAATGAAAATATATGGGAAAAATGTTAAGTATGTAGCCACATGCAGTAAGAATTTTATTTTTATTTTATACAGTGTTTGTATGGGTCGATTTTGGTTTTGTTAGTTTTAAGGTCTCGCTGTTTTACTGTTCCTTAAGTGTAAACTAGGTTGGTTATTGGTGCACTCTTTCACTCAGCTTTAAATTTCTACACAGTGATCATCTTTTAAATATCAACATACTGGTTTTGCATTTTGGGCAGCTCATTAAATTAAACCACCACAATTAGCTTGTATGGAAACATTCATAACCGTCTTGTCTGAGATTAACTTATCATTCCTTGTCTGGCCTTAAACATGCTTGTTTGAATGATGTATTTTGTCTTTAAAACAGAGCACATTATTCTTGAGCTGAGTTCCCGTTTCCAACAGACATGAAATTCAGTCCTGGTCCCATGTCCTAAACCTGTTCTCTAGATGATCGGTGTGTTTCAGATTAAATGTGACTGGATGTGGGGGTGAAACTAGATTCTCTAGGAAGTGGAGTTCCAGGAACAGAGTAAGTGGTGATCAGGATTGATCTGCGGTGAGGATGCTGATCCTCGGGGCAATGGAGACCAGTCCCTGGAGGAAGACGAGGATGCCTCTCTGGATGTGTCAACAGACCAATTCAGGGTGGTATAGAGGTTGCTGCTAACTCTGCTTTTAGAAAAGTGATGACGAGGAGGGTGCTGCTGATGATGATGACGGAGAGCCGCTGACAACAAGGGAGCTGCCATTGATGACAACGAGGATGACAACAGGAGGACGACAACGATAGAAGGAACTTCAAGAACCGACGAGGGAATGCTGGGACTACAGAACTAAAAGACTAAAGCAGATACTGACCAGGGGAACAGAACCTTGAGGAATCTTCTGGGAAAGTTTCTGTAACTGTCATTTCTCGCGGCGACTGGCATTAAAAAACCACCAAATAGGCAGAGTTAGCTTTGTATGGAACATCAAACCGTCTTTTAGATTACACCTCGCGGGTTGCATGAGATGTCTGAGCCTCTTAAACGTATGTTTTTTGAGAGGACCTTGTGAGTAAAAACAGTCTGTTCTTGAGTGATTGAAAGAATGGCCCGTAACAACATGCTTTAATGGGGGTGGTACGAGTCTTCATAAGGCATAGCGTTTCATCGTGTTTTTAAATGAAAGATACTGTGATACATTGGGGGGTTTTTTGGTGTCAGTTGTCTGCAGTTTCTTCTGTGTTACTGGCGGCAGCGGAGTTCATTCGAGGAAAGTTAACAGTGGTATCGAGATAAAAGCCTAGATTGGATGTAATGTTTCAAGAAATTGGAAGTTTAGTATATGACTAACTGAAGATTGGGCCTCCTCTGGATGTGGTCCAACAGACCAATTCAGGGTGGTGTAGAGGGTTGCTGTTTATTTAGTAGAGTACAAGGTGGTCTCGTTAGGCCCGGATTTTTTTAGATGCATCTATTAAGGAGCACGCTAGTTTTGTGGTTTGCGGTTAGAATTTGTGTTGGATTCAAAACAGTTTGAGTAAAGTGGAACCGCAGGGGCTGTAGAATTTAAGACTAAAGTTGATATTGACGAAGTGAACAGTTGAGGAAGATTGCGTTTGGGATAGATGTAACGGGGTGTAATTGATTTATATGTCTGCAGAACATGGCAGGACTCATTTTTTAGAAATAGTTGTTGGTAAATTTTTCAGATGGGGGCTTAATCAGAAATTAGTATACGGCCGTAGAAGATGTTTGATTCAAGTTAATTTAAATAAATTTATTTGATTCATGTTAGGTGCTCCCATTTACATAAGCGGGGGGGAAGGGACATTGCTCTCAGACTTAATTATGTTTGTTTTTCTATCGGCATTATTCGTTTAGCGAACGGGGGTCCACTGATTTATAGGAGGCATTAACCTTTTAAAACCGTGAACGTGGTTCGGCTTTATTTGAGGCCGAGGAATTTTTATTGGGCGTATTTATGGGACATGTAATATAGGGGGGAATTGTCAGAATGGCCGAATACATGTGACCTAGGGCAAAACAAAGGACATTTTTCTTTTGGAGTGGATTTCCCGCCACTAGGAAAATACTGGGCTGGGATTGGCTGATTTAAAAACTGGGTAGTGGTTGTACTCTTGATTGGCTTCAAAGCAGTTAAACCTTTAAACGTCCTGCTCAACCGTTTGGTAGAGCACACTTTCAGTCACTATATCTTATTGAAAACGTTGTTAAACTTAATTCAACCTGATTGTGCCGTATCTACCATTCGGTAGAGACATGTTATGCAAGAAAAATTCACTAGGGGTCACTTTGTCTTTTAGTAGTATGACGTTTAAGTTCACCTCCATAGACGAAGTCGTCAATCAGCAAAACAAGCCACACATTCGGACGTATTTTGGCTGAATTTTCACAGATAAGCATATTTTCTTTGCATAGTGTAGTTTGAGAGGCTTTAATAATCAGAAATATGTAACTTTTTACCGCAAAAATATGTTTTATAAGGGTCAAATAATTTTTTAAAAACCATCTCAACCGTTTATGGCAAAAGTAGATACAGTATGCTTAGCTATTATTATACTATACTATACTATACTATACTATACTATACTATACTATACTATATAATTAGAACCAACTTTTTGGTTTGATTTAAAAATCTCTGATAATTCATATTTTGTTTTTGTAACACATTTATTGTTATTACATGCAATATATTTAAATCTATTTATGTCACAAATTTTGACACATACAAGGAAAGTGGTTCATTTTTCAACAAATTGTATGCTATTTTTTCCCTTATTTATTATTCCTTATTTTATTATTATTATTAGGGGTGAGCTGCAATATTCGCTGATTCGACAATTCGATTCGGAGAACCATAGTCGACTATGAACCTCATAGTCGAATGTACCATTTTGACCACATGGGGGTGCCCATAGCTGCTGCCTTTTGTCAAATAAAATCCTAATTTTTAGTTTTTTAGTTTTTTTTTAGGTTTTTCCTTTGAAGTGGATAAAAGTCCAGAACGGGGATCCCATTTACGGTGCTCTAGAAAAACAAGTAAAATATTTTAAAAAAAATCTTTTTTAAAAACCACGCTTATAGCGCCATCTTGTGGTGAAATTTTAACTGATTCGACTATCAGTCGACTATAGGGAAAATCTGACGAATCAGATTCGACTATGAAAATCCTTTGTTGAATACACCCCTAATTATTATTATTATTAATTTTAAATTATTTATTTAATTTTTTTGCAAATAATAGATGGACACAAAAATATTTAAAGGTCCAAGACCACATTCTGTCTGATTTTGAGTCTGATGTTGATCTGAGTGATGACGATTATAAAATAGAGGATCTAGATTATCTAGATTATCTATGTTTTTTAGTGAAACATCTTTTGAGTCAATTTATGATGAGGACATAGTCTCAACAAGTTTATCATCTAAACCGCCACCCCGTAAGAAAAAGATGAAAGAGGAAAAACTCCCTGAAATCAATTTCCCTAGAGGAGCCAGAGGACACACGTAACCCTACTTCACCCATAGGCCTAAACAAAGGCAGGGAGGAAATCTAGAAACATGAAGACATTGGGACATTCCAGGTTCCTGATGCATGATTTGAGCCCCCCGATGCTGTGAAGACACCATTCCAGTACTTCAAAACACTCTTCACTGACAATATGATTGAACATATTGCACAACAGACAAATCTGTATTCTGCTCAAGAGTTAAGGGAACCAATCAAAACTAGTCCACAAGAGACTGAAGAGCATTTGGAAAAGCTAATGCAATGTCTTAATGCAAACCAGCAATGCTTCATAGCATACCACAAGAAATAAACTGGGTCCAATGCTGAAACACCATTACTGCTGTTGTACATCACACAAGAGTATTTCAAAAAAGGCACAAAATTAACAAAGTTAGCATGTTATTGCACTTTATTATTGCTTTTTATTGTTGTTGTTACTATTTGTTAATGTTTTATTATTATTATTGTTAAAATTTTCTGATTTTGGGGTGACACCGTGGCTTAGTGGTTTAGCATGTTCTCCTTTCAGCGCTAGGGATTCCTGGTTAAAATCCCAATCTGGGTGGAGTTTCCATGTTGTCCCTGTGTCCACGTGGGTTTCTTCCAGGTTCTGCAGTTTCCTCCCAGAGTCCAAAAACATGGATCAAGGTCAATTGAATTCTCCAAATTGCCCCATATAGAGTGTGTTTGTGTGTATGTCTGTGTGAGTGAGTGTGTGCCCAGTGATAGATTGCGCCCGAAACGTTCTCCCCTGGATGGGCATGGGGAACACCCCCCTGCCGTGACCCTAATATCGGATAAAGAGGAAGATAATGGATGGATGTTCTGATTTTACTACTAATATGTCTCAGAAGGAACATTAAATCCAAAAGCTCTCACAACCAGATAATATATGACAACCTTGGACAAATCCCACTTCTCTAAAAAGTCAGATAACATGTCAAAAAAGAGTTAACATGTCATTGCCCATTGTGTGCCCCAATTTTTTTTTGTATTTCTGGTTCTTGTTCTTAGTTTTACCATAGACTGCCATCTCAACCGTTTGGTAGACGTGTGTATTTTGAAAACTAGGGGGTCTATTTAAAAAAAAAAACACCAATTGTTTTTATTAATGCCCCAAAGATATAAAAAAAAGAAATAAATAATTTTTCCTTTGCTTTTTTCTTGGTGAGGACATTAAAGGGTTAAGGGGCGGGAACTAGACATAACGCATATACACCAGGTAAAAAAGAGGGAGGGGCTCTTTCACTCAGACCCGGAGGCAGTCGGTATCA
Organism: Corydoras sp. C115; assembly: GCA_019802505.1. Classification (NCBI taxonomy): domain Eukaryota; kingdom Metazoa; phylum Chordata; class Actinopteri; order Siluriformes; family Callichthyidae; genus Corydoras; species Corydoras sp. C115. Next base: position 16,466 of record JAFMOC010001253.1, on the reverse strand, counting down.
GAACGCTAAGGAGGGCAGACCGCTGGCCAGCGTGAATAACTGAAGGTATGCATGAAGTATTCTCTTTGTCCTTGAACCGCTCGACAGACTCGGTTCGAACACCGTTGCGTAGGGAATGTTCACGAGACCTGTGCTATGTATTTTTGGAGTTTGTAACATTTATAGTTTTTAATAAAATTAAGTTTAAAAATTCAAAAATCCCCATAGAAATGAATGGGGCTGATTTTCTGACGGCCGTAACTCGGCCATTTTTTAAGATACAGCCACGAAACTTCAGAGACTTCGACTGGGGGTAAATATCTGCAAAAATCCAGATTTATAGCCCCATTAAATCCTATGCAGCTGCTAGAGTGGGTGATGTCATCCCCACTCTGTTTCAGTTATTTCCCGAGTTATGAGCGTTTGTTTGGAGTTTTTAATATTGATTTTAGTACCCAACCTTTTCAAGATGTTGATTTGTTTTAGTACCCAACCTTTTCAAGATGTTGATTTGTTCAGTGTCCTAATGTTCCTATCTTTCACTGTTTTTAGGTTCTTGGCATGGCTGAAATGTCCCTAGAACAAGGGTCAGTTTCCATTCCAATGGAAGAGACCAATCAGACGGGAGGACCTTCTCCAGATGGAATGCAACTTACTCACCTGAAAAAGGTGAAGAACCACATCACAGAGGCACAGAGATTCTCTCACCTGCCTTGCCGCTCAGCCGTGGATCTGGAGTTTACTGAACTTTCCTATACTATTCAGGAGGGCACCTGTTGGAGTGGAAGAGGTATGTACTGAAAAACGTTATAACACTATTTATGCATCTCAGATTAAAGTTTAAAACTTAAGGCTAATTTAGATTTAAGTTCACAGTAAGTATAAAGTAGCAATTTTTTGTGCATGTACAGGCGCAGAGCTCCTATTCAGCATATTTTCAAAGGAATTTATGTCAGTACTATCATTTTGATACTGTCACTGTGTGATGAACGAGGTGGAAAACCCAAGCAACTTCTCTGAATTGATATAGAAATTAATATATGTATGCACTGCTTAATATCTTATCTAGACCACATCGGGTCTGAACTCAGTAATGGACAATCCATGTGTGAAAATAATGTCTCATGCAAGTTTAAGTAATTTATTTTAACATAGCAATTTTTAAGCCTCATTTATACTCCCTCTGCTTACGGAAATGTGTGCGTGCGCTTCATGCGATAGTTACTGCCCACATACTTTCTTGCGTCAGCTTCGTTGATATGGTTGTTTTACACTACATCCATTAGAGGGCAGTTTAGAGTAAAAATCAAACATGGCGACGGCTCATTTATGCTCAACGTTAAAGCCTAAAGGCTCATTTATGCTCAACGTTAAATACGGAAACGGATAGGGACGGAAAGGTGCATTTATTTATGCTCGTAAAAGCTCATTTATGCTCAACGTTAAATACGGAAACGGATAGGGACGGAGCCTTTTGTCCGTACTCTGCGTTCATTTCGTACGTAATTTGCACGTTTTCTGAAAGCTTGCGGATGCGGACAGGACGGAGCAATACCACTGGAAACCGTGGGGGCAGTGCATGATGCACTTCCATATGTACACGAAGAAGAAGAAAAACATGGCGGAACCTTCTGAAGACCGGTTGTGCGAGTTGTTGCGCAATCTTAATCATTTATATGATGTTACTTCGCCGGAGCACAGGGACAAACAGTTGTTACAAAGCAAAGCAAGTTATCGAATGCCCTGGCAGACATCCGAAAGTATTGGAAATGACGTTCGTCATCAATTTCCCTCATTGGGCGGACAAGTGAATAAAATTCTCCATCCAAATGTCGCGACCTGTTCAGTGGCTTCACAGACCACCGCCTCTAGAACGCTGCCTGTTTTGTCGTTTTTGCAGTATGTACAAAATCAGAAGTTCGTCCGCCGTCGCCATGTTTGAGTTTTACTCTAAAATGCCCTCTAATGGATGTAGTGTTCAACAACCATATCAACGGAGCTGACGCAAGGAAGTATGTGGACAGTAACTGTTATAACGCATGAAACGCACGCACACATTTCCGTAAGCAGAGGGAGTATAAGGCTCCGTTCGTATGCGTTTCCGTATTTAACGTTGAGCAAGCTTGCGGATGCGGACAGGACGGAGCAATACCACTGGAAACCGTGGGGGCAGTGCATGATGCGACCACTTCCATATGTTCCATATGCAAATTCAGCTGTGGGTTATCTATCCAAAAACACTTTTAATCAACTGGGTAATAAACTTTCTCTTAGATGTGGAGGGTTCAGAGGTGAGATGCATTGCCTTTGTTAAATCTAAGGACAGATTTGCCCCCCTCCCACATTTTAATTGGTCCATGCTATGGCTCTACCTAACAAAATGAAATGATAAATTCTACTGACATTTATAATTTATGTAAACTAAAAGTGGATCATTTGGCATTAAAGCGGCTGGGTTGCTGTTTAAAAGCAAGTAACATTGAATTAGAAAAAAACCCCACGTAAATGACCAGAAACCCCTTTTAGGAGGGGGCAGAAGAGGTTCGTTTCCCACCATAGAGTGCGTAGAAAATGATGAGGGTGGGGAAACTACATCAGTGAAGCAAATATGCCAAAGCTATATGCATATGGGAGTGATTGTAATTAGGTAACATATTACAGCTACACAAATTTGTGTAATTTAGTATTTTTTTCACACTATGATACATATTGTGTCAGTGTGTGTTTGAGATTTGTGTTTAATTGTTCTTTGGGCTACTTGGATGCTTTAAACTCATACTGTAAATAAAACCTGACATTTATTGACCTGCTTAATAATTATACAGTGTAGCTGATTTTCTTCATAACTACTGACTTGTGGTGTTCTCATTTGTAAGTTGCTTTGGATAAAAGCATATGCTAAATGATTAAATGTAAAAAAAAAATTGTTTTTTTTTTTTATTTATCCGATTCATCAAGTAATCGAAAAAACAATCGACTGATTAATCGATTATCAAAATAATCGTTAGTTGCAGCCCTAAACTCATTGATCCATGTTTTTGGACTGTGGGAGGAAACCGGAGAACCCAGAGGAAACCCACGCAGACACGGGGAGAATATGGAAACTCCACCCAGATTGAGATTCGATTCGGGAATCCCTAGTGCTGAGAGGAGAACGTGCTAACCACTAAGCCGCCTGCTTTGGAAGTCACTATGGATAAAGGCTTCTGCTAAATGACCTAATGTAATGTAATGTAATCATACTGTGTATCTTATATGTGCAGGTTGCAAGGCCCTTCTGAAATGTTTATCTGGGAAGTTTTGCAGTGGAGAACTCATTTTGATCATGGGACCCTCAGGGGCAGAAAAGTCCACGCTCATGAATATTCTTGCAGGTTACAGGTGAGTCTCGTGTTGTAAAAAATGTTTTGCTAAAAGTCATTTAGCAATGACTTTTTTTCTGGCTAAGTGTTTTATCAGCCACTTAACTATATATTCATATTCACTGTCATATTTCTCAGAGGTCCTGTGTACTCGTACACTGCATTCCAGCTGCCCTTTAATCTGCTTAATAATAACAATAACAGTCTGCCACACAGAAAGCATCCCCTTCTGCCATTTTCAATATCTGTCATTGCCTTTATTATTTTATCTACTTATTGTAGTATAAGTGTATTTATTTATTTATTTTTTCTTGTTTTTAAAAAGACATAGATACCGACAAAGATGTCTGAAAAAACGGACATTTTAGATGTATTCCTAAAAAACATTTTGCAATATTTACAAGCTGATGTTTGGGCACATTTTTTAAGTGCCAATAATTTAACACTGCTCATGTAGGACTTTTCATATGAAAACAAAATGTACACATTTTTAACAACATTCTATACTAAGTTGGTTCCTACTTTGCAGATACAGTATACCACCTTCCACATTTCATCTTTTGCTTATTGGGTGGTACAATGGCACATTGATTAAATACAGATTTAATTTTGCCTTACAGCAAGAAGGTTCTGGGTTTGTGGTTTGAGTGCCACAAAGCAAATTCCGGAACAGGTCTTTACGCACGTGCCCAGCAATAGATTGGCGCCCTAGATTGGCGGAAGATAATGGATGGATGGATGGGCCAGAGTCCAGAGAATTCACCAAACACTAGCATGTATCTCTTGTGAGAACTACCACTGCTGGGTACATCGCTGCTCATTGGTTATATAAAGGCATCCCAACACAGCAAATATAGAGCACCTGTTCTGCCTCAGTGCAGTCCAGGTCCGAATCTTGATCTTGATGAAGTTTTCACAATAAAATTTCCATGTCCATAGGACTTTTCTCTGGGTTTTCAGGTTTCCTCCCACCAAAACCAAAAACATGGATTCAAGGTGAATTGGCTCTTCTAAATTGCCTCTATTTGAATTGCTCCTATATATAGTGTGTGTGTGTGTGTGTATCTCTGTGTGAAGAAGTGTGTGCCAGTGTTCTCTCTGTTCTTTATGTATCTGCCCAGCGCCTCTGCCTTCTGGACCCTAGTAAAGGAATAAGCCAAAGCTAATTTAATGTGATTAGCTAATAATGTGTTACAAATGTAAAGTATGTCCTAATGAGCTCCCTTTCACTCTCTAATTTAGGGAGACTGGCATGGAGGGTCAAATCCTAGTGAACGGTCGACTGCGGGACCTCTGGACATTCAGGAAGATGTCCTGTTACATCATGCAGGATGATATGCTGCTGCCAAATCTTACCACCCAGGAGGCCATGATGGTGGGTGGTGGAAATATCAGTTTCTCATACCTATCATTTGCCCACAATTATTTAGGATCACATATAATTAACATAAATCACAATCTGCACTTTCAGGTCGCAGCAAACCTTAAACTGAATGAGAATATGGAAGTAAAGAAGGAACTGGTAAGTAAAATAGCTGATAATAACTTGTTCTTAAAAGTTCGGACGTCAAACACATCATATGTCTGTCTGTGTCAATGATAGGCCAAGGAGATTCTGACGGCTCTTGGCCTACAGGAATGTGCTCATACTCGAACACATGCTCTCTCTGGGGGTCAGCGCAAAAGACTGGCTATTGCTCTGGAGTTGGTCAATAACCCACCTGTCATGTTCTGTGATGAACCAACCAGGTGCTCATTTAAGGATTGTTTTATATTTGATCTAAAATGAATTGCATCTATAACATTTGGATCATGATATTCTTAAAAGTCTTATAAGAGTATAAGAGAGACATTACATCCATAACATTTTACCCATGAAAACTTTGTCATTGTATATTACTCGTAAATGCAGTCAGGTTTGTCAATGTTCATTCATTTATTCATTATCTTTCGCTTAATCCTCTACTAGGGTCGTAGAGGGGGTTTCCTATGCCCATCCAGGGGAAATGTTTCGGGTCCTGGGCAAAAAGATAGGGTGCCAATCTATTGCTGGGCACACTCACTCACACAGGCACACACACACAAACACATTATATAGGGCAATTTAGAGCATTCAATTTACCTTGAGTCCATATTTTTGGACTGTGGACACACATGGACATGAGGGAGAACATTGTAATTCAGGATTCGAACCTGGAATCCCCAGCACTGAGAGGTGAACGTGCTAACCACTAAGCCACCCGTTTTATCTTAAATAATTCATTCATTCATTATCTTCCCCTTTATCCTATATTAGGGTTGGGGGGGGTTCCCCATGCCCATCCAGGGAACGTTTCAGGCGCTGGGCAGATACACCCAGGACACTCTATATGGGACAATTTGGAGAACTCAATTGACTTGATCCATGTTTTTGGACTGTGGGAGGAAACTCCACCCAGATGGGATTCGAATCTCTAGCGCTGAAAGGCGGAGGTGCTAACCACTAAGCCACCTTATCTTAAATAATAAACATATAAATAAAAAACTTTAGATATTTTTGCAAAACACAACATTAAAAGCATTACAGAAATGACATTTTATATTTTTATTAAACCTTTACTTTATACATACAGGAGAGCTGGATGCATTCAATTAAAAGGTGTGTTATCTGTTATTCCCACAGGACATGTGTTTTGTGTAAATGTGAGGGGGTGGGGTTCACCATGTCCATCCAGTGGAGAATGTTTCAGGCACTGGGCAGATACACCTAGAACAGGGTGCTAGTCTATCGCACACACTGGACACATCCACACACAGTGGACACCCACACGGACACAGGGAGATCATGGAAACATGTTTTTCGCAACATGAATTCCCAGGGCCAAGCGGTGGACATGCCAACATAACAAATCACAAATTAGAAATCATAAAAGTTTATATGATATGACCAGAAAGGAAAATGGCTAATTGGGCACAATTTGTCCATTTTCACTTAGGGATGTACTCACAGCAGCAGTTTAGACAGCAGTTGGCAGCAGTTTAGACATTGATGGCTGTGTGTTGTGATTTTAAGGTCATAGCAAATTTAAACTGTTATATTAGCTATACACTGAATACTTTACAATGTATTAAAGTGTCATATCTTCAGTGCTGTCTCACTTACTTTTGTGCAATGCTCTAGGTAGCACTGCCAAATCTTTACTAGATGTGAACCTGTTGTGTTTTTGAATGTGTAGCCACAATACGTTTTCTTATACGATGGCCCAATATACAGGTAGCTTACATATACATAGCAGTGCCATCTGTTGGCCGGACCAGATGTATGAAAATGTACGAAAAATATGGGCTGAAACATATCAATGTTTTAATATTAGTGCCATATTTGCCCCACATGCAGTTTATCAGGTGTCAATAGCACTATCTGAGAAAGAGGTGGCCAACATCTGTATGATAGTAAGGCAATCTTAACTTGCATGGGCATTTACAGTAAACACATTTGAGAACAATATGTTTTAATAGAACATTCATTCATTCATTCATTATCTCCCGCTTTATCCTCTATTAGGGTCGCGGTGGGGTTCCCCATGCCCATCCAGGGGAGAACGTTTCGGGCTGTGTTTCACACAGACACACTCTATATGGGGCAATTTTGAGAATTCAATTAACTTTATCCATGTTTTTGGACTGTGGGAGGAAACCGGAGAACCCGGAGGAAACCCACGCAGACACGGGGAGAACATGGAAACTCCACCCAGATGGGTATTCGAACCGGGAATCCCTAGCGCTGAGAGGCAAACGTGCTAACCACTAAGCCACCGTGCCACCCTGTTTTAATAGAACATGACACCATTAAATCTGAAACAATTTGTTTTACTGTATTGCTGCTTGTTATATATATTTTTATCATTGCTCATCAGATATTCTGGTACAATGGGAATGTTTAAACAGAAACTGTTTGCTTTTAGTTTTCCATAATAGATTAGTTTGAAGTAAAGCTTTTTTTCAGATTAGTTTTAGATGTTTTATTTATAGAATGCCATAATGCATGACTGGAGTGCACAGTAAGCAGAAAAAATCTAATTGAAATGCTACAATAAATTGTTCAATAACATACATTTCTAAAACGGACAAATACTAGTGAAGCATTTATTTTATTTTAGTTATTTTCTCTCTCTCTTTGTGTGTGTGTGTGTGTGTGTGTGTGTGTGTGTGTGTGTGTGTGTGTGTCAGTGGACTAGACCGTGCATCCTGTTTGCAGGTGGTCTCTTTGTTGAGATCTCTTGCGCAGGGTGGAAGAACCATCATCTGCACCATCCACCAGCCAAGTGCTGAACTCTTTGAAATGTTCGACAAGGTACAAGCCATTACTTCCATATTCAGTATGCAGACAAGAACTATTTATTTACAACAGAAGAGCTGCTTTTAGACATAGAGTTATATTACATTATAACATGGGCCATTCCAGTCATTAAATCTGATTGGTTGATCTTTGTCCATTTGTTTATAAAATATTTTTGTTATTGTTTGCACTCTCTTTGTGCCATGAATTAAACCTGTTTAGCTGTATTATTGGTGTAAAATGTAACTACTCTTCCCATGTTTTACATTGCAGCTGTATATACTAAGTGAAGGACAGTGCATATATGAGGGCACAGTTCCATACCTTATACCCTATCTGAAGAACCTCGGCCTTCACTTCCCCACTTACCACAATCCTGCAGATTTAAGTATGTACTGTGTGTGTGTGCGTATGTAATTGTATTGCTTCATATTGTTGTTAATTTTAATTGTCAGCATGTACTTATAATGAAGTACAATACAGCTCTGATTGACACAATTGACAAATGACACAAATGTTCAGTTGAAACTAAATGCTTAATACTATCAGCAATCTAATATTGTTTATTAGGTTTTTTTATTGTTTTTTTTCTGTTGTTGTTCATACAGTAATTGAGGTAGCATCAGGGGAATATGGTGATTTAAACCATGTACTGTTCGAGGCTGTGCAGGGTGGCCTTTGCTCTGAGGGAGGCAAGAAAAACAGGATCGACAAATCTGACCCCACATCGTCTTGCCCATCTCAGTGTTACAATGTGAGGGATACAATCATGGCCTTCCAGTAAACACAATTATGTTGCACATACATACAGTCTTGTGTAATCATTTGTCCATGCATCCTAGTTTTTTGCAGATCTTTATAAACAGTATGTACATTTTAACTTGGCTAAAGTTACTTTTGTACTGCCCATAGTTGATGTTCTTATAACACATAACATGTTAAATTCATATAATACATAGTACCTCTACCTGATAATCAAAATAATTAAAAGCTCATAAACTTTTCTCATGTGTACCTTTAACATGTTATTCTTCCCTCAGGATTCAGGACACATTGAAAAACACACCTTTGCAACTAGCACCCTCACCCAGTTCTGCATTCTCTTTAAAAGAACCTTCGTCACCATATGCAGGGACAGGGTAAGATTTGTGTCCTGTTGTGTTCGTTAATGATCAGGTGAATTATGCTGTTCTCGGGGAACAGATCACATTAGGCAAGCTTTTGATTTGGAACTGTGTGTGTGTGTTTAGGTCCTGACCCACCTGAGTGTGATGTTACATTTGTGTATGGGTGTTCTGATTGGGCTGCTGCACCTGAACACTGGGGTGCTGTACCTGAACTCTAGCAAAGTCAACACTGGCTTTCTTTACCTTTCCATGCTCTTCCTCATGTCTGCGGCTCTGTTGCCCACTGTTTACACATGTAAGTGTGTATGAATTTGCCTTATATACAAACTATGGTTTGTATATTAACACCACTTGTCTTTGTGAAAAATGCAAAAAAGAGACCCATGTCCTACTTAACATTTAAATCAATATTTGCTTAATTGTACTTTTGTTTTGGTTGAATCTCAAACAGCAATAGTCAATGTTTTATGATACTCGAATTGACAACCTTTTGGTATATATTAGATTTAGCATTTTTAGTTCAAATGGAACACAAAGACATACCCAGATTCACTCCATGACTGAAATGCTGTTACTAACTGGTTTATTTCTGTAGCCCTAAATGTGTACCTGTTAATAAACAAACCAATAACAGAATCATAGTTGTTATAATTTCATATGCTTTGTCTTACTTTTTCAGTTCCTCTGGAAATGTCAGTAGTTATAAGAGAACATTTGAACTACTGGTACAGTTTGAAGGCTTACTACTTGGCCAAGACCATGGCTGACATTCCATTCCAGGTACGGTTGTGATTTCATGACGACAATGACAATGTACTCAGCACTTTATTTGACTTAAAATTAAATGTGGTAATAAAGTATATTATACTATTATAGTGACCATATTCCACCCTCTTTCTTTAACCCAATGCAGATCATATGTCCTATAATGTACTGTAGTATAGTGTACTGGATGACAGAGCAACCACCAGAAGCAGGCCCGTATCTGCTCTTTATGGCTCTGTTTACTTCCATTGCCCTGGTAGGCCAGTCTCTGGGCCTCCTCATTGGAGCTGCATCCACCTCCTTACAGGTAGTCCAGCACACACTAATACTTATATACTGTTCAACTACATTACCACTACCTATCATAAATAATAAGCAGACATTTTTTCTGAACTTATCTATTTTTTATCCCTTTCATTTTCCTAGGGGGCCATGTTTGTAGGCACCGTCTCAACCATTTTAGTACTCCCGTTCTCAGGCTTCTTTGTTAACTTTGACACCATTCCTAAATACCTACTGTCGAGCTTATATGTCTCCTATTTCAGGTTAGTAGCCTTTAGAATTACAAAGTAGACATGTCATTAACACGTAGCACTTATAGTACAATTAATCGGTGGAGCAGAGAAGACATCTGTAACATCTGTGGATGTCATCTACATTATGTGGATATTCATTCTTTAATAATTCATTAATTATCTTGTGCTTAATCCTTTACTATGGTCGCGGTACTAGGGTACTAGATTTTGTGTGTGTGTGTGTGTGTGTGTGTGTGTGTGGGGGGGGGGTAGAGGGCAGATACACAAGGACAGAACGTCAATCTTTTGCTGAGCACACACTCACTCACACAGACACACACAAACATTCACTATATGGGGCAATTTAGAGCATTCAATTTACCTTGAATCCATGTTTTTGGACTGTGGGAGGAAACCATAGAACCCGGAGGATACCGACGCGGACACGGGCAGGATATGAAACCTGGAATCCCCAGTGCTGCGATGCGAATGTGCTAACCACTAAGCCACCGTGCCACCTATTATGTAGATATAACGTTTTTTTTTTTATACAGTATTATGTGCTATGAAACACTTGAAATACGAATATAAACCAACTGTTATACCAATAAAGGACTCGCCTGGGCACTAAGCATGGTTTAATCACCCCACCTTGTTCATACTGACCATGCATTTCACCTTATGAAGAGATAACTAAGGGAAGAACTTTGACACAGTAGCATTTACTGTTGTAACAATCACAAAATATTTAACTGATAGAATGCAGGTAGAGACGGGGGGAACTCAACACATTGTCAAAATTGGAACCCACTTTCCTTTGTCAAATCCTTATGGTAAAGACTAAATTGTGTTTTCACAGGTACGGTTTTGAGGGTGTGATCCACTCCAACTATGGGATGAACCGATCAGACCTGGACTGCCCTGGTGACATGGCGTGCAAATTCCAAAAACCTGAAGAGGTCCTGCAACTGTCAGATGAGGAGGATGCAAAGCTCAACGTAGACTTCATGGTTCTTGGAGTCTTCTTTTTTGTCCTTCGATTAGCCACATACCTAGTTCTGCGATACAAAGTAAAGTCTGAACGTTAGTTCATGACATCATCCACTTTTGGGCTTTATGTTTTAATTTGCACAAAAATATTAGTAGCATTTATTTGTGCAGCAGTAATCCCAAACATGCTCTGTTATTAACACAAGCAAATGTCATGTTTAGCACTTTGTCAGTCATCTTAGATTTAGTTTTTCTACTGCGCAAAAACTTGGAATGACTTGGAAGACATCTCTCAGTGGACATATTTCTGATACCCATTTAAATTCACAAGTGTGATTGTTTGCAGTGCTTTATCATGTAAACCTGCATTATAGTTATCATTAAATGACCGAATACTTACCGCAACCGAGAAGCATGATGGATGCAAAAGAGAATGTAGGTTCAAAGCTACATCTGCCCGACAATCAGTCGCTTGCTCTGTATTTTGTGGACTGTTCAAATATCAACAGCTGGAACCATGTAAGAGCAAGTGCCTGTCAAACAGCCAAACAACATGCCAGTCAGAAGTCATTTCTAGTTCTCCAGATTAGACTATAAATGGAAAGTAGCTTCAGTGCAAATGCTTACTCATTTTAGTCTGCCTCCTCAATATTGCAGTCCAATGCAAATGTCTTTCTTGATGATGGACTCAATGTGAAAATGTTTTTGATTCATGCTAACGTGCTAAGTCTGCTTATACGCTGAATTATAATGAGTATGTACTCAATAAAAGTAAATGTGCAATGCTGACCTCCTCTCTTAATTTTAGATTGATTTGTATTTATTTTTATTTTTATATGAATACAATGTGCAGTGCTAAAGAGATCTCAACATGCATGGTAATTATCACAATAACAGTCATCGGCTACATTATTAGCTACATCTCCTTGTTTTTACTCTCATTGTTCATGTTATGAGTTTCACTTATCATATAGATAAACATTGTAGTTCTAAAATTACAGTCTGTAGTCCATCTGTTACTCTACATACTTTCTTAGTCCTTTTTACTCTGTTTTTCAATGATCAGAACCACCACAGAGCAGGTATTATTTAGATAATTCCAGACAATGCTGTGACACTGATATGATGGTGGTGTGTTTGTGAGTTTTGTGCTGTTATGAGTGGATTCTACACAACAATGCTACTGAAGATTCAAGTCACTGTTTCCGCTTACTGTGCACTTTATTAGAAACATTAGCCTTATTGATCCACCTTGTAGATGTTAAATCCAAGACAGTAGCTTGTATGTTGCTGCACAGTTTGTGTTAGTTATCCTCAAATTTTTCACTGCTCATAGAATGCTGCCTACAGCATTTTCATGAATGTGACAGTTTTAATTGGTAGATTATTCTTAATTCAGCAGTGGCGCTGAGGTTTTTAAATACTCCAGCAACTCCACCAAATCAAAGTCACTGCAGTGCTAAAAATCACCCACCGCAGGACTGGCTCTGTAGAGTTTCTCTAGGATTCCACTCTAACTAGAGTAAAGTATGTAGAGAAACAGATGGGCTAAAGTAATGTCTGTTATTGTAGATCTAACATGGCCATACCTGAAAAAAATATATTTACAGGAGAATTTAATTGAGGAAAATAATTAAATTATTTATTATTACAGCTAATACTGTTGTTGACATGACATAGTCTACTTTGATGATTGCCCTAAACTGATTGCTCTCTGTCCCCCACTTCTTTACAAACAGCTTTAAAAATTCCTGAGGGCAATAGTGCAATAAATGTGGGAAAATGGTAAAAGATGTTGATAGAATTGGTATGATCTCAAAGTTATTGATCAATGCTATGTCATTGCTTTGGAAGTTCTAAAGATTCTGGTTTAAATGGTACTAACGCTGCAAAAGAAAAAGGTTTTGACAAGGATGCAGCTAAAGGATGTCACAATCGTATGTTAAACTGCTATATACAGTGGGTTGCAAAAGTATTCATACCCCTTGAACTTTTCCATATTTTGTCACATTACAACCACAAACATAAATATATTTCACTGGAATTTAATGTGAAAGACCAACACAAAGTGGTATACAATTGTGAAGTGGAAGGAAAATTATACATGAATCAACATTTTTTTTACAAATAAAAAACTGAAAAGTGCGACGTGCAAAAGTATTCAGCCCCCTTTTCCCTGAGTGCAACCAATTGCATTCAGAAGTTGCCTGATGAGTGCTAATGACTCAAAAGGGTCCACCTGTGTGTAATCTAATCTCAGTACAAATACAGCTGCTACATTCTCTATAAGAGAATATTGGGGAGCAAACAGCATCATGAAGTCCAAAGAACACACCAGACAGGTTAGGAATATGGTTTTGGAGAAGTTTAAAGCAGGCTTAGGTTATAAAAAGATTTCCAAAGCTTTGAACATCTCACGGAGCACTGTTCAATCCATCATCCGGAAATGGAAAGAGTATGGCACCACAGTAAACCTGCCAAGACAAGGCCGTCCACCTAAACTTACAGGCCGAACAAGGAGATCACTGATCAGAGAGGCAGCCAAGAGGCCCATGGTGACTCTGGATGAAATGCAGAGAGCCACAGCTCAGGTGGGGGAAACTGTCCACAGGACAACAATTAGTCGTGCACTACACAAAAGTGGTCTTTATGGGAAGAGTGGCAAGGAGAAAAGCCATTGTTAAAAGAAAACCATAAGAAGTCCCGTTTGCCAGAAGCCATGTTGAGGACACAGCAAACCTGTGGAAGAAGGTGCTTTGGTCAGACGAGACCAAAATTGAACTATTTGGCCACAATGCAAAACGCTATGTGTGGCGGAGAAATAACACTGCACATCACTCTGAAAACACCATCCCCACTGTCAAATATGGTGGTGGCAGCATCATGCTCTGGGGGTGCTTCTCTTCAGAAGGGACCGGGAAGTTGGTCAAAGTTGATGGGAAGATGGATGGAGCCAAATACAGGGCAATCTTGGAAGAAAACCTGTTGGAGTCAGCAAAAGATTTGAGACTGGGGCGGAGGTTCACCTTCCAGCAGGACAACGACCCTAAACATAAAGCCAGAGCTACAATGGAGTGGTTTAAAAAAAAGAATATTCATGTGTTAGAATGGCCCAAAGTCCAGACCTAAACCCAATTGAGAATTTGTGGCAAGATCTCAAAACTGCTGTTCACAAACGCTCTCCATCCAATCTGACTGAGCTTGAGCTGTTTTGCAAGGAGGAATGGGCAAGAATTTCAGTCACTAGATGTGCAAAGCTGGTGGAGACATACCCTAAAAGACTTGCAGCTGTAATTGCAGCAAAAGGTGGCTCCACAAAGTATTGACTCAGGGGGGCACTTTTCAGTTTTTTATTTGTAAAAAAAATGTTGATTCATGTATAATTTTCCTTCCACTTCACAATTGTATACCACTTTGTGTTGGTCTTTCACATTAAATTCCAGTGAAATATATTTATGTTTGTGGTTGTAATGTGACAAAATATGGAAAAGTTCAAGGGGTATGAATACTTTTGCAACCCACTGTGTATATATATATATATATATATATATATATATATATATATATATATATATATATATATATTTTTTTTTTATTTTTTTTTTTATTTATATTATTGTATTTATTTATTTATTTTCTTTTCTTTTTTTTTTTTTTTCCTCTTTTGGCCTTTTCTTCTTTCCTCCCACCACTTTCGTATACCTCTTTTTTTCCTTTTTCTTTTCTGTTTCCTTTTCCATCTCCGTGTTTGCTGTACTGATATGATCCCCAAAAGAACTTACAATAAAGTTTAAAATATATACCAAGTGGAGCATCATGGTGAAATGCCTGTATGCGCCACTTGTAAAATCAAAAACTGTTGGGCCTGATTTAGACACTCAGACATCAATCCTGAGTTTCACAGTGCCAGACAGGACACGGAGGAAAAAAAAAAAAGAAAAAAAAAGTTAGTGTGGATGACTTTTCTGTATGTTTAACATTACAATGCCCAAGTGCACAAAGCAAGTTCTATAAAGGCGTATATAAATAAATAGAATTATTTAATGCAGGATGCACCGAGGAGACAAAACACACATGCACAGACTAACCAAACAGATGTATGATGATTATAATTGATAATAATTAAATAGAAATGTATCAATTAACTAATTACAGACACAAATTAAAGACATGGAGACCAGATGAGATGAGGATGACACCATAACATGCACCTGAATTTATTTGATAAAAATACTTTTGTCCATATCCATATAGTGTATGTTAATGTTGCAGTTGTAGTAATCATGTAGTGTGACTTAAACTTTCTTAAATACATTTTAAAAAGTGCAATTAACTGGTGTTTGAATTTTAAATTTAAGAATAAAACCATAAACCAGTAATTTTTTTAAAATGTTCTGTTCCTTAGAGTTTGCTTGCTGGATTGGTTTATGAGGCGTTAAGTCAATATTCCTATACTTTAGCATTATTTGTCACTGTAAACGAGTCAGAGGTTAGATGATAAGATGCTTATTATTGGAGTAGAGAGTTGGGTAAGACCTAATTCTGATAGCAATAGTATAGTATCACATCTTTTATGTCTTCTGTCAAACAATATTAATGTTTTTTTGTCCATTCACACTGTATAACATCATATTAGGTATTTACATTGTGTGTGTGTGTGTGTGTATTGAGTGACATGCTCAAGTACTGTGTTCGTAACTAAATATGCCAATCTGTTCTCTCATAACAGCATTTCACAGCTAGAAATTAATTATTGGCTAATTTAAGTTTCATTGGTTTGCTTTTTACTGTAGCAATACAACAGTCGCAACACAATACTTTTTTCAGGTGCAGCATGCATGTGGGAATATTATACAAGATGTTAAATTGATGAAATTATGCTGCTTATTGATCCTATAAAAATGATTAAATAAAAGAAAAAATATTCAGGTATGGAATGGCTTGCACATTTAATTGTGCAAACAGCATGCACTGGGGTCTGTTTTATTTTTTTTTTTTTTTTTTTTTTTTTTTTTGCATTTTTACCCCTGTTGTTTGCATTATCATTTGTCTTATTAAAGATGCAACTTATATATAATGAACTCTCTTTAAATGACTATAATAAATGCATTTATATATTATTTAAACCTCTCCTGTCTCCCCCCCCCCCCTCTCCTCCATTTGTGGTGAAAAAGATTTATAATATCAAGGGTATATTCCAAACTGTTTCATTAGGTTCTTAATACTGATAACTTTCAACATTTTTTAATGGCTATTAGAATCAACAGATAGAAAATTGTGTATTTGCAACGTTTTATAAACGAGTTTAAGCGACATCCCTCATATATGGACAATACTGGGACACAGTTGTCAAATGAGAAAAATCAAGCATTTCATTTACTTTAATTTACTTCCATTGTCACAGATATAT
>JAFMOC010001256.1:0-28320 GCA_019802505.1 Corydoras sp. C115 | reverse complement strand
CTTTATGAAGCTGCTTCAGAAAAGCTGTGATCACTGATAACATCTTACACAGTATCACATTACTCAGTGTAAAAAACCCACAGCATAGAACTTTACTTAGAACTAATTTATAGACAAATCATACTACAGTGGACGTGTACAAACACTATCATCCCATTTTGTCATGTGCGGGGGTGGGGTGAGTGTGTGTGTGATCTATTACTGATGTAATAGAACATGTGATGGTTGTGTTTAGTGTAAGTGCAGTGAGAGAGTGATGAACTTACTTCAGTGTCTCCAGTTTACAGTCTGGGTTCTTCAGTCCATCAGAGAGAACCTTCACTCCTGAATCCTCCAGATTATTAAAACTCAGGTCCAGATTTTTCAGACTGGAGTTTAAACTGAGAACTGAGGACAGAACTGAACAACTTTCACCTGATAGATTACAATCATACAACCTGAAACACACACACAGAGTGGTGTTGGGACACACTTCCACAGAGGACGTCACTTCCTGCCACGCAGTCAGTGTGTAGATGCGTACGTGCGCTGTATAGCTCTGTTAAGCTTAACTACTAAATTAAGTGTTAGTTAGTTGCTTAGTTACTTTTAGTTACTTTTTTTACATTCTCTTGACTGTTCAGCTACCTCATCGTTATAACATAGCATTTATTTCCGCTTTTTGTCCCTCTCTACTCTCCAAATCGCGGTGTAGTTGCTAGCGTTTTTAGCCGCTAACGCTAGCACTTTCGGCTTACTATCGCGGTCGTTTTCTGCCAACACCGCTGCATTTATTTACCCGCTTCGTTTATAAATATTAGCCTTTATTATAAAAGAGTCATCTCCTGATCTGCGTCGCCGGATTCAACTGTTTGGATTTTCGTATCGGATTTTATTGGTCTCGACGCTGATCCTCACACACCGCATTGTGAGAACCTTCAGGACTCAACCTCCATCCGACGCTAATACAGCCAGATTCACTAGAGTTGGATCTCCACCAGCCGCTGCCGCTTTGTTTCATCATCAGCTGTAACAGCGGGAAATAACCTCACATCTCTACCCACCCGAAGCTAAGTTTATTTCTTAATTTATATATAAACTTTACAATGGCACTTTCCCCTCTGGTTGCGTGCCCTCAGTGCAGTATGTACAGACAGTCTTCCTCCGTCATTACTGATAACTCAGTCTGTGAGAAGTGTAGCCTAGTCCTTAGTCTGACGGAGAAGATCTCAGTGCTAGAAGAGCGCATTCGGGTTTTAGAACAGGGTCATGTTAGAGAAGATGGGTCAGGGACCAGTTTAGCCAGCCCGAATGCCACAGGATCAAGTTCATGTTCAAGTAATTTATTTATATAGCGCTTTTTACAACAGTACATTGTCACAAAGCAGCTTTACAGAATGAAAAGCCTTTAAACCCCCAAAGAGCAAGCCGAAGCGACAGTGGCAAGAAAAAAACTCCCTTTTATGTTGTTATTTAAGGAAGAAACCTTGGGAGGACCAAGACTCAGTGGGGGACTCATCCTCCTTGAGCGGCCGGGCAGCAACAACAGTGTAGAACAGTTTATCTACAGGGGATTAGTTAAACGCAAGATTAAATAAATGTGTTTTTAATTTATTTTTAAAGATTAATAGTGATTCACGAACAGTAACTGGAAGGCTATTCCAAAGTTGAGGAGCCTTGTGGGAGAACGCTCTTCCACCAGCAGTAATTTTATTTATTCTAGGAGCTAAGAGTAAGCCAGCACCTTGAGATCGGAGCTCACGTGTTGGCTGGTACAACTGAATCAGCTCACTCAGATACTGTGGAGCCTGGTTATGTAAAATTTTATATGTTATTAATAAAATTTTGTACTCGATACGAAACTTAACTGGTAGCCAGTGCAAGTTTGATAACACAGGAGTTATATGATCAAACTTTCTGGTTTTAGTTAAAACTCTAGCTGCAGCATTCTGCACAAGTTGTAATTTATGTAATGATTTATTAGAACATTCTGTCAGAAGTGAATTACAATAATCTAACCTTGAGGTAATAAAAGCATGAATTAGTTTTTCTGCATCTTGGAGGGAGAGGATATTTCGTAGCTTCGAAATGTTACGAAGGTGAAAAAATGCAATTCTAGTGATATTGCTAATGTGCTTTGTAAAGGAGAGATCTGAATCAATAATAACACCGAGATTATTTACAGATGAACTGGGTCTAATTAAAGAGTTATCAAGGTTTAACATAGTGTTAGAAGCTTTGTTAATTTTGTCCTTGGGTCCAACTATCAGAAACTCTGTTTTATCAGAATTTAGCAGTAGGAAGTTTTTTGACATCCACATTTTAATATCTTGGATGCAGTCCTCGAGCTTAGTGACTGAACAACCATCATTAGGGTTAGCTGAAACATATAACTGTGTATCATCTGCATATGAGTGGAAACTGATTCCATGTTTACAAATAATTGATCCCAATGGAAGCATATATAATGCAAATAGGAGTGGACCCAGAACTGACCCTTGTGGGACACCATATTTAACTTTAACGAGATCAGAATATTGGTTGTTAACACAGGTGAATTGATATCGATCAGTCAGGTAGGATTTAAACCACTGGAGTGCAGATCCTGTAACACCCACAATGTTTTCTAATCTATCAACTAAGATGTTATGGTCTATAGTGTCAAAGGCTGCACTAAGATCTAATAATACAAGAAAAGAGATTTGGTTATTATCAGAGGACATTAATAAGTCATTGACAACTTTAATTAAGGCTGTCTCAGTGCTATGGTGAGACCTAAAACCTGACTGAAAAACTTCATGAACGTTATTAGCTAGAAGATGGCGATTCAGCTGGTTGAACACTATTTTTTCTAGGATTTTAGAGACAAAAGGAAGGTTTGATATTGGTCTATAATTGGACAGTATTAGAGGATCTAAATTAGGTTTTTTTAAGTAATGGTTTAATGACTGCACACTTCAGATTTTTGGGGACATAGCCTATTTTAAGTGATGAATTTATAATGTTTATAAAAGGCTCTGTGATATTTGGTAGGAGGTCTTTAAGCAGATTTGTTGGTATTGGGTCTAACATACAGGATGTTGTCTTTGATTGTGTAATTAATGAGACAAGCTCTTTTTTAGATATGGGGTTAAAGGTATTTAACTCTTGTACTATATTATTTTCTCTACCACTAGATTTTTCAGAAATCATTGAGGGTTGATTATTGGTTACGCTACACAATGCATTAGATGATTTAAGTCTTATGTTTTCAATTTTATCACTAAAGAAATTCATGAAATCATTGCTGCTGAACTGTGAGTGAATCTGTGAATCTGATTCAGTAGCACTTCGAGTTAATTTGGCAATGGTACTAAAGAGGAATCTTTGGTTGTTTTTGTTGTTCTCTATTAATTCAGAATAATATTTAGTCTTCGCTGCATTGAGTGCATGTTTGTACTCAGTCATACTGTCCTTCCATGCAACCCTAAATACCTCTAATTTAGTTTGTCTCCATTTACGCTCCATGGTTCTAGTGGCTTGTTTTAGGGCGCGTGTTTGATTGTTAAACCATGGAACGAGTCTTTTATCTTTAATCCTTTTTAGTTTAAGTGGAGCGACACTGTCTAAGGTTGCAGAAAACGTGTGTTTAAGGTAATCCGCTGTGTTTTCAAGTTCATCGGGTCCTGATGCTTGTTTAATGTTTAATTCGGGTAAATGTTGTAGGAATGACACAGCAGTAGAGGGGATGATTGTACGCTTCATGTCATATCGCGGTTTAATGACTGTATCAGTATCAATTTCTAAATCGTAGGTTATCAAATAGTGATCGGAGATGACCTCACATAGTGGAACAATAGTTAAATTATTAATGTTAATACCATGTGATAAAACTAAGTCTAATGTATGTTTACAGCGATGTGTTTTACCAACTACACTTTGAGTAATGCCCATGGAATCTAGGATGGAGTCAAAGGCTAATTTAAATGAGTCTAGTGGGTTTTCAAAGTGAACATTGAAGTCACCAACTATTAAGGCCTTGTCTGATGAGATTACTATGTTAGAGAGAAATTCACCAAATTCTTTAATAAACTCTGTATATGGGCCGGGAGGGCGGTATATGGTAATAAGATGCATTAGGTTGGATTTATTCTTCAATAAAGATGAACTGCTTATGTTGAGTACAAGCGCTTCGAAGGATTTTGACTCATACTTATTATTAAGTGTTACATTTATGTTTTCTTTATAGATCGTAGCCACTCCACCTCCTCGTCCACTAAGACGTGGTTTATGAGCATAAGTATAACCAGGTGGAGAGGCATCATTTAATGCTAGGTATTCATTGGCCCTAATCCAGGTCTCTGTGAGACAAAAGACATTTAGAAAGTTATCAGTTATTATTTCTTGAACTAGAGCTGATTTTGATGACAGTGACCTAATGTTTAATAACCCAAGTTTTAACTTAAAAGTGTTTCTTACATTACTTGAGGTTGTATTGATATTAATGAGATTTTTTTGGCACACTTTTTGGACTCTTTTTGTTGTTTTTGGCTCACTGCGATACTTGATAACTGTCTTAATAGTATGGAACCTAGTTATTGTGGGTGATGACTCCTGGCAGTTCGCAGGCAGTTGGTTAGGCCATTCTGTCTGCTGCCTGGCCTTGGCTCTGAATTGGAACCGCTGCAATGATGTCTGATGAAGTAGTTGTCTCTGGTCCCCTACCAATTAGGCGTGGCGGCGAAACCTACAGCACGTTATGGTCGCTGCGTTGCTGGATGTCTAAGTGGTGCTCAGAAAACAACATTACCTTTATTGATAATTGGTCTACTTTTGAGGGAAGGCCTGGCCTTTTGAAATGGGACGGCATCCATCCTTCCCGGGAGGGTGCTGCGCTCATGTCACATAACATAGCCGATAGGGTTTTTTCTTCAGATAGGAATAAAAATTGACAATTCAGAGCCAAGGCCAGGCAGCAGACAGAATGGCCTAACCAACTGCCTGCGAACTGCCAGGAGTCGTCACCCACAATAACTAGGTTCCATACTATTAAGACAGTTATCAAGTATCGCAGTGAGCAAAAAACAACAAAAAGAGTCCAAAAAGTGTGCCAAAAAAATCTCATTAATATCAATACAACCTCAAGTAATGTAAGAAACACTTTTAAGTTAAAACTTGGGTTATTAAACATTAGGTCACTGTCATCAAAATCAGCTCTAGTTCAAGAAATAATAACTGATAACTTTCTAAATGTCTTTTGTCTCACAGAGACCTGGATTAGGGCCAATGAATACCTAGCATTAAATGATGCCTCTCCACCTGGTTATACTTATGCTCATAAACCACGTCTTAGTGGACGAGGAGGTGGAGTGGCTACGATCTATAAAGAAAACATAAATGTAACACTTAATAATAAGCAACGTAAGCAGCTCATCTGCATTGAAGAAGAACAGCGGAATACCTTAAACACACGTTTTCTGCAACCTTAGACAGTGTCGCTCCACTTAAACTAAAAAGGATTAAAGATAAAAGACTCGTTCCATGGTTTAATGATCAAACACGCGCCCTAAAACAAGCCACTAGAACCATGGAGCGTAAATGGAGACAAACTAAATTAGAGGTATTTAGGGTTGCATGGAAGGACAGTATGACTGAGTACAAACATGCGCTCAATGCAGCGAAGACTAAATATTATTCTGAATTAATAGAGAACAACAAAAACAACCAAAGATTCCTCTTTAGTACCATTGCCAAACTAACTCGAAGTGCTACTGAATCAGATTCACAGATTCACTCACAGTTCAGCAGCAATGATTTCATGAATTTCTTTAGTGATAAAATTGAAAACATAAGACTTAAATCATCTAATGCATTGTGTAGCGTAACCAATAATCAACCCTCAGTGATTTCTGAAAAATCTAGTGGTAGAGAAAATAATATAGTACAAGAGTTAAATACCTTTAACCCCATATCTAAAAAAGAGCTTGTCTCATTAATTACACAATCAAAGACAACATCCTGTATGTTAGACCCAATACCAACAAATCTGCTTAAAGACCTCCTACCAAATATCACAGAGCCTTTTATAAACATTATAAATTCATCACTTAAAATAGGCTATGTCCCCAAAAATCT
Organism: Corydoras sp. C115; assembly: GCA_019802505.1. Lineage (NCBI taxonomy): Eukaryota > Metazoa > Chordata > Actinopteri > Siluriformes > Callichthyidae > Corydoras > Corydoras sp. C115. Next base: position 22,227 of record JAFMOC010001256.1, on the reverse strand, counting down.
GAAGTGTGCAGTCATTAAACCATTACTTAAAAAACCTAATTTAGATCCTCTAATACTGTCCAACTATAGACCAATATCAAACCTTCCTTTTGTCTCTAAAATCCTAGAAAAAATAGTGTTCAACCAGCTGAATCGGCATCTTCTAGCTAATAATGTTCATGAAGTTTTTCAGTCAGGTTTTAGGTCTCACCATAGCACTGAGACAGCCTTAATTAAAGTCGTTAATGACTTATTAGTGTCCTCTGATAATAACCAAATCTCTTCTCTTGTATTATTAGATCTTAGCGCAGCCTTTGACACTATAGACCATAACATCTTAGTTGATAGATTAGAAAACATTGTGGGTGTTACAGGATCTGCAATCCTGTGGTTTAAATCCTACCTGACGGATCGATATCAATTCACCTGTGTTAACAACCAATATTCTGATCTTGCTTAAGTTAAATATGGTGTCCCACAAGGGTCAGTTCTGGGTCCACTCCTATTTGCATTATATATGCTTCCATTGGGATCAATTATTCGTAAACATGGAATCAGTTTCCACTCATACGCAGATGATACACAGTTATATGTTTCAGCTAACCCTAATGATGGTCGTTCAGTCAGTAAGCTCGAGGACTGCATCCAAGATATTAAAATATGGATGTCAAAAAATTCCTACTGCTAAATTCTGATAAAACAGAGTTTCTGATAGTTGGACCCAAGGACAAAATTAACAAAGATTCTAACACTATGTTAAACCTTGATAACTCTTTAATTAGACCCAGTTCATCTGTAAATAATCTCGGTGTTATTATTGATTCAGATCTCTCCTTTACAAAGCACATTAGCAATATTACTAGAATTGCATTTTTTCACCTTCGTAACATTTCGAAGCTACGAAATATCCTCTCCCTCCAAGATGCAGAAAAACTAATTCATGCTTTTATTACCTCAAGGTTAGATTATTGTAATTCACTTCTGACAGAATGTTCTAATAAATCATTACATAAATTACAACTTGTGCAGAATGCTGCAGCTAGAGTTTTAACTAAAACCAGAAAGTTTGATCATATAACTCCTGTGTTATCAAACCTGCACTGGCTACCAGTTAAGTTTCGTATCGAGTACAAAATTTTATTAATAACATATAAAATTCTACATAATCAGGCTCCACAGTATCTGAGTGAGCTGATTCAATCATACAAGCCAACACGTGAGCTCCGATCTCAAGGTGATGGTTTACTCTTAGCTCCTAGAATAAATAAAGTTACTGCTGGTGGAAGAGCGTTCTCCCACAAGGCTCCTCAACTTTGGAATAGCCTTCCAGTTACTGTTCGTGATTCTGAATCACTATTAATCTTTAAAAATAAATTAAAAACACATTTATTTAACCTTGCGTTTAACTAATCCCCTGTAGATAAAGATGTAGATCTCAGACTTGGCTGTGTTGGGGGGTAATCTCTGATCAGTGTATGCTGGCGTTTCACCTCTTCACCCACCTCATCATTAATGGGGGGGGTGTGGCGCTGAAATGATGCTGTTCCGGGGCGCCATCTCAACTATGTAGAGTCTGCAGTATCTGCCTCTTTTAGTTATGCTGCTCTAGTCAGTGATGCCGGAGTCACATGCTGCACTGTGTCAATAAATTACTTATTAATTAAATGGCGTGCTTTATTATTAGCTCTAACTGCCTTCCCTGTCTGTTTCTTTTGAGGTGTCCCCCGGCTTCCTGGAGATCTTCATCCATGGCTCTGCTGACGAATACTGTATGGAACCTGACAAGGCGGTCCTGCAGGACGCCCCCTAATGGACTCACATATAGTTTTCCAGTTGTTAGTTTTTCCATTTGTTTAATATCTGTACATGGCTGTCCTACATTGTTGTTGTTGCCTGGCCGCTCAAGGAGGATGAGTCCCCCACTGAGTCTTGGTCCTCCCAAGGTTTCTTCCTTAAATAACAACATAAAAGGGAGTTTTTTCTTGCCACTGTCGCTTCGGCTTGCTCTTTGGGGTTTAAAGGCTTTTCATTCTGTAAAGCTGCTTTGTGACAATGTACTGTTGTAAAAAGCGCTATATAAATAAATTACTTGAACTTGAACACACACACACACACACACATCAACATGGTTTCATATCATGACTCTTGTAGATAAACTCTGAGAATGATTCCAACAATATCATACGTACTGGGGGTGGAACGTTGTATTGATCATGAAGTGTTGTGTACGGGGCACACGGTTCAGTACACACACAACACACACAACACAACACTACACACTTCATATAGAAACATCACACCAAGACGCTGGAACTAAACTCTGGAGGTGAGTTGTACTCGGGGGGCGAGTTGTGTGTTGCACCACCACGCTGTAAAGCCCTCTGCTCATGCCATGCTGAGTGGATCTCAGTTTAGAGGCGGAGCCTGGAGCGCCAGTGGAGGGTTCTTTCGAGGGCGCATGTGTGATCCGTACGCGCAAACGTTGGGAACGCGGCGGAGCGCTCGTCAAACTCCGTCAGCGCGGACTACGCACTGCGCTTCCTAGCATCCACCTGGCTAACCTCCGCTCACTAGGCAAAAAAATGGACGAACTTTCACTCCTGAACCGGACCAACAAGGACTTATCTCTCTCAGCGGCGCTGTGCTTCACTGAGACCTGGCTCACCGAGGCTGTCCCGGACAGCGCGCTCCAGCTCGCCGGCTTTCATCTCCACAGAGCGGACCGCGTCGCGGAGACTTCGGGGAAGCTTAGAGGCGGCGGGATCTGCTTTTACATCAACCGCGGCTGGTGTACAGATGTCACGGTGTTCATGAAAACATGCAGTCCTGATCTGGAGTCTGTGTTTATAAACTGTAAACCTTTCTACTGCCCGCGGGAATTCTCCTTCGTGGTGCTCGTCGGAGTTTACATTCCTCCAAGCTCACAGATCAGATCACCAGCGCAGAGCACAAACACATCGAGTCTGTTTTCATCATTCTTGGGGACTTCAACAAAGCTAAACTCACCAGCGAGCTGCCCAAATACAGACAGCATGTTACCTGCCCCACCAGGGAGAGTAATATACTAGACCACTGCTATACTGTATTAAAAGGTGCATATAGCTCTGTTCCCCGAGCTGCTCTGGGCCTATCTGACCACTCTATGATCCATCTTCTTCCAACCTACAGACAAAAGCTCAAGTGGGCCAAACCTGTGGTCAGCACAGTGAAGAAGTGGACCAGCGAGGCTAAAGAGAGGCTCCAGGACTGTATGGAGTTAACAGACTGGTGTGTGTTCGAGGACTCTACAAGCGGCCTGGACGAATATACTGACACTGTGACATCCTACATCAGCTTCTGTGAGGACACCTGTGTTCCAACCAGGACTCGCATTAGATACAATAATGACAAGCCCTGGTTTAACACCAAACTTAAGCATCTGCGGAAGTCCAAGGAAAGCGCTTTTAGGAGTGGGGACCGTGCGCTCTACAACAAAACCAGGAACACACTCAATAGAGAGATCAGAGCTGCTAAGAAGAACTACTCCACCAAGCTGAGCAGACTGATGTCCACAAACGAGCCTTCAGCCATCTGGAAAACCATGCATAACCTATCAGGCTACAAACGACCCGCACACCAGACAATGGGGGGTCGTCAGCTGGCTGACGATCTTAACACATTCTACTGCAGGTTTGAAAAGCCCAGGTCAAAACAATATCACAACACCACTTCACACCCTTCTGACTCTCAGTCACCCATTCAGCCTGCCCTGAAGATCTGTTAAGCAGACGTGCACCGACTCTTCACCAAACAAAGAGTGAGGAAAGCACCAGGTCCAGATGGAGTGTCACCCTCCTGCCTGAAGAACTGTGCATACCAGCTTGCTCCTGTCTTCACCAGGATCTTCAACAAATCTCTGGAGCAGTGTGTCGTACCGGCGTGCTTCAAACGCTCCACAATCATTCCCGTCCCCAAAAAACCAACCATCTCAGGACTGAATGACTACAGACCTGTCGCACTGACCTCTGTGGTCATGAAATCCTTTGAGAGGCTGGTTCTCACCCTCTTGAAAGACATCACCAACCCCCAACTAGACCCCCTGCAGTTTGCGTACCGGGCCAACAGGTCTGTGGATGACGCCGTGAACATGGGACTACATCACATCCTCCAGCACCTTGACCATCCATGCTCATATGCAAGAGTACTGTTCCTGGACTTTAGCTCTGCCTTCAATACAATCATCCCCGGACACCTACACTCCAAACTGACCCACCTCAGTGTACCAGCCTCCACCTGCCAGTGGATTACAAACTTCCTCACTGGCAGAGAGCAGCAAGTGAGGCTGGGAAAGATAACATCAGGTACCAGAACCATCAGCACAGGAGCTCCACATGGCTGTGTTCTCTCCCCACTGCTCTTCTCACTGTACACAAACGAGTGTACCTCCACGGACCCCTCAGTCAAAATCCTGAAGTTTGCAGATGATCTGACAGTCATTGGTCTCATCCAGGACAGTGACGAGTCTGCCTACAGACAGGTTGTGGAGCAGGTGGTCCTCTGGAGCAACCACAACAACCTGGAGCTGAACACAGCCAAAACAGTGGAGATGAGAGTGGACTTCAGAAGAAGCCCTCCAACCCTTCCAGCACTCACTATCCTCAACAGTGCTGTAACGGCTGTGGACTCCTACAAATTCCTGGGAACAATAATCTCCAAGGACCTAAAATGGGACTGCAACATCAGCACCATCATCAAGAGGGCTCAGCAGAGACTGTACTTCCTGCGTCAGCTGAGGAAGTTCAACCTGCCCAAGGAGCTGATGGTGCAGTTCTACACCGCCACCACACAATCTGTCCTCACCGCATCCATCACAGTGTGGGGCAGCTCAGCCACCAGACACGACACCCACAGACTACAGCGCATCATCAGGTCTGCAGAGAGGACCATCGGCGTAAAGCTACCCTCCCTACCGGACCTGCACACGGCCAGAACCGGGAAGCGGGCAGAGAACATCGTCCGTGATCCATCACACCCTGGACATCACCTGTTCCAGTATCTTCCCTCAGGCCGGCGGTTCAGTCAGTTGAGGATCAAGACCTCCAGATTACGGAGAAGCTTTTTTCCACACGCCATCACACTCATGAACAGCTGAAACATTAAAAACACTACTTCTGGACTCATTCTCCACACCCTCAACCAGTCTTCTTCCACTCTCCACCTACTTAACTATTCATTACAGTTTTTGCACTAGCACGTTATTTAAATACAATCTGCAACTTGCACAACCGTTATGTTTACAGGTGTGTCTGTGTGTGTGTGTGTGTGTGTGTGTGTGTGTGTGTGCATGCGTGCGTGCGTGAGTGTGTGTGTGTGTGTGTATGAGGAATGCTAGTTTGGGTATGTCTGTCACTTATTGTGTACTGTGGGCTATTGGAACCAAAGACAAATTCCTTGTATGTGTGAGCATACTTGGCCAATAAAGTCCGATTCTGATTCTGATTCCGATTCTGATCTGATTTAAAAATAATCAGTCCAAAATGTTTTCAATGAAGAGCAAAAAACCATGTGACTCGGGTTAGACGGGGGGGGCATTACATCTCTCACAACAGTCCCGAACAGCAGAGCAAAATGTGAACAAATGAGATTTAGATCTGTGAACCCTGAATTCCACAATTTATTTATTATTTCAGTTTTTTTTACCTCAGGGCTTTTTCTATAAATTGGACTTTTATTTTGGAGTTAAAGCAACTTTTCCAAAGCCATAAGGAGCTTGGGGGCGTGGCTTCAGCAAACTTTAGGTTCTAACTTTGAGAAGCCGACCTTCAGATTGTAGAGTGCTGGTTGCAGCAGAGTTCTGATGCTGCGTCTCGAGCCGGGCTTCAGATGGAGGCTAACTGTGTTAAACCTGACTTGGTGATTTAGTTTGTTCATTCAGCAAAACATCTTCTTCATCTCACATTAAAGACGTCTCATTTAGAAGTTCCTTCAGAATGTGGAACCCATTTAAACAGCACCTCCACACAAAATGGAACTCTATTTGTGCACTAATCTGTAAAACCTCATTTTCACCCATCACCACTAGATGGCGCATTTAGCATTTGCTCCAGTTTGGGTTTTTAAAAGTTTAAGGACTGAATTCTTCACCATGTATCAGCAACATTACAACAAATAACAATTAACACATCACTGTACACCATACACTCATCACTGTACACCATACACTCATCACTGTACACCATACACTCATCACTGTATACCATACACTCATCACTGTACACCATACACTCATCACTGTACACCATACACTCATCACTGTACACCATACACTCATCACTGTATACCATACACTCATCACGGTACACAATACACTCATCACTGTACACCATACACTCATCACTGTACACCATACACTCATCACTGTACACCATACACACATCACTGTACACCATACACTCATCACTGCATACCATACACTCATCACTGTACACCATACACACATCACTGTACACCATACACTCATCACTGTATACCATACACTCATCACGGTACACCATACACTCATCACTGTACACCATACACTCATCACTGTATAGCATACACTCATTACTGTATACCATACACTCATCACTGTACACCATACACTCATCACTGTACACCATACACTCTTCACTGTATACCATACACTCATCACCGTATACAAAACACTCATCACTGTGTACCATACACTCATCACTGTATACCATAGAAACTCCACTGTGTGATACTGTAGTGAGTGTATCAGAGTGATTTAGTGTAATAGAACATGTGATGGTTGTGTTTAGTGTAAGTGCAGTGAGAGAGTGATGAACTTACTGCAGTGTCTCCAGTTTACAGTCTGGGTTCTTCAGTCCATCAGAGAGAACCTTCACTCCTGAATCCTCCAGATTATTAGAACTCAGGTCCAGATTTTTCAGACTCGAGTTTAAACTGAGGACAGACCTGAACAACTTTCACCTGATAGTTTACAACCAGATAACCTGAAACACACACACACACACACACACACACACACACACAGAGTTGTATGTTAGTATAATGTATAATGAATGTGAGGTTGTTAAATATGATTGATGACATTAATATAAATAATGAAATGTTCTGATATAAAATAAGTTTATTAAATGATAGTGTTTGTGAATGTGATTAATAATTCATCATGTTAATTAAATTAAATCTAGAATATTGATGATGAAGTGAAACTCGTACAGCAGGAAGTTCTATATATGGACGTTCTGATTTTAAAACATCAAAGCCACACAATGATAGAACCTCTGTACCTTGTATCGTTCCAGACTCTACAAGTTCCATTATAAACACATTCAGAACCTCAGTTCAGTTCTGCATTCTGATTGGTCAGAAGGTTCTGATTGATTTTATTAAATTAATCAAACTCACTGTGCTGTTCTGGAAGCTTCCACCACTGGCAGCAGATTCAATAAACATTTCTCTGATGGATCATATTTATTCAAATTAAACTCGTCCAGCTGCTGATCTGAGTTCAGTAACACAAACACCAGAGCTGACCACTGAGCTGGAGACAGACCAACTCCACTGAGACACCCATAACGTCCTCTGTTCAGGTAAGTCTGAACTTCCTGCAGCAGAGACTCATCCTTCAGTTCATTCAGACAGTGGAACAGATTGATGGATTTCTCTGGAGAGAGCTTCTCATTGATCTTCTCCTTGATGTACTGCACTGTTTCCTGTTTACTGTAGGAATCACTTCCTGTCTGTGGCAGCAGTTCTCGTAAGAGGTTCTGATTGGACTCCAGTGAGAGACCCAGGAGGAAGCGGAGGAACAGGTCCAGGTGTCCATTGGGACTCTGTAAGGTCTTGTCCACGGCGCTCTTCAGGAACTCGGACATGGTGGACTTGTTGAACAGATCAGACAGAGCAGAGATTTGTGGTTCTGCTGCTTTGTTCTCCATGAAACAGAGAAATGTATATAAAGCAGCTAAAAACTCCTGAACGCTCAGGTGGATGAAGCTGAAGACCTTCCCCAGGTGAAGTTCAGGTTCCTGTCTGAAGATCTGGGTGCAGACTCCTGAGTACACTGCTGCTTCTCCAACATCAATCCCACAGTCTCTCAGATCTTCCTCATAGAAGATCAGGTTTCCTCTCTCCAGCTGTTGGAACGCCAGTTTTCCCAGATCTAGAACACTCTCTCTGATCTGCTGAGGATCCAGCTCACGGTTCTTCTGGTACTTTTGGTTCTTGTGTTTGATCTGAAAGATCAGGAAGTGGGTGAACATTTGAGTCAGAGTTTTGGGGACCTCTCCACCTTCTGCTCCACCCAGCATTCTCTCTAGAACAGAGGCCGTGATCCAGCAGAAGACCGGGATGTGACACATGATGTACAAACTTCTTGAAGACTTGATGTGGGAGATGATTTTACTGGACAGACTCTGATCTTTGATCTTCTTCCTGAAATATTCTTCTTTCTGAGGACCACTGAACCCTCGTACCTCTGTTACCTGATCTACACACTCAGGAGGAATCTGATTGGCTGCTCCCGGTCGAGAGGTGATTCAGATGAGAGCGGAGGGGAGCAGGTTCCCCTTGATGAGGTTGGTCAGCAGAACATCTACTGAAGCTGCTTCTGTGACATCACACAGGATCTGATTGTTCTGGAAGTTCAGAGGAAGGCGACACTCATCCAGACCATCAAAGATGAACAGAACTTTATGGAACTCCCAGTTTATTGATTGAACTTCCCTCATTTCAGGGTAAAAGACCTGAAGAAGTTTCATCAGACTGAGGTTCATCTGCTTCATTAAGTTCAGCTCTCTAAAAGGAAGTGGGAACATGAAGGTCACGTCCTGATTCTGTTCTCCTTCAGTCCAGTCCAGAATGAACTTCTGCACCGAGACAGTTTTTCCAATTCCAGTGACTCCTTTAGTCAGTACGGTTCTGATGGACGGTTCTTTAAACAGGTCACTACATTTGATGGAGATCTCCTGAGTTGCTGGTCTCCTGGATGCTGCTTCAATCTGTTTAACCTCATGTTCATGATTGATCTGTGCACTCCACCCCTCTGTGATGTAGAGCTCTGTGTAGATCTCATTCAGAAGTGCTGAACTTCCAGACTCTGAGGTTCCTTCATTAATTCTGTGATATTTCTCTCTGTTTGGCTTTGAGTTTCTTCTGATACACAGAGATCATCTCTAATAAACAGAAGAACATGATCAATAAAGACATTAGTAACATTAAGACAGATCTCAGCAGGAACATTAAAGCTTCCATCATCATCTCTGGTAGAGGAACCAATCTATGATCAGTATGAACCAGTTCCTCTAAAGTTAAAGTGATGTTCTAGTTCCATGGTTCAGGGTTCTTACTGTTCTTCAGTGTGGTAGCGAGGGCTGTCTGCTTCATGTTCTTCAGGACCTGCAGTGTGATCTTCAACAATCCTTCTCTGATACTCTGATCTTCATCACAGATCTTCCTCTCAGAGTATGATGGGTAATCTGAACTCAGAACCTTCATGAAGTTCTTCAGTTTATTTTTTAACAGAGTGATGAGTTTGTTCTCCAGTTCCTGGTGAGGAATAAACAGAACCAGATGATCAGAAGGAGAACCATACAGCTGTAGAGATGAGGCTCTGGAGGAACCAAATAAGGAACTATAGAGTAATTAGTGTAAAATAATTGATAATTAATTAAAGATTAATTCAGATCTCAGAGTTGGTGTAGAGTGATCCAGATCAAACTCCAGTCTGATTACATCATTACACATGGAGATCAAAGCACCAATCATTCTAATCCATTTCCTGAAACATTGAATCAGACACTGTAGACACCTTAAAGATGGATTCCATCCGATTTCTGTTCTTCACCTTTAATTTCTCCTCCTGGATTCTGTAAAGAAATCAAACATCAATAAAGATCTCAAACCAATTAAACCCTGCTGGATTTCATCATTCATTCATTTCAGATTCACTAACTCATTCTTTAATTAATTTAATTATTTTATCAGTTGATTCTGTGAGAGAGAAACTAATATATCAGACTGTACTGACCTCAGATCAGGAGAACTGACTCCATCTTTAAAGTGTATTGGTTGGCGCATGGACCAATCACTCTTCATGGAGACACAGCTGGGTTCAGGTGAATCTGATCGCTCACCCTGAACCAGACTGAAGAACATCATCATTACATCATCATTACAGATCTCCATCTTCATCATGATACTGTGTTCTGATCTAATCAGAGCTGCTGAACCAGAGAACATGGGTTCCTCACCTCTCCTCTTTCTTGGTGTTCCGTTGATCAGAGAGACTCATTTTGGAGTTCATCTTTCCTCCTACAGATTAGAACCTGAACATGAACATGAACACACACACACACACACACACACACATCAGAGAAACACTAGAGAGAATAAAGTTTCTGTTCAAAGCATGAATTCTATTCAGGATTTCTGCTCCTCAATCAGCATCAGTCCTCCTGTATGAATGTTCTAGTAGATGTTGGAACACTGATGTGGATCTTCATTCTCTAAGAACAGGGTTCTGTACTGTAAAGCTTATCGTCCCCGCTGAACAGAAGAGCTGCAGGCCCTCTAGTGGAGCCGCTTTGAGTTCAGCTTTATTTCATACTTTGCTTTCATTAGGTTTATTTGATCAATGAAATCAACCTTTTGAACTTTGCTCTGGTTCTTGTAGTTCTGTCTCATGCGGTTTGGACTTTGCTCTGGTTCTTGTGGTTCTGACTCATGCGGTTTGGACTTTGCTCTGGTTCGTGTGGTTCGGTCTCATGCGGTTTGGACTTTGCTCTGGTTCTTGTAGTTCTGACTCATGCGGTCGGGTCCGACACGAACGGCCATTTGAACGCGGCACACCGTACGGAGCTCGTAACTCTGTAAACTAATAATAAGTTCAGAATAATCTGAATGTATTAAGACTCTTTACGTGTCGGGATGTTTCAGATCGACTCTGCTGCGTTCATTCAGTTCCAAAAACAAATCTGCATCCAAATCAAAAGATCAAGAGGAAGAGAAGAAAGCTTTGGAAAAGGGTCAGGCTTAGCTTTTTTTCACCTTTAAAATATTGCATGGACTGGCCCCACCCTTACAAACTCTTTGCGACTGTTCTGATTTGTTTTCATTTAAGACCCAACTAAAAACTTTTTTATTATTTTAATAGACACTCTGGAGACACTCTGGAACCTTCATGAGGTTCTCCTGTTTCCTTTGATCTTCTAATTGCAGTGATAATTAATCAGTGTGAATCTGTTTGATATGAAGTTTGAATTTCACACTCTGCCTTTGATCTCCATCACATTCAAATGAATTCAGACAATCCGTCGCGTTTTAATCTCAGAGTGATGGTCCTTCAGGACGAGCTTAAAGCGTCGGTCTGCAGGGTGGAGCTGGGGCCCCTGAGGGCCTGAGGCCGAGGTCTGCAGGGTGGAGCTGGGGCCCCTGAGGGACTGAGGCCGAGGTCTGCAGGGTGGAGCTGGGGCCCCTGAGGGCCTGAGGCCGAGGACACAGCGTGCAAAGCGGGCCCGTCGGTTTACTCCATTTCGGAGGCGTTAGAACCTCTGGAACCGTCGCTGCTAGAACCAGCAAGCGATCATTTCCTCTGATGTTCTAAAATTAAAGAACGAGAAAGCGTTTCTGTATCAAACTCCAACAGGAGACATCAGAAGACACCGAGTCCCAACCCCCCCATGTCCCAGAGACAGGAGCTAAAGCCTGCTGTTTGGACTAAAGGATCAAACGGAGCTCTTCCACTTCTACTTCCACTACAAACTCACAACATCAACAGAATACAGATGGAGATTCACTCACCGCCTTTTTAATCCAACTCTTTATTTTCCTTCTGCAACAACAACTGCTTTCACTTTCTCAATCAGCGGCTCGAGGGCGACGCATGCGCAGTGGCAACAGAGACCCGTCCACATCGGACTGTGTGCCTCTAGGGGGCGCTGGTGTCACTGAGCTGATTCAACGGGATTAGTGACGACTGAGAGAAACGCTCCACATCTACAAATGTCTTTAGTTTGTGGACAGATGTTTAGAACGGGATGGTTTGATGTCTTTAGTTTGTGGACAGATGTTTTGAACGGGATCTTTTGATGTCTTTAGTTTGTGGACGGATGTTTAGAACGGGATGGTTTGATGTCTTTAGTTTGTGGACGGATGTTTAGAACGGGATGGTTTGATGTCTTTAGTTTGTGGACGGATGTTTAGAACGGGATGGTTTGATGTCTTTAGTTTGTGGACGGATGTTTAGAACGGGATGGTTTGATGTCTTTAGTTTGTGGACGGATGTTTAGAACGGGATGGTTTGATGTCTTTAGTTTGTGGACGGATGTTTAGAACGGGATGGTTTGATGTCTTTAGTTTGTGGACGGATGTTTAGAACGGGATGGTTTGATGTCTTTAGTTTGTGGACGGATGTTTAGAACGGGATGGTTTGATGTCTTTAGTTTGTGGACGGATGTTTAGAACGGGATGGTTTGATGTCTTTAGTTTGTGGACGGATGTTTAGAACGGGATGGTTTGATGTCTTTAGTTTGTGGACGGATGTTTAGAACGGGATGGTTTGATGTCTTTAGTTTGTGGACGGATGTTTAGAACGGGATGGTTTGATGTCTTTAGTTTGTGGACGGATGTTTAGAACGGGATGGTTTGATGTCTTTAGTTTGTGGACTGATGTTTAGAACGGGATGGTTTGATGTCTTTAGTTTGTGGACGGATGTTTATCAGCTTGACAGATGTTTTATGGTGTCTTCCTTTTGTGTCCTCTCATCCAGCACCCTGCATGTCAGGGTAACATAACTGTTGCGATCCAACCCACACACCATGGGGGGTGTAACAGTTTAGCATGTTCTCCTCTCAGCGCTAGGGATTCCCGGTTTGAATCCCCATCTGGGTGGAGTTTGCATGTTCTCCCCGTGTCCGTGTGGGTTTCCTCCAGGTTCTCCGGTTTCCTCCCACCTTCCAAAAACATGGTTCAAGTCAATTAAGTTCTCCAAATTGCCCCATATAGAGTGAGGCATGAGGGTACGAATCAGAATTATTTATTTGGTTGATTATGTTCCACACACATGGAATTTGGATGTGTCTCTCTAGTAGGGCTGTATCCAACAAAGAATTTTCATAGTCGAATCTGATTCGTCAGATTTTCCCTATAGTCGACTGATAGTCGAATCCGTTAAAATTCAACCACAAGATGGCGCTATAAGCGTGGTTTTTTTTATATTTTACTTGTTTTTCTAGAGCACCGTAAATGGGATCCCCGTTCTGGACTTTTTTCCACTTCAAAGGAAAAACCTAAAAAAAAACTAAAAACCTAAAAATTAGAATGATTTTATTTGACAAAAGGCTATATATATAACGAAAACAAAGACATTTCATGTAAAAACTAATGCTTCGCAGCAGCCATGCGCACCCCCATGTGGTCAAAATGGTACATTCGACGATGAGGTTCATAGTCGACTACGGTTCTCCGAATCGAATCGTCGAATCAGCGAATATTGCAGCTCACCCCTACTCTCTAGTATACATTTATAATTTATGCAGATGTTTAAATAAAGGTGCAGTTTGTATTGTCGAGAGAGAGCAATAAAGTGCAACATTAGGCAACGATTTAGTAAGTAAAGAGTGTTTATCAGATATTTGGGAGTTTGAAGAGTCTGTGAAGGTTTTCTCAGCTCGTTCTCTGATATTTGAGATGTTTAAGTCCTGCAGGGTGGGCAGATGAGCACCAATCATTGTTCAGCGGTTCTAATTGTTCTCTCTAATCTGTTTCTCTTTTGTTTTGTTGCAGCTCCAAACCAGATGGTAATAAAAGTGCACATACATTTATATTTACATTTACATTTAGTCATTCAGCAGACGCTTTTATCCAAAGCGACATACAAATGAGAACATCACAGTCAGAAGTTCTGCAGAAAGTCGGGCTGCAGAGTTTTTAATCAGTTGAAGAGGTCTGATTGTGGAAGCTGGGATACCGGCAAGTAGCGCATTACAATAATCAAGCCGGGATAGGCTGAGGGCTTGAACGAGCAGTTGGGTCGCATGTTCAGTCAAGAAGGGTCTGATCTTCCTGATGTTGTAAAGAAGGAATCTTCAGGAACGGGACAGGTTTAATGACTGCAGAGTTGAACAGCCTCAATAGTTCTTGTGGCAAACCAGGTTTCTTTAGCTGACACAGCAAACACATTTGGGCCTGTTGGCTCTATTTGAGCTGATGGAGCTGATCTTGAGCTCTCATTCCAGGTCCTGAGAGATGGCTATACCCCGGAACTTTAAGCTTTCAATATTCATCACATGGCTGTTGGTTATTGTCAGTGTTGGCAGCGGTGCCGAGTGTTTCCTGAAGTCCAATGTCAGCTCCAAAGTTCACCAGAACACCAAACAATTTAACCTCCCGCTATGCGGACTCATCGCTGTCTTGTATGAACCAGTGACGGGTTAGTCACGTGATGTGATGTTTCTTTGGGACCGGGATAATGGTGGATTGTTTGAAACATTAGCACGGACATTTTTATACATCTACTATAGAATCATCACAGGGAAAGCCACCATGGAGGACTGCTGTTACTATCTTACACTAATTCACCAAATGAAAAATGCAACATCACTCTGCAAGAAACAGTACGTGTTTTATCATAGCGTTAACAATAGCTATTGAAAATGCCTTGCCATTTGTTTAACATATTTCCTAACCTGTATTCACAGCATACCGAAACATTATCGCTTTGGCGTGCATGTGATTGGCCTGCTGACATCAGCAAACACCATGGCAGAACTCGAGGAGATGGTCACAAGTGCCACAGTTGTCATCTCCAGTCCATGTGTTGGGGAAAATGTGGAATATGAAAACAATGCTGGCATTCCTTGGCGATCCATATCTGGTGGTAACACTGCAACCTTATGCTGTAGGACAGGGGTGCTCAATACGTCAAAGGGGTGTCAGGTCGATGGCGATGGAGGTTTGAGAAAAAAAAGCGTTTATCGCGTATCAGCGCTTTTTATTACAGCACAGTATCGGAAGCACTTATACACACACGCGCACATTTTAACACACAATGTGATTCATTCTGATTCACGAGCAGTGTGCCCCCCCTCCCCCGTTTCTCTCGCTGTTCCCAAAACCTGTATGAGGCCACGCCTCCGTGCTTAAAACCAAAGCACTGCCTCGAGAATCATCTACATTAGATTTACATTAAATTACATCAGAGAGTGAAGTGTTATCGAGGAAACAAAGAAGAATACCGGACATCAAGTAACCTGTAACTTTATTAACGAGACTGAACTGTGCGCACACATACACACATTCGGATGACGTAGCACACCCAACTGATGCATATCATTCCGCCAAGTGTGGTAAAGTAGTTCCAACAGTATATCACAACATCCCCCCTCTTGAACTTAGACCTCTTGGAATTAATAAACATTCCTTGCAGTGTGTTAACGTACACTAATAAAAATTAAACTTCTTTTTTTTTTTTTATTATTATTATTATTATTATTATGCATAACACATACGTCTGGTCTAAGTGCTCAGAAATACTGCTTTATCAGAATGAGTTATTTTCACATCACACATAGTCTCTATAGTGAGATGGCTTAACCACTACCCTTCCAGATCGTGTGTAAATAGCCTGAGGATTCTTTTGGTTCGGTGCCTTCAGGTTGGTTTCACAAGGTGGTTCAGGCTGTGTTTGATCACTGTGATTCTTTTGAACATCTTCCCCAGTTGATGGTGCTGTAAAGCTGATTCTTTTCATAGTTGGTTGTATCTTTGTGTTGTATGGTCCACGCAAGTGACTTCTGCTGCGTCTACATACATTTCCATTTGGTGTTTCAACCATATAGCTCCTCGGCTCGCTGCACTTTTGCCGGATGGTTGCTGGATGCCATGTCCGATTTTGTTTGTTCCACACAGTCACATGCTGTCCAGGTTGAAGTGGCGGAAGTTCTCTGCGGCAACTGCGATCATGTTGTTGTTTCATCACATATGCTCTGTGACCCAATTGCTGTCGGTGTTCTTCCTTGCCTGGTTCTGTTCGGCTGGGCAGTAAGGTGGTGATGGGTTTGCCAAAGAGCAGTTCTGCTGGTGAAGGTAGATTGTTGTCGATAGGCGTCGCCCTTACATGTAGTAAAGCCACGTGGAGGTTGTCTTTGTTTTGTTGCGTTTTCTTTACAATGGCTTTGATGTGTCGGACGTGTCTTTCAATAAATCCATTGCTTTTTGGGTAGTGGGGTGAGCTGGTGATGTGTCTAATTCCCCATTCTTTAATTAACCCTTTAAAGGCTTGTCCTGCATATTGTGGTCCATTGTCTGTCATGATTTCGTCTGGTCGTCCAAATAAGGACATGTATCCTTGAATCTTTTGTGCCACTGCTTGACTGGATACGACAGTAGGCATTTCATCTACAAGAGGGAATTTTGAGTACCTGTCTACAGTCAGCATATAGTGGCGACCGTTGACTTCGAAGAGGTCAGATGCTATTGATTGCCATGGTTTGGATGGTATTATGTGTGGTTTCAGAGGTACCTTTGGGTTTGCATCTTGGTGTTCGGCACATACACTGCATGATCTGCAGGTTTTTTCAATGTCATCGTTCATCTTTATCCAATAAGCACTTTCCCTGGCCAGTCGGCGTGTTTTTTCTATGCCTTGGTGGCCAACGTGCAGTTGTGTGAGAATATCTTTGGTCATGGAGTCTGGAATGAGTACTTGCCTACCCTTGAAGATGACTCCTGACTCCATAGCTAGTTCATCTCTGAATGACCAGTATGGACGTAGGTCCTTGTGTAGGTCTTTTATGTATTCAGGCCAACCATGATGAATGAGTTCTTTCAGCATACTAAGCCTTGGATCACTGTCTGTTTGGCTGCGCAGAGCGTCTTGTTTTTCAGGTGAGAAGTTTATTATGGAGATGGTGTGTTTCTCATAATCCTCAAACTCTGTTTCAATTCCATCTATGCGCTCATCCAACTCAATGTCACCGTCGTTTTCAGGGTTCGGTAGTCGGCTGAGAGTATCTGCAAGAACCATTTCTTTTCCAGGTCGGTACCTGACTTCATAGTTGTACCCCTGCGTCTTGATCAACATCCGCTGGAGTCGGGGTGGTGCTGCATGAAGTGGTTTTGTACAAATGGTGACGAGTGGTTTATGATCCGTTATCACAGTGAATGCTTTTCCATATAGATATGTGTGGTATCGCTGCATTCCATAGACTATTGCAAGCATTTCACGTTCTATGTTGCTGTATCGTGATTGGCAGTCTGTTAGGGTTTTTGATCCGAATGCAATAGGTCTGTTGTTTTGCACTAACGCTATACCCAGGCCTTTTTGTGATGCATCCACCTCGAGTGTTAGTGGTGTGCTGGGGTCATAGTATTTTAGACACGCATCCTCCGTGATGACTGATTTAAGGTCATTAAAGCATTTCTCATGGTCTGCTTCCCAGTTCCACAACGCATCATTCTTGAGTAGTCCTCTCAGGGTGTGCGCTTTATCTGCAAATTTTGGTATGTATACAGCGAGATAAGTGAGCATTCCCATAAACCTGTGCAGTTCATCCTTGTTTTGTGGAGTTGGCATTTTCTGTATGTCTCTGATTTTCTCCGGGTCTGGTTTAATGCCACTGTTTGTGTACAAGTTGCCGAAGAATGAGATACTATCTTGTTTTATCTTGCATTTGTCACTATTGAACACTATGCCTTCTTCAGCAGCCCGTTCCATCAGTTTGATCAGGTTTCTATCGTGTTCTTCCACACTTTTTCCACATATGACTATGTCATCGGCTATGCTGACCACTCCTTCTAGCCCCTCTAGGATCAGGTCCATCTTGGCCTGGAAGAGATCTTGGGATATATTCAGTCCGAATGGCAGGCGTTTCCAGCAATATCTACCGAATGGAGTGCGAAACGTTGTCAGAACCTGAGAGTCTTCATCAAGGTGTATAGACCAATAACCTGCTTTTGCGTCGAGTTTGCTGAAAAGTTTTGCATTTGCAAACTTTGGGTTCAGTTCCTCAACTGTAGGTATCTTGTGTGGGCATCGTTTAAGGCTGGCATTCAGTTTTTGTGGGTCTAAACATATTCGTAAAGAGCCGTCCTTCTTAGTGCTGTATGCCAGGCTGGAGCACCAATCGGTATGGTGTTCTACTTTCCGCAGGACATCTTGCTCGACAAGTTTATTAAGTTCATCTTGGAGCTTATCTTTGATGTGTATGCTGCATTTCCGTGGTGGGTCTATGAATGGTTCGGCGTCAGCCTTCAGGATGAGTTTTGCAGTTCCTTTGAAGTTCCCTATTTTGTCAAACTGATTTGGATATGCTCTTTTGAGGTCCTCACAGGTTGTAATTTCAAAATGTTGTGCTTGTTTGTTTTTCTTACCTCCATCCATGTTTTTTTTTATTATGTCCACATTCACAGTCACAAGGTTTAGCTGTTCGCTTGTGGGTAGTCCAACTACAGCTGGTCCTGGTACATCTACGACATAGAACATGACATTTGTCCATTTGGACTTCTTGTACTGGCATGGAATGTTGATAGTTCCAAAGCACGGGATCTCATGACCACTGTAAGCAGATAATTTGGCGTTGCACTTCTTTAGTCTTTGTTGTGCACTTGTGCTGCTTCCATACATCTGTCTAAATGTGCGCATTGGGAGGGTGTTTCCTGATGCCCCTGTGTCAATTTTCAGGAGAAGGGTGTGTTTATACCCTGGCACATCAGGTGGTCTCACATTCAGTGTAGTGTATGCTTCTTCCCTAGGTAGTTTTCTACTGATGCTGCACATGCACTTCTCACTGACTGTGATTGAGTGGAATTGTTGTTGGTACGGATATTCTTCGTCTTGAACTTCCTCTGTTTCCTGACTGTCAACCACATCCATTCTGTATTCATGTCTTGGTCTTTGTTCTTTCCTTGTTGACTGGTATTTGTAGTGTTTGTTTTGAGATGTGAAAGACTTACTTTTTTTTTCTTTCGTTTGATTCTTGCTTTAGTTGTCTGTTTTTCCTGCAGCACCTTGCCCAATGTCCTTTCTTGCCACACACAGAGCACTCGTCGTTGTATGCTGGACACTGGCGTGGTTTGTGGCTTGTGCCACATTTCTGGCATGCTCGTCCTCTGTGTATTGCGTAAACTTTTCCTGAAGTGAATAACCCAAGCTGATTTAACTGTTCATTTCCTGCTGATAATGCTTCATATTTTCTTCCTTCTTTTAGTACATCATCTAAGAGATAGCCTTGGGGTTTGCTGTATAAGTCATTCCGTAATGCATCATGTGGCGTGCTAGCAATTATAAGCTCAATCAGACGTTCATTTAGCTCTCCCTCGCTGAATTGGCATTTCAGTGCTAAAGTTCTAGCTCTGGTCACAAAATCGTCAATGTTTTCATCCTGTTTCTGTCTTAGTTGCATTAGGTGTAGTCTGTGTATCCTGAAGTTCACATTTATCTTTAGCTGGTTTTCAAAAAAATCCCACAATATATCAGGTTTTCTCTTATCTTCTTCGCTGAGTCCGCTAGCATTTAATCTTTTTAACCCTTCATCTCCGATGCCTCGGCAGATTTTCCTAGCTTTCTTTGCTTCATCCTCTATTTCCTCATCGTCTATGTATAGGTTCATTTTCTGTTTAAATAGCGAGATGGCCACGCTAAGATCCGTGTCTGACCAGTCCATCGTCGGCAAGTGTGATGCCATTTGTTGCCTTTTTTTTTTTCTTTCGTTTGCGCCTGAATGTATGATATCTGTAATATTGGCCACCTAGCTCACTCTCTGCAAGCCGTTAGCTTGTTCCCGTTAGCCGCTTAGCTTCGCTCACCAGTCTGGCGATAACATATTGTCCTCGGACAATTCTGCTTGAAACTCTTTGCCGGCGTGAAGCGGGTTTTCGTGTGTTATTGCGGGCACTTCGTCACCGCTGCCACCATGAAGTGTTATCGAGGAAACAAAGAAGAATACCGGACATCAAGTAACCTGTAACTTTATTAACGAGACTGAACTGTGCGCACACATACACACATTCGGATGACGTAGCACACCCAACTGATGCATATCATTCCGCCAAGTGTGGTAAAGTAGTTCCAACAGTATATCACAACAGAGAGTTTCTGTTTTTACACTTTATTTGACCGACAAGACGAGTGAAGGACGAGTGAAGCTCAAAAAGAACTAAAAAGTTCCACTTTCATTTAGAGTGGGGGGGGGATATTTTTTTTACTATGTCAATCTCAAAATGCATTTGCTTTTATTAATGTTCATGTTCTGTTTGGGGGCAGCACAGTGGTTTAGTGTTTAGCATGTTCTCCTCTCAGCGCTAGGGATTCCCGGTTCGAATCCCCATCTGGGAGGAGTTTCCATGTTCTCCCTGTGTCCACGTGGCTTTCCTCCGGGTTCTCCAGTTTCCTCCCACAGTCCAAAAACATGGATCAAGGTCAATTGAATTCTCCAAATTGCCCCATATAGAGTGTGTGTGTGTTCAGTGAGAGACTGGCGTCCTGTCCTGGGTGTATCTGCCCAGCACCCGAAGTGTTCTCCCCTGGGCATAGGGAACCCCCCCCCCCCCCCCATTTTGGGGAAATGTGGGTTACGATGATTGTTGTACATTTGTTTGTATACTGTGTGTTTTTGGTTGGAACTAAAATCAGGTTTTCTCTGTGCTATTTGCTGGAATGTCTTTAATAAAAGAGCAATTCTAACAGATAATACTAACATGATGTGTGTAAACAGGTTTCAATATAAAAGCCTAAAAAATAGAGATTGACCCCGGTAGATCTCGATGACCTGTCCAATGGAAAAGTAGATCTCGGGCCAGAAAAGTGTGGACACCCCTGCTGTAGGGTATATAACAAGTGGTGTGAATTAACTTTTAAAGTTATCTCGAAATATGTACTTGAATGGAAATAGCACATAACGGTCTGTGGCTTACATATTAGGTTGACATTGGAGATTCACCATTTGTGAAACATCTAGAAGACGTCATCAGAAGGACATGACGGGGATGGCGATACATACCACTTCGTGTCATTTATTAGAGCCCTGGAGGCCAATATGCTCCCTCATGTTGCTTTGTGGTCTGGCCTAATGCTGGGTTTGTATTGAATGTTATGTTCATTCATTCATTATCTTCCGCTTTATGCTCTATTAGGGTCGCTGTGGGGTTCCCCATGCCCATCCAGAAGAGAACGTCTCGGGCGCTGGGCAGACACACCCAGGACAGGGAGCCAATCTATCGCTGGGCACGCACTCACTCACACAGACACACTCTATATGGGGCAATTTGGAGAACTCAACTGACTTGATCCATGTTTTTGGACTGTGGGAGGAAACCGGAGAACCCGGAAGAAACCCACGCAGACACGGGGAGAACAAATGTTATGTTATATTCTAAAAAAAATACCTATTGTTTCTTGGTGTAGAGATGCTTTCAATGTAGTGAGATTTAATATTACAATACTTTTTTCATTCAAGAGTTTATTATTACATAACCATTGTAAACAATGCATATTTATTAGTAATTAAATGTAAAGAAGCATTTAATAAAAATGTTTAAATGTTGTATTTTACTTTAGGCAAAGGCCTGGCGTATGAAAAGCTCTCCAAAGTCTTTCAAGAAATTAGTCAGAAGGACACACATGTAGAGTGAAAAGCTCTCTATAGTTAGTAATTTGACATGTTACACTGTAATTAGTGTTTATTTGTAAATCACTCGTTTAACTGTGAACTGTGTTTATTAGAATCACAGGGGGGTTCCCCATGCCCATCCAGAGGAGAACGTCTCGGGCGCTGGGCAGATGCACCCAGTACAGGGGGACAATCTATCACTGAACACACTCTATATGGGGCAATTTGGAGGCTTCATTTGACCTTGATCCATGTTTTTGGACTGTGGGAGGAAACCGGAGATCCCGGAGGAAACCCACATGGACACGGGGAGAACATGTAAACTCCACCCCGATTGGGATTCGACCCGGGAATCCCTAATGTTGAGAGGAGAACATGCCAACCACTAGTCCACCGTGATGCCACCCCTCACATAAATGTTATAAATACAAATATTGGGCCTGGGGTACCCCCCCGCCCCCACAACCCTAGTAGAGGATAAAGTGTTAGATAATGGATGGATGAATAAATATAAATATTTTTATAACAATAATAAATTAAAAACAATGAAAAATACATTAACGCTGTTTTAAAAACCGCCGCTAGATGGAGACACAGCACCATTTTGCTGACTTAGGAAAACGAATGACGAAA
>JAFMOC010001267.1:20000-29203 GCA_019802505.1 Corydoras sp. C115 | reverse complement strand
TTTCTCTCTCTGTGCAAAGCACAGGGATTTTTTTATAGGCCCCTCCTATTCAGGTTAGGTGGGAGGGACCTGTCCCACACCAGAACAATGAATTTCAAACTTTTAAAGAGTTTTAAGAAATGATATTTGAATAAATAAACAAAAAAGCCAAAAATCAAGGAATGAATATGAAAAAATAATTTAAAAGAATCCATAGAACAACATTTCACATATAGAGAGGTTAACCATGAAACAAGTGTATACAAATGTATACGACCCACCTCATTTTTATATTTTCAAATGTGTAGCTATAGTCATATCTGTCCAAATGGTAACCAAAAATAATTATTTAACATTAGTTATAGCACAAATACAAATGGCAGTCAATGTTAAACAGTACTAAGGACATAATTTCTCATTCATTGACACTTGTTATTAACGCACCTAGGTATATCACACCTATTCTGACAAAATAAAAAAGTTTCTGACAATAAAATATTTACAGATTAGGCTGTTTTAAATTTTATTTTCCCCCAATACTTATAGCTGTATTCTTCGTTTGTTTTGTGTGCAATGATTTAGTATTATATATACCTAACCACTTCAGTAAATAGTGTAATACATGGAAACAGAAATATTGCAAACAAAATTTCTGCCCAAATTTGCCCTTTTAAAAACATTATCAAGTTTTTATTTTATTTTTTTTTGTTTTTTTTTACAGTCAATGCCATTATAAGTTATCCATAATTCTTACCGTTGCTTTCCTCGTGACATATCTCTGATTTAAAACCGACATACCTAATTAGGTTATAAAATCACCTAAGCTGCAAAACACACCGATTGTTATCACACACGTAACAGGAGGAAACAGCTTTGAATAAACTTAGCTTAAATGAGCTCCTTTGTTTCTTTACCATAGATGACCAGTATGAAGCTTTGTAGTTTTTTTGGCATTAGACTTACGTAGTTTTGTAACGAGTCGTAATTTCTTTAGCTGATGGTGGTTTCACATGTGAATCTTATGTGGGTGTATTCCTTAAGCATCTCACGCTGATACTTTACCTGCCTGAACTGGCTCCCAAGTCTTTAAATGTAGACATGCTAACATAATGCTCCAAACTTGTTTCGTGTAATCATTCAGTGAAACGTTTTTGTATAAGGCCTCATTGCCATTTTGCCTTTTCAACATAGGAATGCAATAGCTTTTAGGGATCTGCTGCGACTGCACAGATAATTTTAGTTAAAGCTATACCAGGTTCCGTATTCCATAAACTAAAGCTTAAACCCTACATCTTACTTAGCATTCATTTTGTTACTAAAATAAAAATGTCATGTATGAAATTGTAAAATGAAATGATGGGTTTTTAATCGAATGGGGGACAGTAATTTCATAGATCACATTGTTTCATAATTAAAGATGATAATACTAACAAAGCTAACCTGATATAACAAGTATTCTTGTTTAAGTTTTCTGCTGCCCCTGTGTTCACTGTGATCTTAGTTAACATATGTTATATTTAAATTTGAGTTTTTGAGTTGTTGAGTTGTTGCTAAACAGGTGGAACAAGAAGTCATGTAGGCATCTACACACAATGTTCCTTTATTTATTTAAATTAGTAATTAAAAATAACTAGATAGTTAGGGTTCTAAATGCAGCACTGTTTCCTCAGGTTATTTCAGTTAGGCCTTCTTAATCTTTGGGTATCAAACTGTCTTACTCAGATTACAACTAAATTATCAAATGAGCCAAATTGCCTAAAAGTGACGTCCAGTATTTTAGTTCAACTTCACACACAAAAAGGACAATGTTAGAATAAAACCCCAGGATTTTTGCTATGTAGTGAGAGTACTACAGGCATATATTTGCATGTTTAAATACAGACCAGTAAGAATTAAGGTTTTAAGATTAGGAGGTATTCCGGGTGAGATGTTTGCGTCTCCCCGATCAGATAACAAAACATTCAATATGACTGCAAGGTATTTATGACCAGCTCGCGAACAGACATACGGGAGGGTTTAGCTCCAACCACTCGCCAGTTTTAAAACATAATTAACAGTTTTAAAACAAAAATAAGTTCCATCAGCCGGGCGCATCGTTAGACCTGGGCTTTTGGGGGCTAAAGCTCCCGGATTTTTTACCATTAACCCCTGACCAAATGAGAGCTGCTTTCTCTGCAGTCTCTCCGCCAGCAGCGGAACCGAACGATGGAGTAACCGTTTGTGCTTCTAAGCTCTCTGTGTGTGTGTGTGTGTGTGTGTGTGTGTGTGTGTGTGTGTGTGTGTGTGTGTGTGTGTGAGAGAGAGGGTGGCCGCCTGTAAAGTTACTGTAGTAACTGTATGTTGGTTGTAAAGAGCAGCTTCTCAGCTTTCAGAAACCATCAGAATGTTTTTTGATGGCGCAAACTGTAGAAAGTTACGGTATTTCAAAGGAAAACCTCAAGTCTCATCTGCGACTGACTCGTAAAATGGATTAATGCTTTTCTGCCGAAGCT
Source organism: Corydoras sp. C115 (assembly GCA_019802505.1). Taxonomy (NCBI): domain Eukaryota; kingdom Metazoa; phylum Chordata; class Actinopteri; order Siluriformes; family Callichthyidae; genus Corydoras; species Corydoras sp. C115. Next base: position 26,732 of record JAFMOC010001267.1, on the reverse strand, counting down.
CAGGTTCGTTTATTCCAAAAAATTTTAGTCAAAAAACGTCATTTATTAGATCTGAATGTGCTATCCCCTGCTGACAGACATATTTCATATGTAATTTAATTTTATCAAATATAACTAATGAATGATCAAACAATATTAATGTAACAACAGTTTGAAAATGTTCATGAAACACACATTCATGAAAGAGCACTTTTTAAAGAGGACAGAGGGGAATAAGGGATCTTGGCTAAAGCCCCTGTTGTTTCCAAACCCTAAAAACACCCTAAAAACACCTATCAGCCATTTGCTAGTAAGAATGCACTCCATGGAACACATCTCTTTAGAATAGGTTTTAAAATGTAAACAAACGGCTTTAGTTGGTTTATAATGACTGCGTGTTTAGGACAAATAAAACAAATCACTTTAAAACAAAGCCCCACTTGTTTAAAAACACGGCTCTCGTGAAATATTAACGCACAAGTTAATATTTGCTTTAACTAAATTTATCTTTCAATATGCTGTGAGTTTTGTTAAATCTCAACAAAAGATTTATTTAAAAACACAAGCTTTTACAAATCCACATTTTTACTAATTAAATATAGGATACGTTTTTAAATATAGGATAAGTTTTTACTAAAGGTTTATTTAAGAAACACAAATGCCTACGCTTTGTTTTATAACAACTTGCATACCTGTTATACGGTAAGAGTTATATAATGTCGGCTCTTGTTCAGGGGTGAATAAAACAAAAATCACTTTAAAAACAACATGTCGCATATTTAAAACACAGTTTTTGGTAAATGACTTTTGGTAAACGCATAATTTAATATCTGTTTTAACTACATGTATCTTTGCTGCGAGTTTTGTTAAATCTCAACAATGAAATATAACTTACTATTTAAATATACGGGGTTAACAAACGCTTAAAACACACCAAGTTGTCAAAACAACACATCTTTTCCTTCGGGGTGCGTACTGCGGATCCTGTTCTTCAAATAGCTCGCTCAGTGGTGTTACGGTCAAAGAGTCTTCTCTGTGTTCATTATCCATTTCGTCTTTTTCAAAACCGTTAACTAGAGGATTACATGTTTCTATTTTACAGAGATCGCTGAAAGGGGGAGTGGTTTGTGCGTATGTATGTGTGTTTGTGTGTGTGTATGTGTGTGTTTACGTTCTGCTTACAACGTGGTATTTACGACAAACAGGTATTTACGACTCTCTGTTTTCCTAAATAAAACACAATGGTTTATAACCTCATAAAGTGATAAAAACACTTATCTTAGAACACCTGTGCGACGCTGTGGCGCCAGTTTTAAAATAAACAAATCTGTCTCCTTTCCCAGCGCCGTAAATAAATAAAAAAAAAAAAAACACTGCGCTCTTTTGTTTTTAAAACTTGTAACATATAGCTTACAAAACGCTTTATAATGATGGATCCAGTTTAGTGCAGATAAATTATAAAAATGAACCTCTTTAGTTTTAAAACTTGTAACATACAGCTTACAAACGCTTTATAATGATGGATCCTGTTTAGTGCAGATAAATTATAAAAACGAACCTCTTTAGTTTTTAAAACTTGTAACATATAGCTTACAAACGCATTATAATGATGGATCCTGTTTAGTGCAGATAAATTATAAAAACGAACCTCTTTAGTTTTTAAAACTTGTAACATATAGCTTAAAAACGCTTTATAATGATGGATCCTGTTTAGTGCGGATAAAACAAACCCCACTTGTTTAAAAACACGGCTTTTTTGGACTCATTTATTTTTGCTGCTACTTTTGTTAATCTCGACAAAAGATTTATTTAAAAAAAGCTTTTTACAATTAAATATAACGTACTAACTATATATACAGGGTTAACAAAAGCTTAAAAACACACCATGTTTTACTAAAAGCTTAACTTTTACTAAATGTTAACACCGAAGACCCTCTTTGTCTTCTAACACTTTTTAAAAATACACCAAGTTTTTTTTACTAAAACCTAATGCAGTAGCCCATGCTTTGTCTTCTAACAAACTTTTAAAAATACACCAAGTTTTTTACTAAAACCTTTGTTTAAGAATACACCGAAGTCCACGCTTCGTTTCATAAAAAAACATTTAAAACTGTTTACAAACTTTTTAAACAAATGATTTAATTACCAGACTTTAGCTAGTGTCTTATCGTTTTTAAACTTTTTAATACATATTATTTAGATTACCAGGTTTTAGTGAGGGACTCAGAGTTTTAAAACTTATTAAACAAATGATTTAGATTACTTTTATTCTACACGCTATAACATTTTTATATGTTATAAAATTAGGGGGTAGGAGATGGCTGGGGTCTGGGAACAACCCCCACCGAGGGACAACCCCTACCGGATGTACCACCCACTATTGCACATTCCATAAACCGGATGTCCCGCCCAACTGTCATGAATCAGGGTCATAAATCAATCAAATTTGACACATTGTGCATCTTATACACTACTCAGGTTCTTAAAGATGGAATTGGTTTTAAGGTCTATGCTAACTGATGGAGTTAGTTTTACATTATTAAACACGTCTATGTTCCTTTAGAAATCTACAGGTTAATGAACAAACACTCACACATCTAAAAAGCATAAAGAAATAATCAAAGTTTTACTGACCTCTTTTGTGAAATCTGAGCCATTGTAAAAGTTATTTTCCAAAAATCAGGTGAGAATGAAAAACTGCAGAGCTGCTACTGTGACTTCTCCTCAGGAAACAATGAATTCTCTTTCTCTCTGTGTGCAAAGCATAGGGATTTCTTTATAGGCCCCTCCTATTCAGGTTAGGTGGGAGGGACCTATCAGGTGGCAGCAATCAGCTGATAATAGACCATCAGCTATTCAGGTGTATAAAGAACCTTTTAGCGAAACAATACAGTCGTGATAACCACTACATTACAGAAACCTCAGGCCAGGTTCACCTTGATTAGAACGGTTTAAAATCATTTGTAGAGCAAATAATAATTTGTAAAGAAGATAGACCACTGATGTCCTTTTTAATAAGTGCATTGTTTCTGCCCGGTTTCGAACCAGAGACCTTTCGCGTGTTAGGCAAACGTGATAACCACTACACTACGGAAACTGTAAGTGAGAGTGGATTTGCTTTCAATGTTTCACAATTATTTGTAAAGAAAATGTACTTAAACTGCATGTTTTCATTGTAATAAAGTTCAGATGCAAATTGCTGTCTAAGTTGAAAACACACTAAAATACACATTGGGCTCGTCCGGGAGTTGAACCCGGGACCTCTCACACCCAAAGCGAGAATCATACCACTAGACCAACGAGCCTACAAGACTACCCTGACACTACAGAAACCAAAAGAGAAAGGGCATTCGTTTTTATTCACTTATAATTATTTACTTATATTTTAAATACAACAAAAGCAGTGCCAATCAGTCCGGTTGTCTTAAAAAGCAACGTTTCCGCCCGGTTTCGAACCGGGGACGTTTCGCGTGTGAGGCGAGCGTGATAACCACTACACTACAGAAACAGCAGAACTGGGGTGATTTGCTTTTAATGATCTATAATTATTTGTGTAGCAAATAAACTTTACATTAACATTTTTCTTATTTAAAGAGTTCTAAATTTGCTGATTAAGAAGAAAATACAGTCAAGTATACTCTGGGAAGTTTACGGCAGAGGCTGAGAGGGGTTGTTCTCCACATTGTTCCAGTACAAGAACTGAAGGATTACTTACATTACATTTATCTCTATGGAAACTTTTTCCAGGTTCTTAAAGATGGAATTGGTTTTAAGGTCTATGCTAACTGATGGAGTTAGTTTTACATTATTAAACACATGTCTATGTTCCTTTAGAAATCTACATGTTAATGAACACACACTCACACATCTAAAAAGCATAAAGAAATAATCAAAGTTTTACTGACCTCTTTTGTGAAATCTGAGCCATTGTAAAAGTTATTTTCCAAAAATCAGGTGAGAATGAAAAACTGCAGAGCTGCTACTGTGACTTCTCCTCAGGAAACAATGAACTCTCTTTCTCTCTCTGTGCAAAGCACAGGGATTTCTTTATAGGCCCCTCCTATTCAGGTTAGGTGGGAGGGACCTGTCCCACACCAGAACAATGAATTTCAAACTTTTAAAGAGTTTTAAGAAATGATATTTGAATAAATGAACAAAAAAGCCAAAAATCAAAGAATGAATATGAAAAAATAATTTAAAAGAATCCATAGAACAACATTTCACATATAGAGAGGTTAACTGAATTTATTTTTGATTAACTTTTTTCACAGTGATAAAATGTACACTGTTAAAGGACCTGTAACCCGGGACCTCTCACACCCAAAGCGAGAATCACACCACTAGACCAACGAGCCTACAAGACTACCCTGACACTACAGAAACCAAAAGAGAAAGGGCATTCGTTTTTATTCACTTATAATTATTAACTTATATTTTAAATACAACAAAAGCAGTGCCAATCAGTCCGGTTGTCTTAAAAAGCAACGTTTCCACCCAGGGGAAGTTTCGCTTGTGAGGCGAATGTGATAACCACTACACTACAGAAACAGCATAACTGGGGTGATTTGCTTTTAATGATCTATAATTATTTGTGTAGCAAATAAACTTTACATTAACATTTTTCTTATTTAAAGAGTTCTAAATTTGCTGATTAAGAAGAAAATACAGTCAAGTATACTCTGGGAAGTTTACGGCAGAGGCTGAGAGGGGTTGTTCTCCACATTGTTCCATTACAAGAACTGAAGGATTACTTACATTACATTTATCTCTATGGAAACTTTTTCCAGGTTCTTAAAGATGGAATTGGTTTTAAGGTCTATGCTAACTGATGGAGTTAGTTTTACATTATTAAACACATGTCTATGTTCCTTTAGAAATCTACATGTTAATGAACACACACTCACACATCTAAAAAGCATAAAGAAATAATCAAAGTTTTACTGACCTCTTTTGTGAAATCTGAGCCATTGTAAAAGTTATTTTCCAAAAATCAGGTGAGAATGAAAAACTGCAGAGCTGCTACTGTGACTTCTCCTCAGGAAACAATGAACTCTCTTTCTCTCTCTGTGCAAAGCACAGGGATTTCTTTATAGGCCCCTCCTATTCAGGTTAGGTGGGAGGGACCTGTCCCACACCAGAACAATGAATTTCAAACTTTTAAAGAGTTTTAAGAAATGATGTTTGAATAAATGAACAAAAAAGCCAAAAATCAAGGAATGAATATGAAAAAATAATTTAAAAGAATCCATAGAACATCATTTCACATATAGAGAGGTTAACTGAATTTATTTTTGATTAACTTTTTTCACTGTGATAAAATGTACTCTGTTAAAGGACCTGTAACAATTTCTGTACCAGGAGGCAGCAATCAGCTGAAAATAGACCATCAGCTATTCAGTTGTATAAAGAACCTTTTAGCGAAACAATACAGTCGTGATAACCACTACATTACAGAAACCTCAGGCCAGGTTCAGCTTAATTAGAACGGTTTAAAATCACTTGTAGAGCAAATAATAATTTGTTAAGAAGATAGACCACTGATGTCCTTTTTAATAAGTGCATTGTTTCCGCCCGGTTTCGAAGCAGGGACCTTTCGCGTGTTAGGCGAACGTGATAACCAATTCACTACGGAAACTGCAGGTGAGAGTGGATTTGCTTTCAATGTTTCACAATTATTTGTAAAGAAAAAGTATTTAAAACTGCATTTTTTCATTGTAATAAAGTTCAGATGCAAATTGCTGTCTAAGTTGAAAACACACTAAAATACACATTGGGATCGTCCGGGAGTTGAACCCGGGACCTCTCACACCCAAAGCGAGAATCATACCACTAGACCAACGAGCCTACAAGATTACCCTGACACTACAGAAACCAAAAGAGAAAGGGCATTCGTTTTTATTCACTTATAATGATTTACTTATGTTTTAAATACAACAAAAGAAGTGCCAATCAGTCCGGTTGTCTTAAAAAGCAACGTTTCCGCCCGGTTTCGAACCGGGGACGTTTCGCGTGTGAGGTGAACGTGATAACCACTACACAACAGAAACAGCAGATCTGGGGTGATTTGCTTTTAATGATCTATAATTATTTGTGTAGCAAATAAACGTCACATTAACATTTTTCTTATTTAAAGAGTTCTAAATTTGCTGATTAAGAAGAAAATACAGTCAAGTATACTCTGGGAAGTTTACGGCAGAGGCTGAGAGGGGTTGTTCTCCACATTGTTCCAGTACAAGAACTGAAGGATTACTTACATTACATTTATCTCTATGGAAACTTTTTCCAGGTTCTTAAAGATGGAATTGGTTTTAAGGTCTATGCCACCTGATGGAGTTAGTTTTACATTATTAAACACATGTCTATGTTCCTTTAGAAATCTACATGTTAATAAACACACACTCACACATCTAAAAAGCATAAAGAAATATTCAAAGTTTTACTGACCTCTTTTGTGAAATCTGAGCCATTGTAAAAGTTATTTTCCAAAAATCAGGTGAGAATGAAAAACTGCAGAGCTGCTACAGTGACTTCTCCTCAGGAAACAATGAACTCTCTTTCTCTCTCTGTGCAAAGCACAGGGATTTCTTTATAGGCCCCTCCTATTCAGGTTAGGTGGGAGGGACCTGTCCCTCACCAGAACAATGAATTTCAAACTTTTAAAGAGTTTTAAGAAATGATATTTACATTTACATTTACATTTAGTCATTTAGCAGACGCTTTTATCCAAAGCGACTTACAAATGAGAACACCACA
>JAFMOC010001267.1:0-17500 GCA_019802505.1 Corydoras sp. C115 | reverse complement strand
TCCACCCAAGGGGGACGTTTCGCTTGTGAGGCGAATGTGATAACCACTACACTACAGAAACAGCATAACTGGGGTGATTTGCTTTTAATGATCTATAATTATTTGTGTTGCAAATAAACTTTACATTAACATTTTTCTTATTTAAAGAGTTCTAAATTTGCTGATTAAGAAGAAAATACAGTCAAGTATACTCTGGGAAGTTTACGGCAGAGGCTGAGAGGGGTTGTTCTCCACATTGTTCCAGTACAAGAACTGAAGGATTACTTACATTACATTTATCTCTATGGAAACTTTTTCCAGGTTCTTAAAGATGGAATTGGTATTAAGGTCTATGCCAGCTGATGGAGTTAGTTTTACATTATTAAACACGTCTATGTTCCTTTAGAAATCTACATGTTAATGAACACACACTCACACATCTAAAAAGCATAAAGAAATAATCAAAGTTTTACTGACCTCTTTTGTGAAATCTGAGCCATTGTAAAAGTTATTTTCCAAAAGTCAGGTGAGAATGAAAAACTGCAGAGCTGCTACTGTGACTTCTCCTCAGGAAACAATGAACTCTCTTTCTCTCTCTGTGCAAAGCACAGGGATTTCTTAATAGGCCCCTCCTATTCAGGTTAGGTGGGAGGGACCTGTCCCACACCAGAACAATGAATTTCAAACTTTTAAAGAGTTTTAAGAAATGATATTTGAATAAATGAACAAAAAAGCCAAAAATCAAGGAATGAATATGAAAAAATAATTTTAAAGAATCCATAGAACAACATTTCACATATAGAGAGGTTAACTGAATTTATTTTTGATTAACTTTTTTCACTGTGATAAAATGTACTCTGTTAAAGGACCTGTAACTATTTCTGTACCAGGTGGCAGCAATCAGCTGATAATAGACCATCAGCTATTCAGGTGTATAAAGAACCTTTTAGCGAAACAATACAGTCGTGATAACCACTACATTACAGAAACCTCAGGCCAGGTTCAGCTTGATTAGAATGGTTTAAAATCATTTGTAGAGCAAATAATAATTTGTAAAGAAGATAGACCACTGATGTCCTTTTTAACAAGTGCATTGTTTCCGCCCGGTTTCGAACCAGGGACCTTTCGCGTGTTAGGCAAACGTGATAACCACTACACTACGGAAACTGCAGGTGAGAGTGGATTTGCTTTCAATGTTTCACAATTATTTGTAAAGAAAAAGTATTTAAAGCTGCATTTTTTCATTGTAATAAAGTTCAGATGCAAATTGCTGTCTAAGTTGAAAACACACTAAAATACACATTGGGCTCGTCCGGGAGTTGAACCCGGGACCTCTTACACCCAAAGCGAGAATCACACCACTAGACCAACGAGCCATCAAAACTACCCTGACACTACAGAAACCAAAAGAGAAAGGGCATTTGTTTTTATTCACTTATAATTATTTACTTATATTTTAAATACAACAAAAGCAGTGCCAATCAGTCCGGTTGTCTTAAAAAGCAACGTTTCCGCCCGGTTTCGAACCGGGGACGTTTCGCGTGTGAGGCGAATGTGATAACCACTACACTACAGAAACAGCATAACTGGGGTGATTTGCTTTTAATGATCTATAATTATTTGTGTTGCAAATAAACTTTACATTAACATTTTTCATATTTAAAGAGTTCTAAATTTGCTGATTAAGAAGAAAATACAGTCAAGTATACTCTGGGAAGTTTACGGCAGAGGCTGAGAGGGGTTGTTCTCCACATCGTTCCAGTACAAGAACTGAAGGATTACTTACATTACATTTATCTCTATGGAAACTTTTTCCAGGTTCTTAAAGATGGAATTGGTTTTAAGGTCTATGCCACCTGACCTTTCGCGTGTTAGGCGAACGTGATAACCACTACACTACGGAAACTGCAGGTGAGAGTGGATTTGCTTTCAATGTTTCACAATTATTTGTAAAGAAAATGTACTTAAACTGCATTTTTCCATTGTAATAAAGTTCAGATGCAAATCGCTGTCTAAGTTGAAAACACACTAAAATACACATTGGGCTCGTCGGGGAGTTGACCCGGGGACTTCTCACACACAAAGCGAGAATCATACCACTAGACCAACGAGCCTACAAGACTACCCTGACACTACAGAAACCAAAAGAGAAAGGGCATTCGTTTTTATTCACTTATAATTATTTACTTATATTTTAAATACAACAAAAGAAGTGCCAATCAGTCCGGTTGTCTTAAAAAGCAACGTTTCCGCCCGGTTTCGAACCGGGGACGTTTCGCGTGTGAGGCAAACGTGATAACCACTACACAACAGAAACAGCAGATCTGGGGTGATTTGCTTTTAATGATCTATAATTATTTGTGTAGCAAATAAACGTCACATTAACATTTTTCTTATTTAAAGAGTTCTAAATTTGCTGATTAAGAAGAAAATACAGTCAAGTATACTCTGGGAAGTTTACGGCAGAGGCTGAGAGGGGTTGTTCTCCACATTGTTCCAGGACAAGAACTGAAGGATTACTTACATTACATTTATCTCTATGGAAACTTTTTCCAGGTTCTTAAAGATGGAATTGGTTTTAAGGTCTATGCCACCTGATGGAGTTAGTTTTACCTTATTAAACACATGTCTATGTTCCTTTAGAAATCTACATGTTAATGAACACACACTCACACATCTAAAAAGCATAAAGAAATAATTAAAGTTTTCCTGAACTCTTTTGTGAAATCTGAGCCATTGTAAAAGTTATTTTCCAAAAATCAGGTGAGAATGAACAACTGCGGAGCTGCTACTGTAACTTCTCCTCAGGAAACAATGAACTCTCTTTCTCTCTCTGTGCAAAGCACAGGGATTTCTTTATAGGCCCCTCCTATTCAGGTTAGGTGGGAGGGACCTGTCCCTCACCAGAACAATGAATTTCAAACTTTTAAAGAGTTTTAAGAAATGATATTTGAATAAATGAACAAAAAAGCCAAAAATCAAGGAATGAATATGAAAAAATTATTTAAAAGAATCCATAGAACAACATTTCACATATAGAGAGGTTAACTGAATTTATTTTTGATTAACTTTTTTCACTGTGATAAAATGTACTCTGTTAAAGGACCTGTTACAATTTCTGTATCAGGTGGCAGCAATCAGCTGATAATAGACCATCAGCTATTCAGGTGTATAAAGAACCTTTTAGCGAAACAATACAGACCTTTAGAAAATAACCACTACATTACAGAAACCTCAGGCCAGGTTCAGCTTGATTAGAACGGTTTAAAATCATTTGTAGAGCAAATAATAATTTGTAAAGAAGATAGACCACTGATGTCCTTTTTAATAAGTGCATTGTTTCCGCCCGGTTTTGACCAGGGACCTTTCGCGTGTTAGACGAACGTGATAACCACTACACTACGGAAACTGCAGGAGAGAGTGGATTTGCTTTCAATGTTTCACAATTATTTGTAAAGAAAATGTACTTAAACTGCATTTTTTCATTGTAATAAAGTTCAGATGCAAATTGCTGTCTAAGTTGAAAACACACTAAAATACACATTGGGCTCGTCTGGGAGTTGAACCCGGGACCTCTCACACCCAAAGCGAGAATCATACCACTAGACCAACGAGCCTACAAGACTACCCTGACACTACAGAAACCAAAAGAGAAAGGGCATTCGTTTTTATTCACCTATAATTATTTACTTATATTTTAAATACAACAAAAGCAGTGCCAATCAGGCCGGTTGTCTTAAAAAGCAACGTTTCCGCCCGGTTTCGAAGCGGGGACGTTTCGCGTGTGAGGCGAACGTGATAACCACTACACTACAGAAACAGCATAACTGGGGTGATTTGCTTTTAATGATCTATAATTATTTGTGTAGCAAATAAACTTTACATTAACATTTTTCTTATTTAAAGAGTTCTAAATTTGCTGATTAAGAAGAAAATACAGTCAAGTATACTCTAGGATGTTTACGGCAGAGGCTGAGAGGGGTTGTTCTCCACATTGTTCCAGTACAAGAACTGAAGGATTACTTACATTACATTTATCTCTATGGAAACTATTTCCAAGTTCTTAAAGATGGAATTGGTTTTAAGTTCTATGCTAACTGATGGAGTTAGTTTTACATTATTAAACACATGTCTATGTTCCTTTAGAAATCTACATGTTAATGAACACACACTCACACATCTAAAAAGCATAAAGAAATATTCAAAGTTTTACTGACCTCTTTTGTGAAATCTGAGCCATTGTAAAAGTTATTTTCCAAAAATCAGGTGAGAATGAACAACTGCAGAGCTGCTACTGTGACTTCTCCTCAGGAAACAATGAACTCTCTTTCTCTCTCTGTGCAAAGCACAGGGATTTCTTTATAGGCCCCTCCTATTCAGGTTAGGTGGGAGGGACCTGTCCCTCACCAGAACAATGAATTTCAAACTTTTAAAGAGTTTTAAGAAATGATATTTGAATAATCTGCCCAGCGCCCGAGATGTTCTCCCCTGGATGGGCATGGGGAACCCCACCGCGACCCTAATAGAGGATAAAGCGGGAGATAATGAATGAATGAATGAATGATATTTGAATAAATGAACAAAAAAGCCAAAAATCAAGGAATGAATATGAAAAAATAATTTAAAAGAATCCATAGAACAACATTTCACATATAGAGAGGTTAACGGAATTTATTTTTGATTAACTTTTTTCACTGTGATAAAATGTACTCTGTTAAAGGACCTGTAACTATTTCTGTACCAGGTGGAAGCAATCAGCTGATAATAGACCATCAGCTATTCAGGTGTATAAAGAACCTTTTAGCGAAACAATACAGACCTTTAGAAAATAACCACTACATTACAGAAACCTCAGGCCAGGTTCAGCTTGATTAGAACGGTTTAAAATCATTTGTAGAGCAAATGATAATTTGCAAAGAAGATAGACCACTGATGTCCTTTTTAATAAGTGCATTGTTTCCGCCCGGTTTCGAAGCAGGGACCTTTCGCGTGTTAGGCGAACATGATAACCACTACACTACGGAAACTGCAGGTGAGAGTGGATTTGCTTTCAATGTTTCACAATTATTTGTAGAGAAAATGTACTTAAACTGCATTTTTTCATTGTAATAAAGTTCAGATGCAAATTGCTGTCTAAGTTGAAAACACACTAAAATACACATTGGGCTCGTCCAGGAGTTGAACCCGGGACCTCTCACACCCAAAGCGAGAATCATACCACTAGACCAACGAGCCTACAAGACTACCCTGACACTACAGAAACCAAAAGAGAAAGGGCATTCGTTTTTATTCACTTGTAATTATTTACTTATATTTTAAATACAACAAAAGCTGTGCCAATCAGTCCGGTTGTCTTAAGAAGTAACGTTTCCGCCCGGTTTCGAAGCGGGGACGTTTCGCGTGTGAGGCGAACGTGATAACCACTACACAACGGAAACTGCAGGTGAGAGTGGATTTGCTTTCAATGTTTCACAATTATTTGTAAAGAAAATGTACTTAAACTGCATTTTTTCATTGTAATAAAGTTCAGATGCAAATTGCTGTCTAAGTTGAAAACACACTAAAGTACACATTGGGCTCGTCCGAGAGTTGAACCCGGGACCTCAAGTATACTCTTGGAAGTTTACGGCAGAGGCGGGGTTGTTCTCCACATTGTTCCAGTACAAGAACTGAAGGATTACTTACATTACATTTATCTCTATGGAAACTTTTTCCAGGTTCTTAAAGATGGAATTGGTTTTAAGGTCTATGCTAACTGATGGAGTTAGTTTTACATTATTTAACACACGTCTATGTTCCTTTAGAAATCTACATGTTAATGAACACACACTCACACATCTAAAATGCATAAAGAAGTTTTACATAGTTTTACATTATTAAACACATGTCTATGTTCCTTTAGAAATCTACATGTTAATGAACACACACTCACACATCTAAAAAGCATAAAGAAATAAACTATGAATTTCAAACTTTTAAAGAGTTTTAAGAAATGATATTTGAATAAATGAACAAAAAAGCCAAAAATCAAGGAATGAATATGAAAAAATAATTTAAAAGAAGCCATAGAACAACATTTCACATATAGAGAGGTTAACTGAATTTATTTTTGATTAACTTTTTTCACTGTGATAAAATGTACTCTGTTAAAGGACCTGTAACTATTTCTGTACCAGGTGGCAGCAATCAGCCGATAATAGACCATCAGCTATTCAGGTGTATAAAGAACCTTTTAGCCAAACAATACAGTCGTGATAACCATTACATTACAGAAACCTCAGGCAAGCTTCAGCTTGATTAGAACGGTTTAAAATCATTTGTAGAGCAAATAATAATTTGTAAAGAAGATAAACCACTGATGTCCTTTTTAATAAGTGCATTGTTTCCACCCGGTTTCGAACCAGGGACCTTTCGTGTGTTAGGTGAACGTGATAACCACTACACTACGGAAACTGCAGGTGGGAGTGGATTTGCTTTCAATGTCTCACAATTATTTGTAAAGAAAATGTACTTAAACTGAATTTTTTCATTGTAATAAAGTTCAGATGCAAATTGCTGTCTAAGTGGAAAACACAATAAAATACACATTGGGCTCGTCCGGGAGTTGAACCCGGTACCTCTCACACCCAAAGCGAGAATCATACCACTAGACCAACGAGCCTACAAGACTACCCTGACACTACAGAAACCAAAAGAGAAAGGGCATTCGTTTTTATTCACCTATAATTATTTACTTATATTTTAAATACAACAAAAGCAGTGCCAATCAGGCCGGTTGTCTTAAAAAGCAACGTTTCCGCCCGGTTTCGAAGCGGGGACGTTTCGCGTGTAAGGCGAACGTGATAACCACTACACTACAGAAACAGCAGAACTGGGGTGATTTGCTTTTAATGATCTATAATTATTTGTGTAGCAAATTAACTTTACATTAACATTTTTCTTATTTAAAGAGTTCTAAATTTGCTGATTAAGAAGAAAATACAGTCAAGTATACTCTAGGATGTTTACGGCAGAGGCTGAGAGGGGTTGTTCTCCACATTGTTCCAGTACAAGAACTGAAGGATTACTTACATTACATTTATCTCTATGGAAACTATTTCCAAGTTCTTAAAGATGGAATTGGTTTTAAGTTCTATGCTAACTGATGGAGTTAGTTTTACATTATTAAACACATGTCTATGTTCCTTTAGAAATCTACATGTTAATGAACACACACTCACACATCTAAAAAGCATAAAGAAATAATCAAAGTTTTACTGACCTCTTTTGTGAAATCTGAGCCATTGTAAAAGTTATTTTCCAAAAATCAGGTGAGAATGAAAAACTGCAGAGCTGCTACTGTGACTTCTCCTCAGGAAACAATGAACTCTCTTTCTCTCTCTGTGCAAAGCACAGGGATTTCTTTATAGGCCCCTCCTATTCAGGTTAGGTGGGAGGGACCTGTCCCTCACCAGAACAATGAATTTCAAACTTTTAAAGAGTTTTAAGAAATGATATTTGAATAAATGAACAAAAAAGCCAAAAGTCAAGGAATGAATATGAAAAAATAATTTAAAAGAATCCATAGAACAACATTTCACATATAGAGAGGTTAACTGAATTTATTTTTGATTAACTTTTTTCACTGTGATAAAATGTACTCTGCTAAAGGACCTGTAAGTATTTCTGTACCAGGTGGCAGCAATCAGCTGATAATAGACCATCAGCTATTCAGGTGTATAAAGAACCTTTTAGCGAAACAATACAGTCGTGATAACCACTACATTACAGAAACCTCAGGCCGGGTTCAGCTTGATTAGAACGGTTTAAAATCATTGGTAGAGCAAATAATAATTTGTATAGAAGATAGACCACTGATGTCCTTTTTAATAAGTGCATTGTTTACGCCCGGTTTCGAACCAGAGACCTTTCGCGTGTTAGGCGAACGTGATAACCACTACACTGCGGAAACTGCAGGTGAGAGTGGATTTGCTTTGAATGTCTCACAATTATTTGTAAAGAAAATGTACTTAAAATGCATTTTTTCATTGTAATAAAGTTCAGATGCAAATTGCTGTCTAAGTTGAAAACACACTAAAATACACATTGGGCTCGTCCGGGAGTTGAACCCGGGAGCTCTCACACCCAAAGCAAGAATCATACCACTAGACCAACGAGCCTACAAGACTACCCTGACACTACAGAAACCAAAAGAGAAAGGGCATTCGTTTTTATTCACCTATAATTATTTACTTATATTTTAAATACAACAAAAGCAGTGCCAATCAGGCCGGTTGTCTTAAAAAGCAACGTTTCCGCACGGTTTCGAAGCGGGGACGTTTCGCGTGTGAGGCGAACGTGATAACCACTACACTACAGAAACAGCAGAACTGGGGTGATTTGCTTTTAATGATCTATAATTATTTGTGTAGCAAATAAACTTTACATTAACATTTTTCTTATTTAAAGAGTTCTAAATTTGCTGATTAAGAAGAAAATACAGTCAAGTATACTCTAGGATGTTTACGGCAGAGGCTGAGAGGGGTTGTTCTCCACATTGTTCCAGTACAAGAACTGAAGGATTACTTACATTACATTTATTTCTATGGAAACATTTTCCAGGTTGTTAAAGATGGAATTGGTTTTAAGGTCTATACCAACTGATGGAGTTAGTTTTACATTATTAAACACATGTCTGTGTTGCTTTAGAAATCTAAATGTTAATGAAAACACACAAACAAACACACACACACACAACACACATCTAAACAGTATAAAAAAATAATCAAAGTTTTACTGACCTCTTTTGTGAAATCTGAGCCATTGTAAAAGTTATTTTCCAAAAATCAGGTGAGAATGAAAAACTGCAGAGCTGCTACTGTGACTTCTCCTCAGGAAACAATGAACTCTCTTTCTCTCTCTGTGCAAAGCACAGGGATTTCTTTATAGGCCCCTCCTATTCAGGTTAGGTGGTAGGGACCTGTCCCACACCAGAACAATGAATTTCGAACTTTTTAAGAGTTTTAAGAAATGATATTTGAATAAATGAACAAAAAAGCCAAAAATCAAGGAATGAATATGAAAAAATAATTTAAAAGAATCCATAGAACAACATTTCACATACAGAGAGGTTAACTGAATTTATTTTTGATTAACTTTTTTCACTGTGATAAAATGTACTCTGCTAAAGGACCTGTAAGTATTTCTGTACCAGGTGGCAGCAATCAGCTGATAATAGACCATCAGCTATTCAGGTGTATAAAGAACCTTTTAGCGAAACAATACAGCCGTGATAACCACTGCATTACAGAAACCTCAGGCCAGATTCAGCTTGAATAGAACGGTTTAAAATCATTTGTAGAGCAAATAATAATTTGTAAAGAAGATAGACCACTGATGTCCTTTTAAATAAGTGCATTGTTTCCACCCAGACTCGAACCAGGGACCTTTCGCGTGTTAGGCGAACGTGATAACCACTACACTACGGAAACTGCAGGTGAGAGTTGATTTGCTTTCAATGTTTCACAATTATTTGTAAAGAAAATGTACTTAAACTGCATTTTTTCATTGTAATAAAGTTCAGATGCAAATTGCTGTCTAAGTTGAAAACACACTAAAATGCACATTGGGCTCATCCGGGAGTTGAAACCGGGACCTCTCACACCCAAAGCGAGAATCATACCACTAGACCAACGAGCCTACAAGACTACCCTGACACTACAGAAACCAAAAGAGAAAGGGCATTCGTTTTTATTCACCTATAATTATTTACTTATATTTTAAATACAACAAAAGCAGTGCCAATCAGGCCGGTTGTCTTAAAAAGCAACGTTTCCGCCCGGTTTCGAAGCGGGGACGTTTCGCGTGTGCGGCGAACGTGACAACCACTACACTACAGAAACAGCAGAATTGGGGTGATTTGCTTTTAATGATCTATAATTATTTGTGTATCTATGTTCCTTTAGAAATCTACATGTTAATGAACACACACTCACACATCTAAAAAGCATAAAGAAATAATCAAAGTTTTACTGACCTCTTTTGTGAAATCTGAGCCATTGTAAAAGTTATTTTCCAAAAATCAGGTGAGAATGAAAAACTGCAGAGCTGCTACTGTGACTTCTCCTCAGGAAACAATGAACTCTCTTTCTCTCTCTGTGCAAAGCACAGGGATTTCTTTATAGGCCCCTCCTATTCAGGTTAGGTGGGAGGGACCTGTCCCACACCAGAACAATGAATTTCAAACTTTTAAAGAGTTTTAAGAAATGATATTTGAATAAATGAACAAAAAAGCCAAAAATCAAGGAATGAATATGAAAAAATAATTTAAAAGAAGCCATAGAACAACATTTCACATATAGAGAGGTTAACTGAATTTATTTTTGATTAACTTTTTTCACTGTGATAAAATGTACTCTGTTAAAGGACCTGTAACTATTTCTGTACCAGGTGGCAGCAATCAGCCGATAATAGACCATCAGCTATTCAGGTGTATAAAGAACCTTTTAGCGAAACAATACAGTCGTGATAACCACTGCATTACAGAAACCTCAGGCCAGGTTCAGCTTGATTAGAACGGTTTAAAATCATTTGTAGAGCAAATAATAATTTGTAAAGAAGATAGATCACTGATGTCCTTTTTAATAAGTGCATTGTTTCCGCCCAGACTCGAACCAGGGACCTTTCGTGTTTTAGGCGAACGTGATAACCACTACACTACGGAAATTGCAGGTGAGAGTGGATTTGCTTTCAATGTTTCACAATTATTTGTAAAGACAATGTACTTAAACTGCATTTTTTCATTGTAATAAAGTTCAGATGCACCTATAATTATTTACTTATATTTTAAATACAACAAAAGCAGTGCCAATCAGGCCGGTTGTCTTAAAAAGCAACGTTTCCGCCCGGTTTCGAAGCGGGGGCGTTTCGCGTGTGAGGCGAACGTGATAACCACTACACTACAGAAACAGCAGAACTGGTGTCATCTGCTTTTAATGATCTATAATTATTTGTGTAGCAAATAAACTTTACATTAACATTTTTCTTATTTAAAGAGTTCTAAATTTGCTGATTAAGAAGAAAATACAGTCAAGTATACTCTGGGAAGTTTACGGCAGAGGCTGAGAGGGGTTGCGAGAATCATACCCCTAGACCACCCAAAGCGAGAATCATACCACTAGACCAGTGATTCTCAATTATTTTCTGTTAAGCCCCCCCTGGGAAGAAGAAAACATTTTGAAAACATGGGAACAAGAAAACAAAAATGAATACGACAATTTGTGCTGTTTTTTTTTTGAAGAAGAAGAAGTCAGAACTAATGTCTCCAACGCGCCCGTTTTGTAGCACAGCTTTTCTGTAGTAGCTTTCATAAAGCGTTGATATTTGCTGGTTATACTCGTCACGTTTACGATAAAAAAAAAACTCAAGCGGTTGTCAGCGTGATTGGGTTTTAATGTCTTTAAGTGACGCCTTCATTTATTTGGCTTAATGCTGTCCGCTGCCAACATTTAAATACACAGCAGACACACCGGTGTTTCTTCGTCTCCCACCTCAGTTACAGTGAAGCCAAGCGCTACATTCGCTTCGACATTTAGTTTTCGGTTGACTTTTGTTGCGCTCATTATCTTCGTCTCTCTCAGCCTTTCTCTCATCATCTCTGTTAAATATTTCTCCATGTTGTCTCTTGAGGGTTTATTCAGTACACTTAATATCACTTGCTCTGTGATATCTTGTTATGCGCCATCCCAGGCACCGCACTGCGCCCCCCCCAGGGGGGCGCGCCCCACTATTTGAGAATCATACCACTAGACCAACGATCCTACAAGACTACCCTGACACTACAGAAACCAAAAGAGAAAGGGCATTCGTTTTTATTCACTTATAATTATTTACTTATATTTTATATACAACAAAAGCAGTGCCAATCAGGCCGGTTGTCTTAAAAAGAAACGTTTCGCGTGTGAGGCGAACGTGATAACCACTACACTACAGGTGTATAAAGAACCTTTTAGCGAAACAATACAGTCGTGATAACCACTACATTACAGAAACCTCAGGCCAGGTTCAGCTTGATTAGAACGGTTTAAAATCATTTGTAGAGCAAATAATAATTTGTAAAGAAGATAGACCACTGATGTCCTTTTTAATAAGTGCATTGTTTCCGCCCGGTTTCGAACCAGGGACCTTTCGCGTGTTAGGCGAACGTGATAACCACTACACTACGGAAACTGCAGGTGAGAGTGGATTTGCTTTCAATGTCTCACAATTATTTGTAGAGAAAATGTACTTAAACTGGATTTTTTCATTGTAATAAAGTTCAGATGCAAATTGCTGTCTAAGTTGAAAACACAATAAAATACACATTGGGCTCGTCCGGGAGTTGAACCCGGGACCTCTCACACCCAAAGCGAGAATCATACCACTAGACCAGTGATTCTCAATTATTTTCTGTTAAAAAATCCTCTTTGCAAATATTAATTTGCAAAGAGGATAGACCACTGATGTCCTTTTTAACAAGTGCATTGTTTCCACCCGGTTTCAAACCAGGGCTCTTTCGCATGTTAGGTGTGACTTCTAAGGACTTAGATAATATTAAAACTGCTCTTCTGCATAGTTTAGACAAACAAGAGCAGGTAGAAGAAAACATTAAGGAACTGTACTGGCTAATCAAACAAAATTTAAATTCTAATTCTGAACCTGTACAATCTAGTGGTGTGAATAGATGTGATGTGGATACAGCTGGTGTACCCAGTGTAGGTAATGTTGTTGTAAGTAGCAGTGATTCAAGTTTGAGCAATGTCCACTCCCTTCCACAGTGTGTGAGTATTACAGGGCATCATTTAATAGTCAATGGTACCGAGGTACCCACACGGTCCAAGTAATCGGGACTGGCAAGCTCCATACTGATGCTGCCCAGTGTCCTCCACAGGTCGAGAAATTTTCCCAGAACCAATTGTTACCTGTGGTGTAGGTGGTGAACAATTTGATTTTCTAATTGACACTGGAGCTACTGCTTCAGTGATTACAGGCAAACCTAATTGGTATCCTCCACTTAGTACAAATACACAGTAGACACTATTAAAATTGACAATTGTTTTGTCTGTGCCGCAGCTAAACCTGATTTAGCTACTCATCCAGTAAAATCTAGTGATTGGACCTGTCTATTAAATATCTTTCAAACCTCTGATCCAGTAGGCTGTAAAAATCATTCTCAATCCTATCCGGTGACTGATCAACCAACTCCTCGTAATGTCAAAGCGTATAAAGGTAACTACATGTGCTTTAAGTCCAACAGCAGAAAAGGTATGGACCGAAAAGACTTTCCTGAGGGATGGTGTCATTGAGGTAAAAGATAATACAGGTGTCTCTCCTAAAATGATAATGAACCAGACAGTGTCGAGAGCTGATTTGGTTTGGTTGTGTGGTGACATGAAGATCAGAAGACAACTAGTTGGTGAGTGGTATGGAGAATGTACACTGGTGTATTTAATCATGCCTTTTAAGATCTATAAACAGCATGGTGTTGACGACGCTGCAGACATTCTGGGAAATCATGTGGACCATCATCGATACAGCCGAGAATTGAAGCCGGGTGGATCATTCGATAAAACTGTTTGGATTGATGGTATAGGGGTACCAAGGGGGGTGCCGGACGAGTTTAAGGCAAGAAACCAAATAGCTGCAGGATTTGAAAGTGTTCTATTCTGGTGGTCTATGGTTAACAAGAACGTGGATTGGATAAATTATTTGTATTATAACCAACAGAGATTCGTTAATTTTAGTATTCAAGCAATTGAAGGCATTAGGGATCAATTAGACAAAACATCCCTAATGGCGATTCAAAATAAAATGGCACTAGATATGTTATTGGCAGAAAAAGGGGGTGTGTGTCAAATCATAGGAACATCTTGCTGTACGTTTATTCCGAATAATACTGCACCTGATGGGAGTGTGTCTAGAGCGTTGGATGGGTTGAAAGCATTGTCCAAGGAATGGAAGGAGAACTCAGGTATTGATAACAGGTGGACTAAATGGTTAGACAAAATATTTGGATCGTGGAAAGAGGTAATTGTGAGTTTGTTTGTATCGGTTAGTGTTGGATGTACGATCCTAATAGTTTGTGGATGTTGTTGTGTGCCTTGCCTGAGGACATTGATTGAAAAGTTTGTTGTAGGAGTAGTGAACCGAGGAGTGAGTGGTGAACAGGATGGATCTGCAGTGAGGATGCTGATCCTCGGTGTGACCAGGGACCAGTCCCTGGAGCAAGAAGAGGATGCTTCTCTGGAGATGCCGACGGACCTATTTAGTGTAGTATAGAGGTGGTACTAACTCTGCTTTCAGCTGCTGAGGACAACGAAAGAACTACGGATGACGACGAAAGAGCTGCTATTGAGGACAACGACGATGAAAGGACTGACAATACCTCCAAGAACCAACGAGGAATACTGTGAATAAAAAACAATGTAGCAAACAGATACTGACCAGGAGAACTGAACCTCGAGAAATCTTCTGGAAAATTTCTGCAACAGTGGTGCAAGGGGGGTGTTATTTTGGGTCGGAGGCTGTCTCGTTAGGCGCGGTCTCTATTAGTATAATTAAAGTTTGTTTTCAGTGTTGTGTTTTCAGCCTATATGGCCATGTAAAGTGTTGCGCACCGTCAAGAGGGGTTTTAGTTAGGGGGGTAGCTTAATTAGCGCTCTGCCTCCTCAGCATTCAGTTGTTTTAACCTATAAAATTCGTCTAGGAATTTAGTTATGTTTTTAAATTGAGTTAATTGAATTACAATAATGTGCAGATTTTCAGAAATTGTAACTTGTAAAGTCTGGTTCAAAATTTATGGCCATAGAATATTTAATTTAAAATTTAGTTATGGGAGCATGTAGGTGCTCCCATAGGGGGGAATTGTCAGGAATTTTAAATTCCTTATACATAATGAGCATTCCAAGATGGCCGAAAGACAAACAAAGGACTTTGGATTTCCCGCCACTAGGAAAATACTGGGCTGGGATTGGCTGATTTAAAACCTAGGGCGGTAATCTGAGATTGGCTCAAGCAGGTAAGGGGCGGGAACTAGAAGTAACAATATATACAGGTAACCCGGGGGTTGACACTCTCTCTCTCACTCGGACCTGAAGGCGTACTTAGCACCTGAAAGCTGAATGGGCAGACCGCTGGCCAGCGTTACTTCCTGATGGTGTGCAGAAAGATTTCTCTTTGTTCTCAATAAACCAGTTGAGAACGGCCATCTTGCTTCGGCGTGTTCTTTTGCCTTTCCAAAAATCAGAAAGATCCTAACATAGGCAAACGTGATAACCACTGCACTACAGAAACTGCATGTGAGGGAGGATTTGCTTTCAATGTTTTTTTGAAACTGATTGTGATCAGTTTTATTGATTCTGTTCAGAGACTTTGTGGCATAAAGTGTGTTCAAATCACATTAAGGTCAGCATCTTTGAATGGCTATTTTGATAAAGTTTCATTATTTAGATTTGAGTTTAGAAAAAAATAAAACTTGTTTTTAATTATGATTTAGAATAATATATTTGGCGGCACGGTGGCTTAGTGGTTAGCACGTTCGCCTCCCAGCACTAGGGATTCCCGGTTCGAATCCCCATCTGGGTGGAGTTTCCATGTTCTTCCCGTGTCCGTGTGGGTTTCCTCCGGGTTCTCCGGTTTTCTCCCACAGTCTAAAAACATGGATCAAGTTCAAATGAGTTCTCCAAATTGCCCCATATAGAGTGTGTCTGTCTGTGTGTGTGAGTGTCTGCCCAGAGATAGATTGGCATCCTGTCTTGGGTGTATCTGCCCAGCGCCTGAAACGTTCTCCCCTGGAATGGCATGGGGAACCCCCCCGCAACCATAATATAAGATAAAGTGGAAGATAATTAATTAATGAGTAATATATATTATCAGAACTAAAACGAGTGCAAAGTTTAAGTTTAAATCGTTTGTGCTGAGGGTAAGCATCTTCTTATTATGTGTTCTTGGTGGTGTAGTGGCTAGGATTCACCCGCCGCATCCCAGGTTTGATTCCTGGTCAGGGAAAGACTTCATTCTTTATTGTCTTATTTCAATTTAAATCATAATCAGAACAGAAATTATTTAGATTTTTTTTAGTTTTACAGGTTCTGGTCAGAGACTTTGTGGCGCAATGGTAGCATGTCTGACCAGATCAGAAGATTGCGTGTTCAAATCATGTCTAGGTCTAGAGTCTTTGAAAATCTTGGATTTTATAAAGTGACTTTTATAGGTTTGGTTTGCCTTTGCACTGGCTCTTGAAGGAACCCCTCGTCTTCGGATCCCGACTGGACATCAACGCCTCCCCTTCTTTGCACAGCACGCTGATCTCCTCCGGAATCTACACCCTGCGCCACCTACTGAGTACTGCTGGACCTGGTCTGGATCGGGCGGAGGACCTGGCTGCATGGATGGGGGTGAGGTCTACAAGTGTGGTCGCCCAGCTCCTACAGTGGTGGAGGTCAGCACTCGCCACCAGAGAAAGGATGCTACTCCAGAGCTGTGCAACAGGGGGAGACAGTCCACTAGGGGAGCATCGTTTCTACTGGACTACGGAAAGGAACAAGGCATGGATGGACCTGAGCTCAGCCATGGGGAAACTTCTCTATAGAGCCAGTTCTTAAACTGGTGTTCTTAAAGGAGCGGCGCTACGTGGAGCTTTTAGCCGAGACCGGGATCTCGGTAAGTGGAGACTTTTACTCCGTGACGCCGCTGGTTTTGGTCTCTAACCGGGTGATCGACAACGTGCTCCCGAACATCCCCAATGAGAAGCTGGAACGCGAGCTGCAGTGGTATGGGAACCTCGTCGGAGGAATTAAAAAGGCGCTAAATGCGAGGTGCTGAATCACGTGCTCGCATTCCGCCGCACCGCGCTGATGGTATTGAAGGAGCCCACGCTGGAGACCTCCTTCAGAATCACCCACGAGGGACAGAGCTTCCTCATTTTCGCGAGCTCGGGGATCCTGTGGTGCTTCTTGTGTGGGGAGATCGGACACAAGAAGGCTGCGTGTCCGAAAGCACAACAGTGCAGTGACGGTGGAAGGGAGGAGCAGCGGGGGGGGTGACCTGGGGGCCATACCCTCGAATGAAGCGAAGATGGCGCTGCTGCTCAGAAAACCGGACCTGAGCAGGTGAAGCCGAAGCGCTCAGGTTTTGAGCAGGTGCCTTCATACGCCTCTTAACAAGAAAAAAACTAGAGAACAGAGCTGACACACAAAGGAGAGAAACACTAGGCATTGTTAATGACGTAAGACCAGAGTGGAGAGCATTGTACAAACCACCATTAACCAAGCGGGTGGGGGACCTTCAGTGGAGGATACTTCATGGTATTATTGCGGTAAATGCTTTTATTTCTGTTTTAAACCCAGATTTTAATGACCAGTGTCCTTTCTGTCACCAGCGGGAAACAGTGTTTCACACGTTTTTACACTGTTTTAGACTACATCCGTTATTTATCATTTTAAGTGCTGTTTTAAAAGCTCTTAATGTGATTTTTACACCACAGGTTTTCATTCTGGGTTTTAAG
>JAFMOC010000126.1:1205000-1375772 GCA_019802505.1 Corydoras sp. C115 | reverse complement strand
CCCCGCAGCCAGAGGGCGTCCACCGGACCACACAGCCAGAGGCCGTCCACCGGACCACGCAGCCAGAGGGCGTGGCCCACTCCTCATCCGCCGAGTCTTCAAATATATTCATAGTCCAGGCCAACAACTGTCAGGCAAACAGCTCAGGCTAACCCCCAGACTCGAAAATACCATAGATAAGCTCTGGTGGTCAGAGAACTATAAGGGAAAGCAAACCGATTTACTACATGAGACCACTACTGGCCCTGCAACAGCAGTACAGTGAAGAAGTCAAAGTGTCAGACCGGGATCCCTATAAGAAGTGCAATGCAGCACACAAACACCAGATAGAAGTAAAAAGTCAATTTAACACTTCATTAAACAGAACACACACACACACACACACACACACACACACACACACACACACACACACATCCAAAACAGTACTTACAAAGTCAGAAAATGCAAACCCTCAGCAGAGTTCAAGATAGCGGAAAGCGCAAAAGATGTAAATTGTTTTGCCTTAATATATATATTGATTTTATGTGTTTTAATTTCATTTTAGGACTTGAATAAGATTTGAGGATTTATGCAGAAAAACTAAAAACGTTAATGGGTTTGCAAGCTTTTAAATGCCACAGTACGATTAACTAAAATTTTGCAGTTTTACTGAGGATTTTCACAGTGCAACCACAATAAAACCATAATAAATTATGTTTATGATTAAAATTCATTCATTCATTCATTATCTCCCGCTTTATCCTCTATTAGGGTCGCAGTGGGTTTTTCCCATACCCATCCATGGAAGAACGTCCCAAAAGAACGTCTTGGGCGCTGGGCAGATAGACCCAGGACAGGGCGCCAATCCATCGCTGGGCACACACTCACTCACACAGACACACTCTATATGGGGCAATTTTGAGAACTCAATTGACTTGATCCATGTTTTTGGACTGTGGGAGGAAACCAGAGAACCCGGAGGAAACCCAGGCAGACACGAACCTGGAATCCCTAGGGCTGAGAGGCGAACGTGCTAACCACTAAGCCACCGTGCCGCCATGATTAAAATTGATGGATAAATTTTTATTTTTTTATTTTTTATTTTGAAGTTTTAATAAAATTATTTACAATGCATATCTTTCAGTGGTATACGTATGGTAAATATATTTGACATTATACAATATAATTATTGTAAGATAAATACCAGCACAGTTCTTTATCTCCTCAAAGACACATCATCAGCAATAGAAAGTCCAGCTTGTTGTCCAGAGAGCAAACATAAAAGAGGTGGAATCGGGAGTCGGATAGAGTTAGTCTTAAGCCTGGCTAGAATGCTACAGCGCCTCTCCCCTCTTCTGCCTCCACTCGCACCTCTTTTTTGCTGCGTTCTGCTCCGCCACTGAAGGACTTGTATTCTGCCAAGTGTAGCTTTGAGACTATTGTTCATAGTTGCAACTTTTGTAGCCAAACTGTCCTTTCCAAATTCTGCAGAGAGTGGCACTGTTCTTTGTTCATGTCTCTTCAGTCATAAAGTTCATTCATTCATTATCTTCCGCTTTATCCTCTTTTAGGGTCGCAGTGGTGGCATTCTCCCCATGCCCATCCAGGACAGGGCGCCAACCTATCGCTGGGCACACACCCACTCACACAAACACACTCTACATGGGGCAATTTGGAGAACTCAATTGACTTGATCCATGTTTTTGGACTGTGGGAGGAAACCGGAGAACCACACATACATGGGGAGAACATGGAAACTCCACAGGGAAACTCCACCCAACTCCACCCCACCCAAATGGGGATTCGAACCGGGAATCCCTAGCTCTGAGAGGCGAACGTGCTAACCACTAAGCCACCGTGCCACCCCAGTCATAAAGTTAATAAACTTTAGTCTCCATTAGGTCTACATTCCATTAGGTCTGCTGAAGCCTTTTTCTTTGTTCCTCATTCCAGGATGCCTGAAACTTTGAGCTCATCATATCTGTCTCATTCACTTTCTTCTCTTTGATATCAGTCACGCCAATTAATCACAACAATCTTAGCGTTTGCTTTGGTTTTGGATTGGTCCATTGCTTCATCATGCCAAGCTGCTGGACACTTACTATGTAGCATAAATGCTTCTTTTTTAGGCTTTGTTTTCCACCATATTTGTCTCCTTTACTTTCTTCTGATTGATATTAATTACTTCAGTCTGAGCCTTGTCTTTAGCTTTAGCTTGGTCCGTTGCCCCATCCTGCGCCTGAAAGCTTTTCATCTGTTCTTGTTTTTTCATCCAAGTTTCTAGAATCTTTCTAGCTCGCATAACTGCTTCTTTCTTGGCTGTGTTTCCCACCATATCTGTCTCCTTTAATTTCTTCTTATTGATATTATTTACTTCAGTCTGAGCCTTGTCTTTCACTTTAGCTTGCTCTGTTGCTTCATCCTGCTCCTGAAACCTCATCTTTTCCTGTTTTTCCTTACAAGTTGGTAGAAGCTTTCTAGCTCGCATGAATGCTTCTTTCTTGGCTTTGTTTTCCACCATATTTGTCTCCTTTAATTTCTTCTCATTGATATTAATTACTTTAGTCTGAACCTTGTCTTTAGCTTTAGATTGGTCCGTCGCTTCATCCTGCTCCTGAAGCCCATTCATCTTTTCCTGTTTTTCTATCCAAGCTGCTGGAAGCTTACTCTCTAGCAATAAATGCTTCTTTCTTGGCTTTATTTTCCACCATATCTGTCTCCTTTAATTTCTTTTCATTTATATTAATTACTTCAGTCTGAGCCTTGTCTTTAGCTTTAGCTTGCTCCGTTGCTCCAACCTGCTCCTGAAGCCTCATCTTTGCCTGTTTTTCCTTACAAGTTGGTAGAAGCTTTCTAGTTTGCGTACATGCTTCATTCTTTGTTTTTGTTTCCCTCATTTCTGATTCATTACTTTTTTTTTCTGCTAAAATTATTTTTTCTGCTAAAGCACAATAACTGGACTCATGATAGATTTTGAGCATCTTTTCTATGACCTTTTCCAGCTCATTGATCTTTTCTTTCATTTCTCCTCTTTCACAGTGTAATTTCTCCACTTCATTTTTCAGAGCTTCACACATTTTATGTTGTTCCATATCTCTAACACAGGCGTCAGATTTTAACCTAGTGACATGCTCCTGAAGCCTTTCCATCTTCTTCAGGTCTGCATCCCAAGCTGCTTGAATTTTTCTATTGTCCTCACTGAGCTCTGTCCAGGCCCACACAAGTGCTTGTATTCCTGTATTCCAGTTCACCATTGCATTACTTTTGGTCTGAGTTCTATTCACACTGTGCATTGGGAGCAGTTCTAGTTCATCCTGGACCTTAGCGATTGAGTCGATCTCCTTACCCTTTGTTGCCAATGCTGTTTTTATTTCTGCTTCCATCGCTCCTCTTTCTCCTTTAGCATTCACCTCAGCATTCGAATGATTTCTTTCCAGGAGGTACTCAATACATTTGGTTGATACGTTCTCCTTCACTTGAAACTTCTCCTTCACTTTGCTTATTGTATGCTGATAAGAATCAAATCGATCCATTTCTGCTTAACTGTTCTTCGTGTTTCCACCACACGTCTAGAAAAGTATTCTCAGTGTTGTGCTGCTTCGAGCTGCTTAAGCTGTGATCTGAGCTGACCGGCCACTCAAGGATGAGTCCCTTACTGAGCCTTGGTCCTTCCAAAGCTTCTTCCTAAAAAAAAAAAAAAACATAACAGGCATTTTTTTTCTTTCCACTGATGCTTTGCCTTGCACTTTGGGGGTTTGAAAGTTTACAACACTGTAAAGCTATGTACTATTGTAAAAAACGCTACATAAATAAATTACTTGAAGTTGAACTTGATCTGAGAACTTCTGTCTATGTGTGTGATGTTTGTGGTGCAGCTCTAATGAAGTCACTGAAGAACCTAACAAGCGTGATTGTGTGATTGTGGTTGCTAAGAGTCAAACATTCTAGAACACTGGTCAGCACTAATAATGTCTTCTGAGCTCCTAGAAACATATTTGAATGTACTAACGATGGTTAAGCCTCTTGACACATTCATCATATTTTTATATTTCAATTATTCATTCATTCATTATCTCCAGCTTTATCCTCTATTAGGGTCGGGGTGATATTCCAATTATAATTTCATATTTTAACTCTGGCATCTTACAATGTGAAAACTTCATTATAAGTCTTTATTTACAATGAAATGTGGTCAGTATTAGAAAAAATATGATTCCCTAAAAACATTCATTTATTATCATCCGCTTAATCCTCTACTAGGTTCGTGTGGGCAGGGATGCCAAAATCCAAATTTCAAACTCCAAAATTAGCCTTCAAATAAAATGATTTCACACAAACTTTCACTAAATAAACAAATCTTCTAATGGTTGCTCAAGAAGGATGAGTTCCCCACTGAGTCTTGGTCCTCCCAAGGTTTATTCCTAAAAATAACAACATAACAGGGAGTTTTTTCTTGCCACTGTCGCTTCAGCTTGCCCTTTTTGGGGTTACAAGGCTTATAATACTGTAAAGCTGCTCTGGTTAGAACTGTAATAATGAATAAATTAATATAGTTAAAGACTTAATAAACCTCGATACATCATTTTTTCCCCAAAATTTATAAAGGCTACTAATAATCAATTCTATCATTTTATATAAAAAAACTATAAAGTGTATACTTTAGGAATGAACATAGAGTTTATAAAGCATACATTAGCGTTTTAATAAACATGAATCACGAATTTCGACATGATTCTGCTTTATAATAGTTGACGAATTCACACAAAGCTGACACACATCTGGACTGAAGGATGCACAACACCAAGTGCAGTTCTGAGTAACAGGGGACAAACAAAACGGGGAGGCAGTAACCCAATAAATCCACACGGACGGCGTAACCCATGATGAAAACGATCGCTAACGTCGTCCTGGGAGAATACCGACCAAAACATTGTGTAGAATAGCAGAAATCCACAAGAGAACGAGAGCAAAACCAAACAGTGAGCACTATGAACCAACGTGAAGATTGGAAGCCGAGATGGGACTTAGATAGGAGAGAGGGCGGGAAAGGAAATAAAAACAGGCGATCAGAACGCCGGTGATAGTGAACGGTGAGTAGAATTAATAAAATCCTCAGACAAGTTAGTGGGAAGTGCGGGTGAGACAGCAATCGAGGGGGCAGGTGTGACAGTATCCTCCATTCCAAGAAGGCGAGAGGAAGAATACCTATGCCACGGGGCGCAGGTTTCTCAGGAAAGTGGTTATGAAAATCAGTAATCAATTAAGGGTCCAAAATATCCAAACTCGCAACCCAGCTACGCTCTTCAGGGTCAAATCCCTCCCAATCCACCAGATACTGAATGGTGGAACCCCTATGATGGGAATCCAACAAGGAGGACACGGAATACACATCCGGAAAGGAGGACTGGGTAACCCTACCCTCCTGCTGAATGGAGTCAAGAGGTCCTCAAGAGGCTTGACAAGGGACAAATGAAAAAACGTATGAACCCGGTATTGAGCTGGAAGCTCCAGACAGTAAGAAACAGCATTAAACTGCCATGAGACCTTAAAAGGACCTAGGAATGGAGGAAGAAGCTTGCGAGACCCTGCATGAATCTGAAATTCCATGAGTTAAGCCAAACCAGGTAGTGCCCAACTTTTCAAAAAACGCACCCCATACTGCAGAAGTGAA
Source organism: Corydoras sp. C115 (assembly GCA_019802505.1). Taxonomy (NCBI): domain Eukaryota; kingdom Metazoa; phylum Chordata; class Actinopteri; order Siluriformes; family Callichthyidae; genus Corydoras; species Corydoras sp. C115. Next base: position 1,370,119 of record JAFMOC010000126.1, on the reverse strand, counting down.
CTGGGGGCCCCTATCAGAAAGAATGTCTTTGGGAATACCAAAAATACTGGTAGAGGCATAAGTTTCCGCACAGGTAAAATCTTGGGAGGTAGTCTTGCAGGTAGCACAAATGGCACACGAACTGACAATCCATTGCACATTAGAATTCAAAGTCTCCCACCAATACTTGCATCGAAGAAGCTGTATGGTACGATCAACCCCAAGATGTCGGGAACATAGGGAAGTGTGAGCCCAAGTGACCAAACGAGTGTGGAAGGTTACTGAAACAAACAAAAGGAGGACAGTGAAGAGGAACCTGAACCGGAACCTTATGATTAATTCCACTTCGCACAGTAAGCAACTAATGAAAGAGGGGAGAACATTAAATTGCTTGGTAGTACAGTAAACTTACTTAAATTGAGAAATCAAGCATCAGTGACATCTGGTTTTCTTTTTCCTTCTCTGTCTCTGGTTCTTTTGCAACAATAAATCGATCAAATGTGGGTGCAAGCGTTCAGTGATGATTTGGATAAATTCAATATAATTTAATAAATCATGTTTATTATTATTATTATTATTATTATTATTAAACAAATGAGCTGTTTGTCTTGCCATATTTGCTCGATATCTGTAACGGGTGCCCCGGCGTTTGTTTGTGTTTGGGTTCTGTGTTTGTGTTCCTGTGTTTAGTTAATTAGCTGTCTCGTGTAGGTCTTTTAGTTAATTAGCTTCGCGGGTTCGTTGGGTGGTTTTGTGCACGTGGTGGGATATGTCAGGGTATTTACTTCCGGGGTTTCATGTCTTCCGTGCGCGTCTTTTATGTTACACTGTCCTTTGCCTGTATGTTTGGTGTTTTAGCACCTTCAATAAATACTCTTTATTTGTGCTACCTGCGTGCCTGGCTCCCTTCTGCGCGTTAGAGCGCCGCGGCTCTGCGCTGTATTTGCGCAGCCGCGTTCCCAGGTGGACAACTGTGACAATATCTAAGATTCTTCTGACAGTATTTTTTATTTACGCGAATAAGTTAAGAATAGTCTTAATATCCATGAAAGATAAAAAAAATATATTAATAATTTATTGGAATAAGTAACTTTTAATAACTTTAAAACAATGATTATAATTAAAATTAAATCCCAATCTGGATGGAGTTTCCATGTTCTCCTCGTGTCTGCGTAGGTTTCCTCCAAGTTCTCCGGTTTCCTCATTTAGGCCAAAAACATGGATTTAAGGTAAATTGAATTCTCTAAATTAATATAGTGTGTTTGTGTGAGTGAATGTGGCCAGCGACTGGCACTCTGTCATGGTTGTATCTGCCCAGCGCCGAAAAGCCCCCCCCCCCTCCCCCTAATAGAGGATTAAGCGGAAGATAATTAATGAATGAATGAATGATTTGGGTGTAATAAGCAGCCTTTAAAACTATAAGAAGCTTAATTATTATTTTTTAAATTAAAGTATTATTTTTAAGTAGAATAAGCTAGTAATATAAGTTATTAAATAAAGTGTTATTGTTTGAGTTCAAAAAGTATTTAAAACCTCAGATGAAGTTAATCCCTGTAGAACTGAACTGTTAGTATTAGGGTCCTAAAAACTGAATTCTGCAACCGCGGTCTTCCGCTAGAGGGCAGTGTGGTAAAAAGTCCTGAAACTGCTGCATCCGATGCTGCACATATAAACTGATATTTAGTAGAAAAAGAAGTTACATTAAAAAGTTATTAAATGAACTAAATATTATTTATAATAATTGTAAATAAGCATTTAAACCCCACAAAAATAGAGAATTCTAAAGTTGTTCTAAATCCGGAAACGGCCGCGTCTGATGCTTCAGCCTTTAACCCTAGACTAGTGTCGCATAAAAGCGCCTCCTAGAGTTGACGTCCTGCAACTGCGGTCTTGAAATGGATTCTTCAGGACTGCGTCAATATAGTACACAAACCACAGACTGAGAGGGTGGAGCCGTCTTCGGACTATATCCTGATTGGTGCAGTGCACGGTCTATATTGAAGATAGACCAATGGCCCGCCCCCTGTAAATCGCTGCCCGGTCTCTTAGAAAAAAAAGAAAGTAATAATTAAAAAAAAAAAAACAATATCGGCCCCCGAGGAAGGTCGCCCACCAGGAAATGATCCACCAATCATGTGAACATTGACAGTATTTCAAATGCCTTCACTTCCCCTTAGCTCATTTCAAGTTTTGAAGAGCATTGAGTTAGTTGGTCAGATGTGTGTAATCATTGCGTGAACTTGCGTGTGATTGTGTACAAACCAAGATTTCAGAGATGAAGACGCTTGTGTTTGTCCTCTTCTTCATCAAATGTTTTCTGGATTTAGGGGCCATGGCAAAGACCCAGGAGTACTTCATTGCGGCAGTGGAAAGATCGTGGGACTATTTGAACATGGATGCAGCCAGTAATCAGAGGTAATAAAACACACACGCACAAACTATCATAACAATCTGAGACAATACATTTTACGATTGAATTTTATTTTTCGAAAAAAATAAGTTTAATTTGGCTACACGTCAATTTTAATGTTCAAAATAGAATATATATATATATATATATATATATATATATATATATATATATATATATATATATATATATATGTTTCCACATAAAGTATGATCAATATATCTATCCATCCAATATCCACTTAACTTGCTACAAGAATCTACAAGGGGGAACCTTGCCAATCCAGGGGAGAATATTTCGGGCGCTGGGCAGATACACCCAGTACAGGGTGAGAATCTATCACTGGGCATAGATCAGCGAGAGCGAGAGAGAATATCCATCCATCCGTTATTCATTCATTATCTTCCGCTTTATCCTCTATTAGGGTCGCGGGGGGGTTCCCCATGCCCATCCAGGGGAGAACGCTGGGCAGATACACCCAGGACAGGGCACCAATCTATCGCACTCAGACAGACACACACACATACTGTACATACTGTACATATATATAATATTTTTGTTATATGTGTTTGTAAAATATTTTAAATGAATTTTCAATAATTAATTTTAAATAATTAATAAAACTATTTAAGATGATCCCTATTATTATTTTAGAATTTCTTTTGATGAATCTACAATTTTTACTTTATTGGATTTTACATGTTTGTAATCATTATAATTCAGTATTATATGATGGGTGCAGTAATAGTAGTTTTTTTGTGGCAGGTTGGTAAAACAGAGCCCACATAAATTAGAAGATTGCGCCAGGAAGGGTGTTCAGTGTAAAATGTTTCTCATCTCTAATGGGAACTAGTTAAAAGTAGTTTAGTTTTAACATACCTACATGCATTTAGGTTTTCATGTATGGTAAAATTATAGGACAGAGTACGACGTCTGCATATTAATTTATTCATTATCTAATTTATTATCTTCTGCTTAGTCTTTTACTAAGATCGCTGGGGTTCCCCCTGCCCATCCAGGGGCGAGGGTTTGATACACCCAGGACAGGGTGCCAATCTATCATTAGTCACACACTCTCACACACACATGCACAAACTATCATAACAATCTGAGACAATACATTTTACAATAGAATTTTATTTTTTGAAAAAATACATTTAATTTTGCTACATGTCAATATTACTGTATAAAATAAACAGAGCACAGGAGCAAATGTGGTATTTTACACCTGATAATGGTCCGTATATCAGTGAGAGAGAGAGAGGGAAAAAAAAAAAAAAAATAAATAAATATATATATATATATATATATATATATATATATATATATATATATATATATATATATATATATATAAAAAATTCTTGTATTTTAAATAATTAATAAAACTATTTAAAATGTGTCATTTTATTATTTTATAAAAGTTAGTGAAGTACTTTAGTGTTAATACACCTAGTACATGCTATTAGGTTTTCATGTAGGGTAAAATTATAGGCCACAATATGACGTCTGCATATTCATTTATTTATTACCGTAATTAATTTATTATCTTCCGCTTAGTCCTCCACTAGGGGTTCGCAGGGGTTCCCCATGCAATCCAGGGAGAGGGTTTGAGAGGTTTGAACAAGGTGCCAATTTATGGCTGGTCACACACTCACTTCCACACAAACACACAGAGACTATATAGGAGCGATTAAGAGCAGCCAGTTTACTTTGAATCCATGTTTTTGGACTGTGGGAGGAAACTTGGGGGGGGGGGGGGGGGGGGGGGGACTACGAGGACATGGGAGAGCAAGGAAACTCAACCCAGATTTTGAACCTGGATCCCCAGCGCTGATAGCATATGTGCTCACCACTAAGCCACTGTGTCGACCTGCCTGCATATTGATATTATTAAGATTACATGATATTATGTATAGCACAACACAAATAAACACATACAAAAAGTTATTTAGCCATCAAATACTTTAAATACTTAAACTTTAAAGCTTCTTTTTTAATGCTAATTAAATTCAAAATACAGCTTTTGGCACAATTTGACATTGTTTTATTTTTATTAGAAATACCTAAACTGAAAAATGTGATAGTATACATAAAGCAATTTAAGTGGTTAAGTATTAATGAAATTCATTAAATGTAATAATTTCGCTTGATGTGAAGTACATTTAATTATACATTTTTTTTGCAAGCCATTTAACACTAATTTGTCTTAATGATGTAAACTCTTCACAGGATGCTGGCATCTGGTGTTCAGAAGTACATCAAGGCAGTTTACACTGAATTCACAGACTCCACTTTCAAGACTCAGAAACCAAAACCAGCATGGACAGGCAAAACCACATAATTTTCTGAACTATATTTATATTTTTTCATGATAAGTTTTGTATTAGATGTTACATACATTGTCTAAAAGTAGCACGTCTTCACTGTTTGCATTCCTCTGTGAAACAGCAGGGTATATATACACAAACACACACAGGGGGGTTCCCCATGCCCAACCAGGGGAGAATGTTTCGGGTGCTGGGCAGATACGCCCAGGACAGGGCGCCAATCTATCGCTGGGCACACACTCACACACACGCACACATACACACTCTATATGGGGCAATTTGGAGAACTCAATTGACTTCATCCATGTTTTTGGATTGTGGGAGGAAACCGGAGAACCCGGAGGAAACCCACGCAGACACGGGGAGAACATGGAAACTCCACCCACTAGGGAATCCTTAGTGTTGAGAGGCGAACATGCTAACCACTAAGCCACCGTGCCGGCCTATATATATATATATATTGTTCATAAAATTGTGAAAATGTTAGGTTCTATTAAATTAATAGTGATTTTATTTTTTTGTTACAGGAATTCAGGGCCCCACAATCAGAGTGGTGGTAAATGATCGCGTTGTGATCCACTTCAAGAACTTTGCTTCCCAGCCTTTCAGTATATCCCCCATTGGTATCCCTTACTGGAAACAATCTGAAGGTTATATTCCTTTCTGTTTTTACTGATATGTTCTCTAAATGTATTTGATATGTTCTCTAGATTTTTTATTTTTAATCCAACATAAAAATGTGACGTTCTTCATAATTTTTAAAGTAAAATGAAATTGTCTCATCTCTTGACCGTTTTATACTATACTGGGGTTCATTTATTAATTAATTATCTTTATCTTATCTTTCGCTGGGCCGATACACACAGGACAGGGCACAAAATCATCACTGGGCACACGCTCACACAAACACACACCATAAAAGGGCAATTTAGAGCAGCCGATTCACTTTGAATCCATGTTTTTGAACACGCAGACACAGGACGGACATGGGAACTCCAGCCAGATCGGGATTCCCAGGATAATATCATGTATTATTAAATTTATTTCAGTTGTCTCAAACAAAAACAGTAACAATTGAAGAATGTCTTAACCATTTTGAAGAAAAAGTTCTCATTATGCAATGCTGGCTTTTCTGATTACAGTGAGAACTGAAATAATTTCCTGTGGCCAAAAGGCTTAAAAGACATTTTGGATTATAGCAGATATCGAATTTATGTATTTCAATGTAATTTATTGTAACAAGATGTTATAGTCACTTATTTCCAACAAATAATAACATAACTCTTAGGTTAAAGTATTAAAGAACATTAAAGCCTTTTGGCGGCATGGTGGCTTAGTGGTTAGCATGTTTACCTTTGCATGCTGGAAATCCCAATTGCGGTGGAGTTTCCATGTTCTCCCCATGTTCACGTGGGTTTTCTTTGGGTTCTCCGGTTTCCTCCCACAGTCAAAAAAACATGGTAAATTCAAGGTAAATTAAATGCTCTAAATTGCCCCACATAGTGTGTGTCTGTGTGAGTGTGTGTGCCCACCGTTAGATTGGTGCCTTGTTCTGGGTGTATCTGCCCAGAACCTGAAATGTTCTCCCCTGGATGGGCATAGAGAACCCGCCCGCGACCCTAATAGGGGATTAGGCAGAAGATAATGTATAATACTTTTGTTTAAAAATTATAGTGGGGAGTGAGAGAATATATACAGAATTTTGTGTGGTATATTGCATATCACAGCACAGTATTATAGTTAATGTTATTCTTTGAGCTCTACATTTTATATTCAATATATACCATCATCTCAGGAACACAAACTCAATATTTCCACAGATACTGGTATCAAAACTGAATAAACTGTGCATTGCTTGCTGAAACGAAGGAGTGGTTCTCTCTCTTTCTCCTGCCAAACTTTACTGTCTGTAGGCACATCTGGCAGAACAATTGCATGCTTTTTAATACTGCCTCCAATGATGTATGAACAGAGGTTCAACCTAATCTAGCTGACTAGAGGAAGATGGCTCTACCCTATTACATGTGGTATGATATGAGAGAGATAACTGTTAAGTAGAAAAAGGAAATAGTGCTGCATACAGAACTAGAACAGTGTGCAGATTTGTGTTTGAAGGTAACTTTATAAAAAATATATGTTATGTTTTTTCAATCTCGGGCGCTGGGCAGATACACCCAGGACAGGCACTAATTTTTTTCATGGCACAGTCAGTCACACGCTATATGGGGCAATTTAGAGCGTTCAATTTACTTTGAATCCATGTTTTTGGACTTTGAATGGGAAACCGGACACGTGGACAATGGGAAAACTCCACCAGATTAGGATTCGAACCTGCAATCCCCAGCGCTGAAAGGCGAACGTGCTAACCACTAAGCCCCTGTGCCTGTTATGTTTTTGGTTACAGAAAATATCAATCCATCCATCCGCTTTATCCTCTACTAGGGTTGAAAGGGGGTTCCCCATGCCCGTCCAGGGGAGAACGTTCTGGGCACTGGCCAGACACACCCAGGACAGAGCGACAGAATATACCATCACATGTAAAGGGAGAAAAACATTTCTAAGGGGAAATGGTTTTAGGTTTGCAACAACTCTTACAACAGTTCTTCTTGCACAGCATCCGCTATCAGAATTCAGGAAATAAGAAGCAGAGAGCATTTAAACAGAGTGTATAACTATCATCTAGAAACTGGCATCACTGAAAAGAATAAACGAACAGATTAATCAGATTAATGTGACAAAAATTTTTTTTACACTTGCCCGAATGATTATGAGGTTGATTCAAGAAATGAGTTAAATTAATCTAGCACATTGACTTATTTAATTCTCTTTATTTATTTTTGTATAAACATTTTTTGGTTTATATAAGCCTAATCAGTAAGGGCTTGTAGACTTATCGGTTACAGATTATATTTCTAGTTTCTAACTTTGTTTCTCTTTAAATTCTGGTTCTGAATCATTCATTCATTCATTCATCATTACGCTTAATCCTGTACTAGAGTTGTTGGTGGGGGGGGGGTTGGAGTCTGCAAAACAAGTTGATAAATCGTACAAATGAAACACAGCCAACGCTGAAAAAAGCTTCCGTTTAAATCCAAACTGCGGGAGCTTCACCTGCACACAAATAAAGAATGTGGAACATACAGCTCTGTGAACATGAACTGAGCTGCACGGAGCACCACGGTGATGATACACCACCTGAAACTAAACACCGATGAGGATGAAGCTGAACAGCAGATAAATCACTACAACATCCCGAGCTTCTTTAGTTTTGAAGTAAATCAACGTAACACTATCAGACCGGCAGAGCAGCTTCATGCTGTATTTGGTTGTTAACTGGACAATAACAGCGATAGAGAACGTGTCTGAACGTCCGTTATACGAATACGTCTGTATGTCACGTCCTGTCCCGGGCGTCCCGGTTTATTTTTTTAAAGTGAGAACATGTCCTGGTTTTTAGCGAATCAATAGCAGCACGCTGCAGGGGAGCGGGCGATTGACGCGCACGGCGTAAAAGTACGCGGCTTTAGCCATTTAAATTCCCTTCATTGGATCATTAAATGTCCTGGTTTTTAAAAGACCTTCACTGGATCATTAAATGTCCCGGCACTGCGCGCGGAGCTGAATGTCAAAAGAGTACCCCCCCCCTGCGCTTTCAGACTGCGTCGAGACAAACGGGAAGCCTTGTGCACAGTGTGCAAAGCAGCCACATATGTCCCGGTGTCCAATTGACATTTCACAATTACACAAGAGGTATTTTTTTGTTAATTGGCTAATTTGTTAATCATTTTTTTTCAATAGCTGATAGTTTTAGTTCATTTGTTAATTTTTTTTTTCAATAGGCTACAGAACAGACAATATTTGGTTCATTGCTGAGGGCAACTGAGTATCATGTGTTATTTGGAGTTGACTTTTGTTGTTAAGTGAGGGATGTTTAGATGATACACTATTTCTTTCATTGTGCTTTTCATTCATTACAGGAAATGTTAAATTAAACATTTTGAATAAAATTACTATATATAATACTATATAGTATTAGATATATAGAATAATTATATAGAATAATTATATATAGAATAATTTTAGAATAATATTACTGAAAATAGAATAATTTTACTGAAAAACATCCATCTTTGGATAAACACGTCTGCTAAATGATTAAATGTAAAGACATGTTTTTTATTTTTTTTAATTTATCCGATTCAATGATTAATCGAAAAAAATAATCGACCGATTAATCAATTGTCAAAATAATCGTTAGTTGCAGCCCTATACCATATGCAACATATACCACATATTTCTACAAATATTCTGGTTCTGAATCTGAATTAATTGTTTTTATGTGATGTTCTAAACCTGATCGATTTGTGTGTTGCTCCTATGAGCCTATGTAAATATAGTAATAAATGTGAACTTTGTTGAACTCGGACATATGGATTTTTGTTCCTTCTGTTCTCCAGGTGCTGGTTATGAGGATTACTCATCTGTGCAGGAGCAGCAAGATGATGCAGTGCAGCCTGGTGGATATTATAAATATGTTTGGGATATCCATCCTAATAGCGGACCAGCTGTCACTGACCCAGAATGCCTCACTTATTCTTACTCATCCCAAGTGGACATCGTTCGAGACTTTAACTCTGGACTTATTGGTGCTTTTCTCATCTGCAAGTCAGGTCAGAATTTTACCAATTTAAACCCAATCACATCTAATCAATGAATCTAATTATGAATCTAATTAACTGCTGAATTTGTATGGCACCACAGCTACAGCACATTCCATGTTATGAGCAAAAAAATTTTTTTCAAACATTGGCAGCATTGTAATAATATGTAATCTACAAAAGATGCATACTTAGACTTTCTGTAAAATTAAATTTCATAGAAATCAGAATGTAACAACTTGCCCAAGACAGAAAATGGAATTTCACAGCCCTTTAATTTTTTTTATTACATTTTTATGTTGGGTTATTGGGGTTGGCATGGTAGTTCAGTGGTTAGGGTGTTGGCCTATCAATCCTAAGGTTATGGGTTTGAATCCCAGATCCAATGAAGTTGCCAATGTGGGTCCATGAGCAAGACCCTCAACCCTCATTGCACCAGGGGCACTGTGGCCAACCCTGTGCTTGCTTTGTGAATCACTTTGGATAAAAGCATCTGCTAAATGACCAAATGTAAATGTAAGGTGATATCTTTATTAGTTCTGCAATGGGAAAATTCAAAAAAGTGAGAAAGATCACATGTAATACATTGGGAAAACGAAAAGACCGGTGATAGTCCATCCATCCATTATTTTCCGCTTTATCCTCTAATAGGGTCGCGGGGGGGTTCCCCATGTCCATCCAGGGGAGAACGTCTCGGGCACTGGGCAGATACACCCAGGACAGGGCACCAATCTATGGCACATGACACGCCACTTGCCTCATGCGTTCATGTTTTTTTTAGCTGCAAATGTTCCGTCAGGACAGGTGGGTTCCCCGGAACCCCCGTTTCTCATTTAGAATATAGTGTCAATAGCATTGAGAGACCATTTATTCAATTCCATTCCATTATGTTCTTGTTTCGAAAAGCAGTTGATTAAATAGTCCTTACAGATGAGACAAGACCGAGAAGCCAAGCAGGGTTTTATTAAATTGGAGAGGGAAAGAAAATGTGACCAACATTTACGATATATATCAGGCACTTGTTTGAGCACATGTCTGGTGTGAGAGAGTTGTCTTGACTATTTGGAAAGAAAGTCAAACAGTAAAAAGTTCTGGTTTTCATTCTCGACCTTGCATGACTTATGAGATAATAAATTGTATTTATGTAGCTATTTTATATTTTTCAGCTTGTTATGGATTCAATTTGATTATTATTTTTGTTTATCCAGGTGCTCTGACAGAGGAGCGTCAGCGAAAGGTACCAGAGTTTGTGCTGCTCTTTGCTGTATTTGATGAGAGTAAGAGCTGGTACAAAGAGCTCGGCCGAACTGAAAGATCTAGGAAATTATCTAATCGGATGTTATTTCACACTATAAATGGATTTATCAACTCCACCCTGCCAGGTCAACTACTTTTACTTAAGTCTCAGTCTGGTTCTCACATATAATAATTCTTTACATGTACAGTACATACCCAAATGCTAACCTACTTGAAATATAGTATGTATTTATGAACCTTGCTTTGTCTAAAACACAATCATGCTGAAACAGAAAAGGCCTTCCTCAAACTCTTTAATAGTAAATGCCAATTCACTGTTGCAAACTGAACATGGTTTTGTGTCTAATGGCTCCCTTAATGAAACTAAAAGCAATACTTTTAATCATTAGGAGGGGTGTTCCCTTACTTACTTAACACTGTAGACTGTATGCATGTATATATATATATATATATATATATATATATATATATATATATATATATATATATATATATAGTTTTTTTTTTTTAATAAGGAAGAAGAAAACAATAAAATGCTGAAAATATGATTTTATGAATGCTCTTTAAAATATGTATAGTTTTTTTTAATAAGGAAGAAGAAAACAATAAAATGCTGAAAATATGATTTTATGAATGCTCTTTAAAAGAACTCTAATTATTGTCATGTCACTTCATAGGTCTAAAAATCTGCCAGAAAACACCTGAAATTTCCTGGCATCTGATTGGCCTGGGCTCCAGTCCCGACATCCACACAATTCAATTCCAGGACCACACTTTGAAAGTCATGGAGCACAGGCGGGTTGTTGTGGAAATCACACCCATGACTTTCACCACAGCTCTAATGAAGCCCTATGCTGTGGGGAGGTTTCTAATTTCCTGTCGGATACATGCACATAATCAAGGTCAGGAATTACCCATACGAACACCTTGCACCACTTGGCAAAGGAGCATCAGTCTGGTCAGAGGACATATGTACTGTAGACTACTCCTTAACAACCAGATTTAGAGATTATACTGGGTTTAGGAAAAAAACTCATATGCAACATGCATAACACCGAAATAAAAAGAATTGAAAAGGACAGGATGGCACTAATTAGTACAAGGAATGATCAAGAACAATTAAATAAACACACTCTTCCGGGTTCTCCGGTTTCCTCCTACAGTCCAAAAACATGGATTCAAGGCAAATTGAATGCTCCAAATTGCCCCATATAGTGTGTGTGAGTGTGATTGTCTATGTGAGTGAGTGTGTGCCCAGCGATAGATTGGCGCCCTGTCCTGGGTGTATCTGCCCAAAACATTCTCCCCTGGATAGGCATAAAATATATAAACCCATCAGCAGGGACAGGAGTTACTTGAATTAAGGTATTATTCTGGATTATTATGTTTTGGCGTAGGTTTTAAATGAATGACTGGGCTTTCTTTATGTACAATGAAAATTCCATGTCTGCTGACCTAGTCACAAAGCTCACAAAGTTATTATTATTACTTTATTTTTTCTTTAATTATTGTTGTATCTTTCATATTCTGCTGCAGACCCTTGACCCCATGCTTTATTTCTCAAATTATAGTTTTTTTATTAACTTTTCTGCAAACCACATTTTATGTTGCAACTTGTAGATCTCAGCTAGTATTTGTTCCTGTCACAGTGTAACACCAGCACCTCGAATTCTATATAAAGTAATAAGATAAAATCATAATTTTCGGTAAAAGGAGGATCTTCTCTTATCTTCATAAACTTTCTTATCAACCTCTCAGCCTCTTCAGATCTTTCACTTCTGCTGGAATCATTATTCGAGTTTAACCTTCACAATCCTTTTCTCTGAAGTACTGTAGAATTCAATTAACCAAAACACAGTGACAACGCAACTTCACAATCCACTGTACCCAGGTTTAATTACTAAAACATACTTGTAGTCTTCAAAAATGGTCCAAGTTTACCAAATATGATGACCGGGGCTGCTGAACAATCTTTACTTCATTGTGTTTTATTCAGGTTTTTATCCAGGTACCATTTCATTCATAATTTATTATCTTCTGCTTAATCCTCTACTACGGTCGCGGGGAGATTCCCCATGCCCATCCAGGGGAGATTGTTTTGGGTGCTAGGCAGATACACCCAGGACAGGGCACCAATTTATCGCTGACCACCAGACAGCAATGCTACTTTACAATCCTTTAACTTTTTGGCATTCTTGCAATGAATTAAAATAGATTCTGCAAAACTAACCTCTTTTGTTTCATCAGTATCTGTCCTCACAAATACTCTTTAGCAAAAAAAAAGCAAGATCTCCCACAAATACATTTCTAAAACATCTAAAAACTCTTCCCACAATAGTTCATTCATTCATAATCTTCCACTTAATCCCCTACTAGGGAACTTTTCGGACACTGGGCAGATACACCCAGGACAGGGCGCCTATCTATTGCTGGGCACATACTCATTTACACACTATATGGGGCAATTTGGAGCCTTTGATTTACCTTGAATCCATGTTCCTTCTCTGAGAGGAAACCAGAGGAAACACGGGGAGAACATGGAAACTCCACCCAGACTGGGATTCAAACCTGGAATCCCCAGCGCTGAGAGGTGAACGTGCTAACCACTAAGCTACCGTGCCGCTCCACAGAATAGTTGGTTCTTTCTGTTTTCTCCCACAGTCCAAAAACATGGATTCAAGGTAAATTAAATGCTCTAAATTGCCCCATATAGTGTGGGTTTGTGTGTGTCTGTCTGTCTGAGTGTGTGAAGTGATAGATTGGCGCCCTGTCCTGGGTGTATCTGCCCAGCACCCAAAACATTCTCCCATGGATGGGCATGGAGAACCCCCTGTGACCCTAGTAAAGGATTAAGCAGAAGATAATGAATATATAAACCCATTAGCAGGGCCAGGGGTTACTTAGATTAAGGTATTACTCATTATAATAATGCATTATTATGTTTTGGTGTAAGTTCTAAATGAATGAAAGGGCTTTCTTTATGTACAATGAAAATGCCATGCCTGATGACTTTGTCTCAAAGCTCACAATTTTATTATTATTACTTTATTTTTCCTTTAATTATTGATTTATCAGACCCTTGACCCCATGCATTATTTCTCACATTATAGTTTTTTTATTAACCTTTCTGCAAATCATGTTTTAGGCTGCAACATGTAGCTAGCATCTGTTTCTGTGTAACACCAGCACCTCAAATTCTATATAAAGAAACAAGATAAAATCCAAATTTTTTTCTCATTTGTAAAAGTGAGAAAAATCTTTACTTACCTTTATGACCTTATCTTTACTTACCTTTATTTCTTATCAACCTTTCAGCCTCTTCAGATCTTTCATTGCTGCTGTATCATTATTCGAGTTTAACCTTCACAATCTATTTTCTCAAGTGACATCACAACTTCACAATCCACTATACCCAGGTTTAATTACTAAAACATACTTGTAGTCTTCAAAGATGGTCCAGGTTTACCAAATATGATGACCAGGGCTGCTGAACAGTCTTTACATTTTCATTGTGTTTTAGCCAGGTTCTTATACAGGTACCATTTTATTAATTCATTGGCATTTGAACCTGGAATCTCCAATGCTGAGAGGTGAATGTGCTAACCACTAAGCCGCCCCCAAGAATAGTTGTAACTTAAAAGAGGGGACAGACTTAAAATGTTTATAAAAAGTTTATATATATCATCCTAATACTTTTGTCCATACAGTGTAAATCTCCCAGCTTTCCTTCTATTCTGTATTTTATCAGCTGGTATGAGTGCTTTGTTCTCTGTGGAGAACTGCCCTGAGTCGAACGAAATACCCGAAACCCGAAATGCCCAGCCCATTGAAAATGAAGATGGCGATGAAGATTATTCGACAAATGACTTTTACTCTATTTTGCTCCAACCCAATGGGCCCCCATCTATCTTGAGATCCAGTGGACGAGGAGGACCTAAGGTCCGGGTTCATTACATCAGTGCAGAGGAGATCATGTGGGATTATAACGCACAGGGTAAAAGGTATGGTCACCTAATAAAAGATAAACATAAAAAACATCAAGAGGCAAGTAAGTAAAATCAAGTAAGAACACCAACGACAGAAGAAAATGGATAAATGAATACAAGAAAAAATTGTGGAGAATATTAAACCAATCTAACTACATAGATGAAGCTAATCTGAATGCACTGTTTATTTAAACAGGTTTACATTGCAGCACATGGATAAAACGTATAAGAAAGTGGCATATGTGGAGTACACAGACAAAACTTTCACAGTGAGGAAGAGCAAGAGCAGCACACTGATTGGCCCAGAGCTAAGGGGTGAAGTGAATGACCATTTTCAGGTAAAACGAGCATTTTAATAACTTTTTTATAATGTCATAATGCTGGATATTATATATATTTTATGGATATAAAAATGTAGCTAATCATAACCCATCTTCAAATTCATAGATTATTTTTAAAAATATGGCTAGCCGACCATTTAACATCTATCCCTACGGACTTGCAAATGTGCAGCCTCTCAAAAACACAGGTAATGTATTTCTGTGTTTGTGTGTGTGTGTGTGTGTGTGTGTGTGTGTGTGTGTGTGTGTGTGTGTGTGTGTGTGTGTGTGTAAAATATTTATGTAAGATCATATACTTGCAGTTTTTCTAGAATCATATAATCATAAACTTAAAATAATTTTTTTGGCCTAAAGAACACTAATCTAACACACCTGTTGGAAGTTCTCTTCCAAATCTATGGGATGGCTTTCTGCAATAGATTTCTTCTTCAGTTTTTTACAATTTTCATATAGTTGTCCTTTCTCTGCGTTTATCCTTAACTTTTTATCTCTGTTAGTTGTCTTGTTCTGTCCAGTTTTCCTTGTTTATGACTCTTGTTTTTTCAGCTTTGCAGTCTGCTGTTTGCTCTTTTACTCTGTCAAACTCTGTATAGGTCTTAATCACTCTGTTTAGGTATTTATTTTGATTATGCTCTTTTGCCCTGTATTTGATAAATTACAGCTTTGATTATGTATTTCAATCTTTCATCAATCTTTTATTATGCCTATATTATGTAACTGGCTTTCATGTTAGTTTGCTCATTATGTACCCGTATCCTGTTTGGTTTTGCATAGACTAGACCATATTTTCATTTCTTTGTTTGTTTATGTTAAAATGAATTAGATTAATCTTCCTAGTTACTTTTAGTTGTTTGGTTTAGTGCCCAGCAATAGATTGGCGCCCTGTTCTGGTTGTATCTGCCCAGCGCCCGAAACGTTCTCCCCTGGATGGGCATGGGGAACCCCCCGTGAACCTAATATAGGATAAAGCGGAAGATAATGAATGAATGTTTGGTTTAGATTTCTTTAGTTATAGGTATTCTTTTTTTCTAACCAGAAATCTTTGCCAGAAATACCAATTCTGAACAATATATGGACAATATAATTTTGAATGTCTTAAATAGTTAAGTAATTAAAAAAAGGCTTTGTCTTGTGGTGTAACCTGTTTTGATAATGTTTTTTTTTTTTTTTGTAATGTTTACTATCAGTAATGGTAAAAGTTTCTTGTTGCATCTGTGCTGTCTAAAGAAAAGCAGGTGGATCTGCGGACCCATGCTGTCCTTCCAGGTGAAATAATGATGTATCTGTGGAAGGTCACAGTGAATGACGCACCCACTGACACTGACCCACGCTGTCTGACCCGTCTGTACCACAGCACTGTGGATACAGAGAGAGATGTGGCATCTGGATTGGTGGGACCTCTCATTATTTGCAAATCGCAGAGTTTGGACTTGAGAGGAAAATTGGTGAGCATTATTTATTTTGTCTACAATTTTTATTACATGGTTTTATTATCTGGTCTGTGAATTTCATTCATTCATTATCTCCCGCTTTATCCTCTAGTAGGGTCGTGGTGGGGTTCCCCATGCCCATCCAGGGGAGAACGTTTCGGGCGCTGGGCAGATAGACCCAGGACAGGGCGCCAATCCATCGCTGGGCACACACTCACTCACTCACACACACACACACACACACACACACACACACACACACACACACACTCTATATGGGGCAATTTGGAGAATT
Organism: Corydoras sp. C115; assembly: GCA_019802505.1. NCBI lineage: Eukaryota > Metazoa > Chordata > Actinopteri > Siluriformes > Callichthyidae > Corydoras > Corydoras sp. C115. The sequence continues at coordinate 1,353,433 of JAFMOC010000126.1, read as the reverse complement.
CAATTGACTTGATCGATGTTTTTGGACTGTGGGAGGAAACCGGAGAACCCGTAGGAAACCCACGCGGACACGGGGAGAACATGGAAACTCCACCCAGATGGGGATTCAAACTGGGAATCCCTAGCGCTGAGAGGTGAACGTGCTAACCACTAAGCCACCGGGCCGCCCGTCTGTGAATTAATTTTATTTATTTTTCATTTTTTCAAGGCAACAAAGTCAAGAATGTAATTGTTTTTAATTAAATACAACCTTAATTTACTTGACAGTGTTTAAACTGACTAAGCTAATTACATGTTGTCTATCTATATAAACATATATAAATTCAGTGTCCATGCTTTAAACACATAGGGTCATGAGGGATGACTACCATGTTACATCATACTGGTATATATTTCTTTGTTCTTATTTTAAGTAAGGATTAAAGTAAGTACTTACAATTCATTGTAAAGGTACACAAGGGGTGAATATATTCATTCATTCATTTCATTTATTATCTTCTGCTTAATCTTCTATTAGGGCCCCCAATCTATCGCTGGGCACACACTCACCCACATAGAGTCATACACACAAACACACACACTACATAACACAATTTAGAGCATTCAATTTACCTTGAATCCATGCTTCTGGAATGTGGGAGGAAACCGGCAAACCTGGAGGAAACCCACGTAGACACAGGGAGAACATGGAGACTCCACCCAGATTAGGATTTGAGTCTGAATCACCAGTGCTGAGGGATGTGCTAACCACTAAGCCACCATGCCACCTGGGTGATTAAAGAAATCCAGTTGTATCAAAAGTTAAGGAACACCTACTTGTTGGCCAGACATTTCTTCTCAAGTGTTTTCACTTTTCTTCTTCCATTACCTATATTATAAATCATCGGTCTATAAAACAAAGCAAAAATCAGCGAACTGCAGATGTAGACTGTTACAAGTGTAACTTTGTCTAAAGTAAAACCCTGATTAATTGATTGATTAATGATTGATAATTTATTAATCCCGAAAAGGGGAAATTCAAAAGGGAGAAAGATCAGATAGAATACATTGGGAAAGGAAAAAAAGCCGTGTTGGGGGGATCTGTGTTTTCAGTTTGCAGAATATCATGGCAACACAGCAACGTCCCTGGAACAATGTAGGTATTCAGGTATTCATAACAACGGTTCTTCTGGGGGAGCTTTCTGGGTGTCTTTAACAGAAAGTGGAGCCAGAACACGGCATTTCCTCACACATCCATTGCATATCTAGCTGCAAACATTTCGTCAGGACAGGTTGGTTCCCCTGAACCCTGGCTTCAGGTTGAGAAGAGAGTGTCAATAGCATCGAGAGACCATTTAATCAATTCCACGATTTTTTTGTTTCAAAGAGCAGTGCCAAAACAGTCCTTGCAGACGAGACAAGACGGAAAAGCCAAGCAGGGTTTGATAAGGGGCAGAGAGCGAGAAAATTCCGTTATTCCTTAAGTTCTCCTGAGTGATCTCCTAGTAATTGGAGTTTTGCTTTCAGGTCAAAACATACTGAAATTTACATTACATTTACATTCAGTTTCCCTTCTTTTCGGTGTATCTGCTCAATGCTTGAAACTTTCTTCTCTGGGTCGGCATGGGAAACCCCTCCACGACGCAAGTATAAAGTGGAAGCACAAGATAATAAGATGAGATGAGAAGTTCCTTCGTTCCAATTTACATTAACAACATGAGGCCGTATCCTGTTCATTATATATCTTAAAGCCATGAAGTATCCTAGAAACTTTTTTCAAGGGGGAGCACCTCCCCAGTGAACTTAGTCAAGAATAATAAGATGAGATGTTCTTATCATTCTTATCTCCTTGCTCTGCCTTCCACAAACAAACATGGCATTTAGTCATGATCCTGCTTTCACATGAAGATACTGATGTATCTTTAAAACACAGACTACTATGACACTAAGAATGATGTACATGCGCTTGTGTTTGCTTGGAATGAACAAGAAACAGCACCCATACTGCATATTAAAAAGCATATTCAGGTAAAAATAATGAAACAATTAAATTATTGATGGATAAATCTAGTCAAACGTTTTGTATTTCAGGAAATGGCAGATAGAGAAAAATACCTTCTGTTTTCTGTGTTTGATGAAAACAAAAGCTGGTATGTTGACGAGAATATCAAGAATATTAATGACAATTTTTTACAAACCGATTCTAAGTTTTACAACTCTAATGTCATCTACAGTAAGTTTTACATATAGTAGCACCGATATTACTTAATGTCTGAATGTAAAGGCTTTCCTTGTTGAGTTGTGCTTTCCTTTCTTGTAGGTGTAAATGGTTTTACTCGAAACAATCTAAAGTTTATGATGTGTACTGGTGATGTCATGCTTTGGCACGTGGCAAATGTAGGCATGCAAAGTGACTTTCTTTCTGTGTATTTCACTGGGAATCCATTTGAGAAAGACAAAACCTACAGAACCGTGCTTACACTCTTCCCCATGACTGGAGACACAGTCACCACTGAGATGGAAACTGAAGGTAAGGTTTCAAAATACAAACAAATGTGCCCATTATTGGCTACACCCAACATGATTGTACACTATATAGACAACAGTATTGAAACACCTACGTGACACCTACACAGGCTTTATGACATCCCATTTCAGCTTTGCAGCTCTTTGCAAGAACCTCCACCCTATAGGGGACCTTTGATATTTTGAAATGTGCTTTTGGGAATATTTACAGATGAACTGGGTCTTATTAAGGAGTTATCAAGGGTTAACACAATGTTAGAAGCTTTGTTAATTTTGTCCTTGGGTACAACTATTAGAAACTCAGAAACACACGTGAATTGATATCGATCTGTCAGGTAGGATTTAAACCACTGTAGTGCAGATCCTGTAATGCACACAGTGTTGTCTAATCTTGAATTAATTGAGAATTGAATTGACCTTGATCCATGTTTTTGGACAGGGGGAGGAAACCGTAGTTTCCACCCAGATTGGGATTCGAACCGGGAATCCCTAGTGCTGAGAGGTGAACGTGCTAACCACTGAGCCACCGTGCCGCCACTAGCATGTACATTTGTAAAGAAAAAAAACATAAAAACAAAATACGAAACAACATATAAAATAATGATATATTATAGAAAAATAATTCTACCACATTATGAAGCTGTGCTTTTGGCTATATAGTCAGTCATAGAGACATTCTAAGTCAAGGAACATATACTGCAACTGTACCACATTTTGTGTATTTTATTTTTCCAGGTGAGTGGGAAATCAGCGCCTTTGATCCCCATTTGAAAACACAAGGTATGAGTGTACGTTATTCTGTACACAACTGTATATCTCCTGCGGAAAGTGAAGAATACGAGTACGATAGCGACGATTACATTGAAAACAATTTTCCAATCCCACGGGGCGCCAAGGATAAAAACCGGATGGTACCTGTCCGGGTCTGTAAAAAAGTGCCAAACAACACAACCCAAGCAAATTCCCTGACACCTGAGCGGCAAAACATAACCCAGAAGCCTGTGGATAAGGCTGGGACAAAGGACAAACTGATATGTAAAAAAAAATTAATCCCTGCTAAGGAAGCAAACAGTCTGGACATTCTCTCACAGAAGGAAATACCACAGGACATCCTGGATCAACTGGATTCTGAGAAGGACATACACTCCACAAGACGCCAGAAGCGATTCATATCCTTAGATAACAGTACAAGTTTGGATTTTTTTCCAGAAGACACAAATGAGACAACGACAGCCGCAAGTCTGTTAGAAAACACAAGAAGGCTGGTTTCTGTAAGTCCTAATAACACTGGGAGTTACACTGATAAAGAAAACAAGACAGCAGATGTGAAGGAATGGTTCTCTAGTAAATTACTTAAAAAAATAATGCAGATATATAAGTGGAATACGTCTTCTGACACCAATGGGTCTCAGTATCAGCACAGCAAAGAAACAAACAAACTTGACATGTTTGAATCTCAAAAGGAGACATTTGGTGATAAAAATGATATAGATGTGAGCATCAGTGAAAAAGGTTTGAGTGACAATGATATTCTTCAAGACATTTTGAAGCCAGACAATTTTGCAGAAAGCTTTGATTCTTCTGGACACAATTTGTTTGATTCAACATTCAACTCCTCACATAACCAAACATTTCTCAAAAAACCTGGGTCCACAGATTATGATAATTATGAAGATGACAGCAACGAACCCAATTTAAACTTCGGTTCCACAAATGATCTAAATATCAGATCATCTGCCTCTAAATCTCGTATCTATTACATTGCAGCAGAGGAAATTATTTGGGATTATGGGATTAACAAACCACCACAACTCATCAGTGCCAGGTAAACATTTAAGGATCTAATACTGCATCAGCACAAAGTAAACATTTTTTAGTTTGACAATCATTTTGTACTGTACAGTGAGATGAAGAAGGGAATGAGGAAGTATTTTTCAGCCTACAAGAAAGTTGTGTACCGAGAATATAAAGACAAAGATTTTCTGAATCCAGTGAAGCGTGGCGAGATAGATGAACACCTTGGAATTATGGGGCCTGTGCTAAAAGTTGAGGTCAATGATGTCCTTACAGTAAGTATTATAAGTCATGTCCAAACTATGTAAAGCATACCATGGTTTTTAATCAATCAGCATTCATAAATCAAATAAACAAGAAAAGAGTTGGAGTCATCAATAAACAATAAATAATTAACTTCTTATAATGCTGTTTCTGCTATGATGAAACTTACTGTTTGCTTTTGACTGTTAAGCTTTGGAAATATTATGTCACTGATGCTAATCTAGCTCTAGAAAGACATCTTTTTTAAGAATCTAAGCAAAACGTTGAGGGTTTGATTTACATGTAGACTGTACGAAGAGGAATAAATCTGACTTTTAAAATTATTGCTTAATGACTAAAATATTAGATGTTGACGAAAATAACCAAGCCAAGAGATGTAGTTATTATTTACGCTTCATAATATTGGGAGCTAATTTTTCACTCATGGTGGATTAGTGGTTAGCATGTCCACCTCTCAGGGCTGTGGATTCAAGTTCGAAACTCAACCTGAGTGAAGTTTCCATTTTTTCCATGTTTGGATTTTTTTCTCCGGTTTCCTTCAACCGTCCAAAAACAAGGATTCAAGGTGAATTGGATTTGCTTTAAATTGCCCCTATTAGTGTATATAGCATGTGTTTGTGTCATTGTGCCCAGTGATGGATTTGTGCTCCAATTATGTGACATTATCATTCTGTAGGTCTTATTTTTAGGCCTAATTTGTTAAGGATGAAAAAACACTACCACTTAGGACATTATCTTGACTCTAATCTACCTCTACTATCGATGCATGTTTTCATTCTCACATGTAAGTTTCTCATAAAATGAGCACTTTGAGCAGCCAGCCCATGGCAAGGTCCTGCTAGAAGATGAAATCTGCATCTCCATAAAGATCATCAGCAGACGGAACCATGAAGTTCTCTAGAAAATTCAGGTAGACTGTTGCAGTGACCGGGAGGCACAGTGGCTTAGTGGTTAGCACGTTCGACTCTCAGCATTAAGGATTCCCGGTTCAAATCCCCATCTGGGTGGAGTTTCCATGTTCTCCCCATGTCCGCGTGGGTTTCCTCCGGTTTCCTCCCACAGTCCAAAAACATGGATCAAGTCAATTGAGTTCTCCAAACTGCCCCATGTAGAGTGTGTTTGTGTGCGTGTCTGTGTGTGTGAGTGTGTGCCCAGCGATAGATTGGCGCCCTATCCTGGGTGTATCTGCCCAGCGCCCGAAACGTTCTCCCCTGGATGGGCATGGGGAACCCCCCCGCGAACCTAATATAGGATAAAGCGGAAGATGATGAATGAATGAATGTTGCAGTGACCTTGGATTATAGAAAGCAGAGTTTACCAACACCTACACCTGACATTGCACACCAAATCATGACTGACTGCGAAGATTTCACACTGGACCTCAAGCAGTTTTGATTCTGTCACTCACCTCTAGTGTTTAGTAGATGATTGGTGTGTTACACTCTGTTTAAAACATTCATGACCATGCAAAAATTGGGCTGATTTATCCACAGTATTAAATATTTTTTTATCCTGTTTTCATGGGTTTTCATGAGCTGGAACCCGAAATTATGTAAAAATAAAATACTTCAAATCGTCTGCCCTGAATCTGTAATCTATAATGGAATTATGGAAATTAATCAACTTTTTCATGATTTTTGCAATTGTTTGGAAATGGTCTGTAATACCTATAGATTCAGAAACCTCAGACTACCAAATGAAATAGTGTTGATGGAAAGATAGTGGAAGAGGTTTCAGCCGGTGCAATTGAAAAAAAAAGTTTTGACTACATACTGGCAGAAATTTACAAGATGTTTTCTGTTTCAGGTCGTTTTCAAGAACCTGGCATTCAGGCCATACTCTCTTCACCTGCAGGGGGTGTATGACAAGACCATGGGAAATGCTGTGCCATCAGGAGAGGAAGCAAATGATGATGAAGGGCCTGATGACCCAGTATATCCTGGACAGGAGCGAGCTTACAACTGGAGAATTACTAAGCGCCAAGGACCTTCAGTGAATGATTTTGATTGCAAGGCAGGAGCTTATTACTCTACAGTTAATATGGTGAGAAATATAACTAAGACTTTCAACTAATGTTTAGCTGTACAACTGTATAAGCAATTAACACACTCAATAGAACGTCTAATAAATGAAATATATATATTTGTCAGGAAAAAGACAGAAACTCAGGGCTGATTGGTCCACTGTTGATATGTCGTCCTGGCACCCTTCAACATCATGTTTTACTGCAGCCGGAAGTGCAAGACCTCTTTCTCCTTTTCACCACATTTGATGAGAGAAAGAGCTGGTACCTAGATGAAAATATAAAAAATTTCTGTAAAGTTCCTTGCCAAGTCAAAGAAAGTGATCCCTTTTTTGACACCAATAACAAATTTACTGGTATGTGTTTTAAAATGTTTTTATATATGTATATGTTATTACTGTTTCATTGTCATTGCAGGCATCTTAAAGTAAAAGAAAATCCAAATTACCAGTGGGTTTAAGTATTCTACTTTCATATTTTTATATTGTTTACATTAGGAACAATTATAGTAAGAAAAACACAAAGGCTTATTCAATACCATTACAATGTATAATGTAAATATATTTTTTATGTATATACATTTTATGGACAGAAGTATTAAGACACATACACATTACATCTACTGGAGCTTTCATGACATTACATTACATTTACATTAGGTCATTTATCCAAGCGACTTACAAGTATCCCAACTTGGTTAGGGGTCAGAGCAAAAGTTGATACAACAGCGTTGGAGCAATGAGATTTAAGGGCCTTGCACAAGGACCACTTTGATATAGTCAGTGGACCAGGGATTTGAACTACCTCCACTACCATAAATATGGAAATCAAATGGCCATCAAACTTAGTCCATGTCTTTATGGTTGTCTTGGGGAATTTTTGTAATAACTGTGTATTCTGATCAGGGTCATGATGGTGACCCCAGTGTTCATAAGGCATAAGGCAGAGAAGCAGTCTAGTTAGATCACCAATTTTGAGATGGAAAAATAATTAATTATTGATTATCTTTTGCTTTGGTTTGGGGGTTTCATGTCCATCAAGGAAGAACTATTTAGGCGCTGGGCAGATACACCAAGGACAGGGAAAAAGAAAAATTAAAACTAGTTTTAATTGTCTAAAAAAAGAAAAAAAATCTTATCCATTAACTAACACCCTATTTATTTCTCTTCACATAGCGATAAATGGTTATGTTGCTGAGACTTTACCTGGCTTGGTGGTGGCACAGCACAAAATATCCCGTTGGCATCTTCTGAACCTGGGCAGCAGAGGAGAGTTTCATTCTGTTCATTTTCATGGAACTCCATTTAGTGTTGGAAAGAACCAGCAGCATCGCATGGGTGTCTTCAGCTTGTTTCCAGGTTATTACTCAGATGCACTCACATAAACACATCAGTGCCATTAACCATGGCCAATTTGAACTGCTAAATGCTGCTTCTTGCTTCAAAAAGACTGCCATATTGATTCACTTTGAACTGTACAAACAATACAGTAATAAATCTTGAACACTGAACATCTGTGTTTACACATCTATCTGTTTGGTGTTAAGTCTATTCTCCTTCTTTTTCCCAGGTGTGTTTGGAAGTATAGAGATGAGACCACATAATGTGGGGACCTGGCTGGTAGAATGTACGATTGGGGAAAATCAACTTTCTGGCATGAGAGCCAAATTTCTTGTTTATAACCCACGTAAGATCATTTGTCAGACTTTTAAGCATATTCTAATGGTTTGTTCTCATCTTCTTTTATTTGCTTAAACATAAGAATATTTAATATTATGTTTATATATTCATCCAGATTAATGTACACTATTTTGTAGAGCTTAGTAATTATTAATAGACATGCTTTGTCTGATTTGGTCTTGCAGAATGTATTCAGCCTTTGGGGATGCAATCAGGATGGATTGCAGATGAACAACTTACAGAATCAGATCATTATGGTAAAAAGCACCCTATTATTAATTAAAGCACTTTACTGAACAATAAAGTGCCACTAAACTTGTAAAATTTATACATGTAAGTAATTGATTGTCTTTGTTGTTTTTTTATGTTTTTTTTGACAAAACTATATGTAAATACATGACACAACATGTATTGCACGATGCACAAGACGCATTGCAATGCTCATTGCTATCTTACACGCCGACAGTTTTTTTTTTTCACGCCATCTACGCTGTACAAATTGCACACAAAATGTGTGTGTGTGTTTGTGTATGTGTGTGTGTGTATATATATATATATATATATATATATAAGTGTATATTATATTTCACACTAAATTAAAATTCCTCATAGACCAGTGCATGAAGTCCATGTAGTTCTGCCATTGAAATAACAATTAGACCACTACACCACCATGGCTGGTGACACACTGATAGATTTTTTTTTTTTGCATGATGAGCCCAAAACACACCCATGGCTAATTAAGATAAGTAGTACATGCCTTTTGTGTGTTTCGAGAAAGGCAAGGTATACTTTTCCTGTCATTTCAATCGCCACAGCACACTGACAAAAGATATGTGATGCGGCTTGCTAAAGATTTAAAAAAGGAAGTCTGGAGTGTTGTTTCTGTCAGAGTTGTGGTAATTTTGTTCAAAGTGCATTAGTATCATCAGGTGCTAAATATCTCAAGCACTTCTATAATGTTACAATTCAGAACATGTCAAATGTCATAAGGTCAGAGCCCTGTGTAGGAAGCTAAAGAAAGTTTAGAAAAAAAAACATGTTAAAAACGCATGTTTTTTAATTTCTTGCTTTGTGCACAGGAGCACAGTAGGGCTGAAATAAAGTTGGAGTCTTGTAATTATCTAAAATGCCATTGTTTTTCAGTGGAAAAAAGGGACCAGGCTTAGAAAATAAAGGACCGTCCACTATCATTCACCATATAGCGAGTTAAATATTTAAGCACCCAGTAAATTAACTATAATATTAATAAATAGTCAATTAATGCAATTAAGATGTGTATCTTAAAATTTTATTTACCTGCAAGAATTTATTAGATGTAATAAGAAGGTGCAAGGAACATTTTTTACAAATATTTCAAGGTATATGTCTGAAAACAATGGTTCTCAGGATTATCACATGGTGTCTTCATCTAATAGGTAATTGGGAGGCAAGATTAGCCCGTCTGCAATTATCTGGATCAGTTAATGCCTGGATTGGCAGCAATCTGAATTCTTGGATCCAGGTATGATATATGGTGAAAATATTAAAAAAAATATTAGTAAATATTATTATAACCAATCAAACTGTTAAACAGTATGTTTTATAAGAGTGTCTTTAATGGATTTCACATCAGAATTTGTATGTGGCCCAGGTATGGATTGGCACCCTGTCAAATCAAAGTTTATTTATCAAATGCATAGTTATACAACTAGCAGTGAAATGCTTTAACGACTTCTCCACAACTAAAAGAAAAAGTTTGTAAAATGTAAAATAAAAAATGTACAAGTAAGACAAATGCAAGGTGACCAAATTTTTTATAATTTAGTGTTAAAGTGAACAATGTGCAACAGTGTGTGCAACTAATGCAGTGCAGAGTTAAGAGTTATACAGAGTTGTGCAGGTGTTCAGGATTGTTGGTTTAGTTTTGGGAAGAAACTCCTCATCATCCTCTCTGTGTTCGCCTTCATGGAGCAAAAACGCCATCCTGACAGCAATAGAGTAATTTGTCCTGAATTTATCGGCCCAGTGCAAAATAGTCTTCCCCTGAATGACATGGGAATCCTCCCCACCCCCCAAGACCCAAGTAGAGAATTGAGCATAAAAAATAAGATGGGAATTTTTCACCTTTTCAGCAACGTTAGTAGCAAATGGTCAATGGAAAACAAAGTCAAGATCAATTCCAAATCAAAATTGAAAAAAAATGGTCTGATAGGACAGCAAATAACAATGTGACTTTGTAGTGTAGATGACCCCCACATGCCAATAAGCACTCTTAACAATATGCATCTAAAAAATAGTAGAGGGTGTCCTGGGGGATATCCTCCCAGACCCGGACCTTGAGACCTTGAGCTTCTGGACACTTTGTATTGGTGCATCCAACATCACCAAGTAATATCCCAAAGTGTCTAAGAGGTTGGATTTAATTACATTAATCCAGTAGTTAATGCCAGCATTCTCCTGCACCAGGCAGAACCTAGCACGACTGACCACATAACATTTCTCAATAAGGCTAAGACTTATTTATAAGTCTCCCTCCCCAGACCATCAATGACCTACCTATAAATGATCATCCTGGGTGATGTCGCAGGCAGCATAATATTTACCTTAGAATATCTTGACACATCTGTCACATGTACATGTAAATTTGCTTTTATTAGGGTGTTTTTAGTAGGGTGTTTCCCTTACCACATTTTAAACATTTAGAGTATAAACTAAAGTAAACTGTAAAACTGGGTCATGTTGTCTTCTGTCTGTCCTGATGTCGTTCTGTATGTGTCCTAGGTGGATCTACTGCGGCCTATGGTTGTCCATGGGATCAAGACACAGGGTGCAAAAACTTCTTTTGGTTTAAAAGAGATGTTTACAGTGTTTTTTAAAATCAGCTACAGTCTGGACCAACAAACATGGAGGTGGTATAGAGGAAACAGCAGTGACAGTGAATATGTAAGTATGGTGTCCTCAACCTGCACAGCGTTAAGATGAAGTATATTTTAACTACACTATAAGAGCAAGAACAACTTATTTGATGCTAAGACTTATTGGAATAGGGAATTATCAAGTGTAAAATAATCAACACATAAGCAAAATTCTAGTCATAATCTATGTCCATTTCCATTTTCTGACACACACACACACACTATATATATCATTTTATCATTTTTTTTACCCCTATAGTGAATCGGGCACCTTGAATAAGCAGGAGGCACAAATGATGTTAATTTTACCTATGGCCATGATCCCTAACATCAAGTCTAACATCTCTTCATTTCTGTCGTTTAGCATTTATTTCTTGTCAGACTTGTTCAGTGTTCGTAACAACACCACATACCTGCTGTATTATTTTGTTTAATTAAGATATTTAAGGGGAACATGGATGGCTACAGAATCAAGGAAAATATAATTTCTCCGCCGATTATTGGTCGTTATATTCGCATTCATCCATTTACCTCGGACACCCGGCCCACATTCAGGTTTGAACTTCTGGGCTGTGACCTCAACAGTAAGCTTCCACCCACATGTTCAGCATAGTGTTTTTTAATCGCCGGTAGTAATCAGAATAGCTGTAAAATATTGTATTTTATGTTATTGCACAGGCTGTTCTTTTCCTTTGGGCATGGAAAAAGAGATAATTCCTAACAACCGGATCAGCGCTTCCTCATTCCTCCAAACATGGAGCCTCAGTTGGAGCCCACATCTTGCCAGACTCCACCGGGAGGGCCGTGCCAATGCATGGAGACCTATGGTATCATAGAAACACTAACCATGTGCCTTTAATTTAGCTACAAAACACTTATTATAATAATATTATTTTTTGCTTTTTTTGTCTTTATTTTAATCTGAATGCGAGAAGGCATTCAGTAAGTTGATGGTTATTTTAGTTCAGGTTTATATTTATATTCATTTAATTTTATATAAAGTTTATAACTTTATATTCACAAGATACAAAGATCAGAACAATACATAATACATTGAAACAGGTTACTGAAAATTGTTTTGAAGAACAAAGCTCTAAATGTTAATGGAGAAATTATACCTGTTCTGTGATGATTCTGACCAATAGAGAACAGAAAACCAACAGAGGACTAACAAAAAAGAAAAGTTGAAACAACTACAGTCTGTAATTGTAAATTGTAATTGTAAACTACTAAGTCCATCTATATGGTAAGTGGAGAAAATACACAATGGAGCAAGAAGGAGGCGTGTCTAAACTTTTCAATGGTACTGTGCAAATTTAAGGCATTTATAGACCGAACTGGCTGTGCTAATTGGGAAAATATCAGTCTTCAGGCTGGTCTGCTAGTACTCATACAAGAAACAAAACACAACCATAGGCATGGCCTAATAGACCAAAAAACGGACATGACGAAAAGGAAAGTAAACATAAAACATAGGAAGCTAAAACAAAAGCAAAAGACAGACAACAACATAAATCATTACAAAGTTTAATTAGGAAGACAGGTGATTTGTCCATGAAAACACACGCAAATAAGAAAAGCTTCCAAAAACATTTTCTTTCTAATTAATCTGGACTGTAAAATGTTCCAAAGTCAAGACGCACTACTCATTAAGTATTTAACAGTGACCCCCTTATTAATAAAAATATTTAAGTTTTCAGCCATCTGGTGTACTTTGGCTGTTGCTCATTTAAACCCCATTGTTAGGCTTCCTCTAGCTGTCTTTACTGAAGTGAAGCATGGAGCCTATTATATTTCTCTTCCCTATGTAAGCAGCTCCAGGTCCAGATAGTTATTTACATCAATTGTTTCCACTCTAAAGCTAAGGAGGTCAGAAAAAAAAACAGTTAGTTGTTAGTTTTTGTAATTATGTGGTTGTATATAATTATAAATGGATGTTACTCTCTAGCGAACTAAGGTACATATGAAGATTAATCACCATTGATTAAGTAGTTTTTCTCATCCAATATCTTCCGCTTGTCCGGGGTTTTGGGTCGCGGAGGCAGCAACCTAAGCAGAGAGTCCTAGACCTCTCTCTCCCCAGCCACTTTTACCAGCTCGTCTGGGGGAATTCTGAGGCGTTTGCAGACCAGCTAGGAGATATAATCCCTCCAGCGTGTCCTTGGTCTTCCCTGGGGTCTCTTCCCAGTTGAAGTTGCTTAAGTTATTATTTGTTATTGATATTCATTCAGGGCAGCACATCAAATCATTAAATTTGACAATATGATGTTACATTTCTTAAACATGTTAACATACCACTCTTTCTCTCCAGAAGAATAATGCCCATGAGTGGCTGCAGGTGGACTTTGAGATGATAAAGAGAATCACAGGGATCATTACTCAAGGAGCCAGATCTCTTCTCACCAACATGATGGTTACAGAGTTCACGGTCACAGTCAGTGATGATGGCCGAGCCTGGACCACCGTCACAGAACAAGAAACAAAGCTTGAAAAAGTAAAGAGTAAAAAATTATTATTGATACTGATACATATTGTATGAAATGTACAGTCCCAATTTCAAAGCAACTTTCTTATAATGTAATCAAACTTTAATTCTACTGTTAAATATATTCATTCATTCAGTACCTTTTGCGCTGGCAGATACACCCAAGACAAATATAATCTTAATCTGGAGCGTCTAAGTGATTGGTACATTCACCTCTCAGGGCTGGGGATCCAAGTTCAAATCCCACTCTGGGTAGAGTTTTCATGTTCTCCCGTGAGTCTATGTGGGTTTCTAGGTTCTTCCGTTTCCTCCCACAGTCTAAAAATATGGATTCAATGTACACTGAATGCTCTAAATTACCCCATGTAGTGTGTGTTTGCCAGTGTGAGTGAGTGTGCCCAGTGATAGATTGGCATCCTAACCTGGGGGTTTCTGCCCAGTTCCCGAACCGTTCTCCCCTGGATGGGCATGGGGAACTCCCTGCGACCCTAATAGAGGATTAAGCGTAACATAATGAATGAATGCACTTATAAGTATCACAATTTGATGGTTAAAATCAGAACACAGGGTTACATACAAAATCCCTGTCACAATGAGGGTTAAGGGACTTTAGGTTAAAAAACCACACTGGTAATGTTAATGGATTTAAACCCACAACCCTTGGATTGCTAATGTAACCTAAACACGAGCTACCACACCCTTCAACAGCGCAGACGTGACTGTTCCTCCTCTGGAATTTAAGGCCAGGTTTAACAAAGTCTTTGGATACAGTAACATTGACTGATGGTGATGTGTAAGTGTGTGTGTATGGATCAGTACTGCAGTGTGATCAATATGCACTATTAGACATATCAAGCTTTGTTGCTCAACAGTTATTCATTGTTAAATTCACATGATGCTAGAATGTATACACCATGAATGATGGGATAACAGTTGTTTTATATTATGTTCATTTTTAGATCTTCGAGGGAAACAACGAACATGACGAAGAAAAGCTGAACATACTGTACCCTCCTTTGTTCACTCGATTTATCCGCATCCACCCAAAAGGATGGCTTAATGACATCGCTCTGAGGGTGGAGTTCCTTGGCTGTGACACACAACAGCGACTGTAAGGGAAGACTGTGCGGAAGATAGTGTGTAAGAGAGTTCTAATAGTAAAATAGCACATGCCAGTGATGACAGAGGAAGAGGCTGTGAGATAGAGTGTGTGAGAAAAGTACAGCCTGTGATAGAAGGATAGGTCATACACACTGAATGTGAAGAATAATATTTACTTATATATTTTTAGCTATTTATCTGTATTTATTTTCATTTTTCTGTGTCAGGATGCTGCAAATCAATTAAATTATCATAGTATGTTTATAAAAACAGTTAAAACCTTTAAGCACCTCTCCTAAAATGACTTTTATAATAGATTTTTTTGCTAAAACAAGTTAACATACTTAAAATGGAAAAGATTTTAATAGAAATTGTGTTAATAGTAACTATTCATTAAAACATGTTACATCTAGAGCAGGGATATCAAACTCAATTGCAACGGGGGTCAAAACACAAAGTACACTTTAGGTCACAGGCCGAACAGGAGAAACATTTATTAAAACACACTAAAAGTAAATGTTTTCTGAACATGTATGGGAATAAAAACTAATTTTAAAAAACTAAAATTTATATTCATTCAATCATTATCTTCTGCTTAATCCTCTACTAGGGTTGTGGGGGGGGGTTCCCCATGCCCATCCAGGGGGAAAATTTGGGCACTGGGCAAATACACCCAGGACAGGGTGTCAATGCTGAGTGGAATACATGCTTACCACTAAGCCACCATGCTGCCCAGACAGGAATATTATTCCACAATAAATAAACTTAAACTTTATATAACTTGAAATACTTAGCTCTCTATAAAAATGCATTTTGTTAGAAGAGATAAAAGTTACTATGAACATGCTGCAAAAAACATGAAAAATTTAAATAAAAATTATTATTTTCCACAAAAGTAAAAAATAAATCAAAACATTGTTTTCTTTGCTCTTGTGCCATTTTTAGAAAAATAAACTTAGATTTTAAATATCTATACAAATTTAAAACATGAGCATGGTCCAAAAAAAAACATATCTCAGGCCATTAATAGCAGTAATAATCATAATCTCGTGGGCCAGAAATAATTGTATTATGGGTCGGATATGGCCCACGGTCCTTGAGTTTGACACCTATGATCTAGAGGACTGGTTGACTTATTTTCCCTTATAAATCAATAAAACGTTACATTTTAGCAGAAGTGTGCAAATGGTCAACTGAATAAATGTAAATGAATTAGTAATTGAGTTTGCTTTTTTTAGCTTCACATTATTGCAAATGCTCTTGGTCTCTTTATTTATTAGTTGTATCACTGCTGTACTTAATATAACATTTAAAAGTTTGCACTCTATGGAAAAGAACAGGCTGTTCAGTAATTCTAAATGTGAAACTTGACGATCTGTTGATTGAGTTTAAGAAAAGAGTTGTGTGTAAACGGATAATAAATTTATTCTAAATGAAACATTGTTGTCTTTGTTGTCAAGGTGAAAAAAGAAGGTGTGGTGCAAGGCAAGTTTATTTTCAGAGCACCTTTCATACAGAAGCAGTTCAAAGTGCTTTACAGAGTAATAAAAAAATAAATAAAGCCAGTTAAAATAATATTAAAACAACAATATTAACAGAAATAAAAATAAGAATACATAAAAAAATCAGCAATAAATATAAAAATACATAAAAAGAGTAAATTGATTAAATGAATAATATAAACAGACCAATAATATAATAGACCAGACCAGGCACCATGTCCTAGGTGTTTCTGCCCAACGCCCGAAACGTTCTTCCCTAGATGGGCCAGGGGGACCACAATATATGTGTGTGTGCAATTTATACATAACACTGAGGACCACAATCTGTTTACTCGTGGGAACCTCATCTAAATCATTTAGTTTTGGATTGATTCAAGGTAAATTGAATGCTCTAAATTGCCCCATATAAAGTGTGTTTGTTCATGAGTATGTAGTTTTGGCTCAATTCAAGGTAAATTGAATGCTCTAAATTGCCCCATATAGAGTGTGTTTGTGCGTGTGTATGTAGTTTTGGATGGATTCAAGGTAAATTGAATGCTCTAAATTGCCCCATATATACACGTTTGTGTATCTGTAGTTTTGGATGGTTTCAAGGTAAATTGAATGCTCTAAATTGCCCCATATAGAGTGTTTGTGAGTGTGTCTGTAGTTCTGGATGGATTCAAGGTGTAAATTCAATGCTTTAAATTGCACCATATATACACATGATTGTGTATCTGTAATTTTGGTTGGATTTAAGATAAATTGAATGCTCTAAATTGCCCTATATAGAGTCTGTTTGTGCGTGGGTCTGTGTGAGTGATTGTGCCCATCGATGGATTGGCACCCTGTCCTGGGTGTATCTGCCCAGCACCCGAAAAATTCTCCCATGGATGGACATGGGGAACCCCCCTAGTGGTGGATTAAGCAGAGGATAATACGATGAGTTTATTCATGTTTGTAATAGTTATAATTGGGATGCAGTTTTGGGTAAAAATTTTAAGTTTTTGTAAGTCTCCATGGAATGAATGAACAAAAACAATCCTCTGTGTGTGCGTGTGCATGAATGTGAGAACAGGGAGTGTAAAGAATCGGAAACGTTATCCAGCCACTGACAGTGATAAAATTGAACAGTACTATCAGTTCCTGTGTAACAGGAAGTGTGCTGTTCAGCATGTTTGGTTTGGAGTAAAAAAGTTCAAATTCCAACTAAATAAGTGGGAAAGGTGATATCACAAACACAACATGACTATGTAACAACCCCACCATGTATAAAACAGAGAAAATCAGTCTCAGTTTCAATGGCTTTGTAAACAGCATGTTAATATTTATGAACCTCTTAAATAATGATAGTGTTATGTTGTTACAAAGGTTGAGGTAGCAGATAACAGATTATTATTATTGTACATTTAATCTCTAGCAAAATAAAATACAGCAGTATGAGTACAAAGCAAAATTATTTATAACTATTTTTTTATACTAAGGTGAACCTCAGTTACCATGGAAACAAGTTCTTTTGTATGTATGAAATGTATTACATGGTGCTTAAACTATACTTACTTATTAACTGGCTACATTACAGCTCTTTGCATCTACATTCATTCATTCATTATCTTATATTTACATTTATTCATTTAGCAGACGCTTTTATCCATTTAGCTACTTACTTATTAAGCGATCTTCCACTTCTACTAGGGTCGCGGGGGGTTCCCCATGCCCATCCAGAAAAGAATGTTTTGAGCGCTGGGTAGATACACTCAGGACAGGGTGCAAATCCATTGCTGGTCACATTCACTCACTAAGACACACACACTATATGGGGCAATTTGGAGCATTCAATTTACCTTAAATCCATGTTTTTTTGGACTGTGGGAGGAAACTGGAGAACCCAGAGAAAACCCACGAGGAGAACATGATAACTTCTCCCATGTCAGAATTTGAGAGGTGAGCGTGCTCACCACTAAGCCACCGTGCCACACCTTTTTAGCTTTTAGTCATTGTCTACTTTCCCAAATCCACTTTCCATATTAATGCAGTGCGTGGTTTATCTGTTTCTTAACACACTTTGTTAGTCCCTTTCATTGTGTTCTCTAATAATTACAACAAAGTAGGTTTTCAAGTATTATTGAAGCATTTTATTTGTTATTCCAACAATATAAAGTAGTCTACAGTATATAGGGAAACCTCAAGTAACAAGGTTCTACACAGAACAGCTACACAACCCAACATGACGTGCATGTGGGTAAATAGCTTGGGCAAAACAAGGTATTTAGGTAGTGGATTATTAAGCACACACACTTAATGGGGTAATTTAGAGCATTCAGTTTACCTTAAATCAATGTTTTTGGACTGTAAGAGGAAACCAAAAAACCCAGAGGAAGCTCACGCGGTCACGGGGAGAACTTGGAAAGAGAACTTTGGATTGGAACCTGGAATCCCAAGTGCTGAGAGGTGAAGGTTCTAACCAATATGCCACCGTGCCGTGAAACTGATGACAAACAAGGCCTCGGATTCAGTGGGACACGTCATCGTTTCATTTTGCGTGCCGCTACGGTAGCGCCGTGCAACCTCATAAAGTGGGATTGGAGTGTGCCTCACAGTTAGTTTGTAAAGTTTAGTAATAACATTATAGATTTTATCAGTTATAATTATTATAGTAATATTATCAGTTATTAATATAATTACATCTAATATGAATATTATTAAGTTATTGTTTAGCAGACTAGTTAGTTGTGTAGTTTAGTGTTATAAATATACTGTATATATATATATATACACTATAGAGTGTAGTTTAGTTGTAGGCTAGATAAACACCATGGAGCCACCCAGAAAGAGGAGAACTTCTGTCTGGGAACATTTTGAATTGTTTTCTTAATACAAGGTATGTCATAATTGTATTGTCAGAAAATTGTATATTCAGAAAGTAATCATTACAATATCCTCCATAACCTATACATAATGTGTTTTACTGTCATGATGCAGGTAAGGTCATAAGGCGTCTCATGTCATAAGGAGCTCACTTACAGCAACAACACATCCTCCATGATAAGGCATTACAGAGCAATACACGAGCAACAGTCTGCTGCCAGTGGTCCAGACACCAGTCAAAGTAAATAATAATCTGTATTTAATTATCTACATCATGTGTTTGGCCATTGTAATAACTCCAAATACATATTGTTTCAGATTCCAGAAACAAAATAGTGGATGATACTCTGGTCAATATGGTCATCAAAGACTCACACCCCTTTTCCATTGTGGAAGATGTGGGCTTTAAGGATTCATGTACTGGAACCGAAAAATGTTCTACAAACCAGACAGGTGTGTATGGTAGGGATGTGTTTTATGATTTTCTTTGATACTTAAACATTAAATTTATAGTGGGTCATATTTGTCTTCATATTTGTGCAATGGTGGATAATCAGTATGAGGAGGCTAAGGAGAAGCCAAGAAGCCTGCAAAAAGTAATGTCTGTCAGCCTCACATCTGACATGTGGACTTCAATCAATATGGAAGCATACCTTGCAGTCACTTGTCATTTCAATGATGAAGAGGACAATTTTGCTTGGGATATAGCATTTTCCAAGTATCCATACTGCAAAGAACCTAGCAATGGCTCATTCAAGGTTCATAGAGGAGTGGGGCATAAAGGACAAAACTAAATGTATAGTGACAAATGCTGCACCCAACATGAATGCTTGTGTGAACAATTTAAATGTTAGACATGCTCTATGTGTCACTCACAATCTAAATCTTATAGTAAAAAAGTCCTTTGAAGAAGCAGCAGGCCTGTCTGAGTTGAGGGCAAAATGCCACAAAATGGTTACTTATTTTAGAACCAGCACGACTGCGTAGGAAACATTGATGCAGGTACAAAAGCAGATGGACCTCCCATCTCTAAAAATTATATTAGATGTGGACACCAGGTGGAACAGCACATATGTTATGCTGGAGCGCCTGTATAACTTTAGAGAGCCAGTTGGAGCAGATCTGGCCTCACTAAGGACTGAAATAACCCCTGCAACATCTCTGGAATATGAAATAATTAAAGAGACAATTCAGGTTCTGGGCGGCACGGTGGCTTAGTGGTTAGCACGTTCGCCTCTCAGCGCTAGGGATTCCCGGTTCGAATCCCCATCTGGGTGGAGTTTCCATGTTCTCCCCGTGTCCGCGTAGGTTTCCTCCGGGTTCTCCGGTTTCCTCCCACAGTCCAAAAACATGGATCAAGTCAATTGAATTCTCAAAATTGCCCCATATAGAGTGTGTCTGTGTGAGTGAGTGTGTGCCCAGAGATGGATTGGAGCCCTGTCCTGGGTCTATCTGCCCAGCGCCCGAGACGTTCTCCCCTGGATGGGCATGGGGAACCCCACCGCGACCCTAATAGAGGATGAAGCGGGAGATAATGAATGAATGAATGAATTCAGGTTCTTAGTGCATTTCAGCGGGCTACCATAGAGCTGTCAGAGGAGAAATCATTAAGTGCATCAAAGGTTTTACCAATGCTCAAGATGCTAATCCACACTACCCAGAACTACTAAGAGCTTGACCTCGAGCATGGCAAGGCAACTTGGAGCAAATCTGGTACACCGGGTAATAGACCGCTCTTTAAAGGCAGAGGCAATAAGTAACTGTCAGGACCATGCCAACTCTGCTGGATCCGAGGTTTAAAAAGGTGGCATTCTTGAGCGCCACTAAATTGGAAGAAGCTATAACAAGGTTAAAAGGTAATTGTGCTGAAATCATCAGAAACACTCCCTCATCAACCCTCCTTCAGCTATAAGAGGCCATACAAACAGACCAATCATCTGACAGTGGTAAGTTTTTCTTCTGTTTAGTAATATATGTATATGTGTGTGTATAATGTAATATTAATCATTGCTCTGTATTGTACACTTGACCTTTGGCTTTGCTGGACAGAGCAGGCATAATTCAAGTGCAATACTTGATGCAACCTTTGAAGTTGACGGATACTTATCTGAAGTAAACCTGCACAGACAAGAAAATCCACTCGTGTACTGGAGCGCACATAAATTTATATATCCACATTTATATAAGTTGGCACAAACATTTTTATGCATTCCAGCACCTCTCTAAGGCTGGGGAGATAGTATACAAAAAAAGGAATCGCCTAAACCCCAACACTGTTAAAAAGCTTATTTTTTAAAATAAAAATCAGTAAGTTGAATTTGTACCGTCTCCATACTTCTTTGTTGTAGTTTACTGTCCTTCACTCAAAGTTCAATAAACATGTCATTCATAAAGCACAAATGTGCCAGTTTAATAAGCACATTTACATCCAGTGTCATCATTGTTGTATTTCTTTTAAGTGTTTATCATCACTTAATGCCTAATAATATTTCCTAGCAAACAACCTTTTATATTCATTGATACAGAGTGGCAAAGATGTTTGATTTCCTATATAGACATTCAAAGATACTCTGGCTCAGATGACTGTGTAGTTTGTCATATTTCTCTTTTAACAACAGGTGTCACTAGTGAGAACAGTTCATGAGGCTTTGAGTAATGAACCTTTGAATGGAATGAATCTTTGGACTGGAAAGCTCCATTGGTTCATGAGGCTTCATTTTGCCATCACTAAGTAGACATTGTAGAATCCAAAGTGTGCCCAAACACTGGCTTTTAATGACGACAGGGCGGGTGGAATCACGCTCTCCCCCGCTGCATGCTTTCCGCTCCATGTTAGCGGACTCCATTCAGACAACGGGAGCTGGCTAACAAGCGTGCTGTACCTTTATTAGAGAATTTTTCAGCTAAAAGTTCAAGCATGCTTTTATGGAAAATAGTTCAAGCTATGAGGTCAAAAAGACACGATATTTAATAATAAAATACATTTTCCTCTTAACTGTGGCATTGCCTTCAATAATAAATGTAAACCACATAGATAAAACAAAACTGTTCTCTTATATGTAGTACGTTACACCCAGGCCTTTAGTAATGATGCACCTGTCAATAACTATTTTATGGCTATAAATACATAATTTTATTATTTATTTATTATCGTCCTCTTATTCCTATACTAGGGTCATGGGGGAGGGGTGCATATTCAGGGGAGAACGTTTCAGGTGCTGAGCAAATACACCCAGGACAGGGTGCCAATCTATCACTGGGCACACACTCACTTACATAGACACACACTATATAGGCAATTTAGAGCATTTAATTTATCTGGAATTCATGTCTTTGGACTGTGGGAAGAAACCAGAAATCCCAGAGGAAGCTCATGAAGACATGGGGAGAACATGGAAACTCCCAGATTGGGATTTGAACCTGGAATCCCTAGCGCTGAGAGTCGAAGGTGCTAACCATTAAGCCACCACTTTAAAATCCTTTTATTATGATGACACAAGGGTGCTGGCAAAGAAAGCAGAGCCATCGGAAAATTAATGCACAATCTACACTAATGTACCACATTGTTGATATTAAAATATCTTTATGTTTATATGTGTGAGCAATGACTTGATTACAGGAATTGAATTACTTAAGGTACAATGATGCACTGTATTTTTCAACTATTTTATATATTTATATACTGTTGTTTTTCACACTTTGAAATTGAAAAAAATATTATTTATGTTAAGGACGCACATAAAGTTGAAATGTCGCCACGATGTGTTATTAACCTACACCACTGACTGCATACACACACACACAAAGAGAGTATTTAAAATCGAAAAAAGTGTGAGGAAGCACAGTTTATTTGATCCTTTTATTGGTTGATTATAAAATACAGTAATAGCAGTTGTTATAGTTGATAATGAATATGATTCATGTAAATTCCTAATAACGATGATACAAGTAGTTTCCTTTCGTAGACTTAATTTTATAATTAAGATTGAAATTAACAAACAAAAAGTAATACAACATTTAACACAGCTGTGGTTAGACAAACGTATACATGTCAGTCATTTCTATAATGGGACGGGTTAAGGCTCAGAAGGTTTACCAACAGGCTCAGTTATATAAACATCCGAGTTAAAGACTTAAAACACTTATAACAATGTCAATGAGTTACATGAACAAGAAAAAAAACAGAAAATAAAAAGCATGTATTTCAGAACTAAGTGTCTGTCTTCATGAATCCATTTCAGCAGTAATAGTCACATTTATTTTCTATTTCCAATATGGATACAATTGCAAGGGTAGATAAACAAGGTTGTATGATTCAGCCTAGAAATTATTAAGTTTAAAAAAAAAAACTAACAATCTGGTGTACTAAAATCCATTTCAATCCATATGTTCTGCTGTTAAGAGAATATACCAGTTTCCATTTACAAATCATTTTGGAAAACCAATAATTTGGCATAATTACAAAAAATATATATAAGTATTAATAGTTTAATTGGTTATTAAATTAAATAACCAAACAAAATTATACATAGACAACTATCTTATTTACATGAGCCACCGGTAGCTCGAAAGCTCAAAGTGTTATGCAAATGTTTGGACTCCATCAAAATTCCACGTTTTATTGATTAGGAATATATCCTCCTCCCACATCCTTACATTGTGTATGAAAATAAATTACTGCACATGTTTATACAGACTCCTTAAAACGTTGCTGTGAAGAATAATAAAGGTACAGATTGTGCTTTAAAGTCTATAAAAAAATAAATTAAAAAAAGCTAAATAATTATAGGGAGAAAAAAAATATTAAAGACATTTCACAATTTGTAAAATACAAAACGTAGAAATTTAATTAGCAGAAACAAGTTTGTGGTCGAAGGCTATGTTGGGGCTGTTAATGGAAGGCAGGGTTGGAATGCAGATCAGGTAAACGGCAACCATTGGCATAAAATAACTTTTATATTAAGAGATATTCAAACCTTTGCATAATACTGTAATTACTGTGACTACTTGAGGCTAACTTAAGGCTGTTGCAGAAAAGGATCAGCTCAGTAAGTGAATAATATTCACTGATGTAAGGATATCTTCCTGCAGCCCATAAACTGTAGGTGGTCTATGACCCACTGAAATGTAGAAAGACCTGCTGTATCCAAGTGCTGTTATTGTTATATGTAAATGCAAATGTGTAATTTACAAGATCAGTCCACTGTCACAGCTGAGAAATCCTTATTTTACTACAAGTGTTTATGGAAGACGTAAAAACATTATTATAATTGCAAATACAGCAAAACGGGTGAGGGGTAGGGTTAAGAATTGCTGAAAATAAATTACAATCCCATATTTAAAACAGTGTAAGTGAGACACAGAAATATTCCAAAGTTTACAAAACTGTTAACCTGACATTGTAAAATGAATGATGTTCAGACTAGTATTATAAAACAAAAACAGTAAGCATCTTGTTTTCCAAAGACTGTTCTGTAGACCCCAATTACTATTGTAAACACTGTCTGAGTTTTTTGGTTTCGTTAAAGATACAGCAGCTGAGGCAAGCAGCTTGGTTGTTTACTTTTACAGTGCAGGTTGCACTCCTGTCTGGAGCAGATCACCATATGCAGTCTACTGCATTCTGCTTCACACCATCGTTCCTGTTTGTCTCTCAGAATCGGTGAATTCAGGCTACAGCAAATCAAGACATTTTTTTCAAAGGTGTAGCAACAGTTTGGGCAAGGTCTTATTCTATTACATTAGTCAGTAGTCTATGCTCACAGGTACTATCTTTAAAATTTGACAAGGCTCAAAAGAACATGTCATGGAAGGCTTTTTAAACAGGCAATTGAACTTATGACTAAATAACCACTAATTCATATGAACAAACACCAAACAGGATGCCAATCTATCGCTTGGTGGAGAACCCGGAGGAACCTGGAGGAAACCCACACGGACACAGGGAGAACATGGAAACTCCACCCTGACTGGGATTTAAACCGGGACCCCCAGCAATGAAAGGCAAACATGAACAACTTACCCCCTACTAACCCCCTATATAAGCAATAAATACCAAGCTATCCAAAAGCATCCTGGCATAAAGAACACGGTTAGATAATAAAGTATAAGTATCCCTCAATGACTAAATGGGTCGTGTTTTCTATACATTTTCATTCAGCACAAAATGCTGCATGCTGTGTTGGTTTGGACTCATGTGTCTATCTTGTACCTTCATATAAACAAAGACATTGATAGACATTGGGCATGGTTATAAATTCTAAAAGGTGCCACCGTGTAAGAAAAATATTTAGGACTTTAAAATTGTCTTAAATAAAATAAGGCAAGATATCTATCTGTCATTACTCAATAGCTTTCAAACATAGTACAAAATAATCATGGCATGGAGAAAAACACATTATAGCCAAGAACAAGGTAGACCAGCTGAGGAGAAACAAGGCTTTAGTTAAGTTACTATTGTAGCTGTGCCAGGTATCTGCATTAGGCTTTTGTTGTGCTAAGGCATGATGCAAGGATGTTACGGTATTTATTAGGCTCAAGTTAAGGCCAAATAGTTGGTAAAAGAGAAGGTTCGTCCATTGGAACAGCTTTCCATCTATGGGGGCACTGATAAAGAAGTGGTATAGCTGCTTACATATCTGTAACCACCAGAGGGCAACATAAGTATTAGGATGTCAAAACAGCGTTTTTATTGTCTGACGCAAAGGTTCAGTCATTTAGTTGTGATCATTATTCGTTTTTCTCAATTGCTTTCGTGCATTTGGCACATCACTATTAGGTAAGTGCATTTGTCCAAACAATTAGTACAGTCTGCAAAACCTAGTTGATAACCTGCTTAGTTACATTACTAATATACCTTGTATATTGTCTGTTGCACTATTCCCTGCCAGTACGTGAATGTTTATTGTACTGTATATTGCCTCGTATTTATAGTAATTCTTGTTTTGCACAAGCTATTCGCACACATGCACTTTATGTTGGGTGTATGTTGGTATGTGTAGGTGCTAATATTGTAGCACCTTGATTGTGGAGAATGTTGTTGCGTTCCACTGTTTATGCAAAAGCGTGTCACTTGCTCAAAAAGGATACTTAATCCCTTAAAAGCAAGTATTCACGTCAATGAAAGTGTCAGTGTCATCAAATAAAAAGACACCATTGTTAATGAACAAGATAGTCAAATGACAGTTCACTATGTCAGTGTTTTCCAATGCAAAAAAGGTGGATCATGGTGACACTACCTGAAAATGCTCAAGACAGAACTATACACTATTATCAGATAAAATAACTAATGAAATGAAAACGAAGGAAGCCTAAAAGTATTGGACTATTTGCAGTCCTGCCAGGATGGACTCATTGAACTGATTCATTCATTATCTTCCGCTTTATCCTCTATTAGGGTCACGGTGGGGTTCCCCATGCCCATCCAGGGGAGAACGTCTCGGGCGCTGGGCAGATAGACCCAGGACAGAGCGCCAATCCATCGCTGCGCACACACTCACTCACACAGACACACTCTATATGGGGCAATTTTTGAGAATTCAATTGACTTGATCCATGTTTTTGGATTGTGGGAGGAAACCGGAGAACCCGGAGGAAACCCACGCAGACAAGGGGAGAACATAGAAACTCCACGCAGATGGGGATTCGAACCGGGAATCTCTAGCGCTGAGAGCCGAACCGCTAAGCCACCGTGCCGCCCTGAACTGATTCAGTTTTTCTAATTTTAGCAAATGGACACTTCTCTGTACATTGACTTTACACAATCTGAATATAGGTGTCTTGCACTGTTGATGCTGTCCAGCCACTCAAGGAGGATGAGTCCCCCTGAGTCTTGGTCCTATCAAGGTTTCCTGCAAAAACACCAGGGAGTTTTTACTTGTCACTGTTGCTTTGGCTTGCTTTTTGAGGGTGGGGGTCAGGCTTGGAACACTGTAAAGCTACTTTGATGCAATGCAGTATTTTAAAAAGCACTATATAAATAAATAATCTTACTACTTGAAAACCAAAACCAAAACTCTGGCAGAAGCACAGATTCCTCACTAGTGTGGAGGTGGGATATTTATAAAAACAGTTGTTTATCAGGAATAAGAGATAGTGATATGATGTCTAAGCTATAAACCAATTACATGCAAATACAAAGGTTTTACAAGTTACTCTGTCTTTCATAACAAAAAAATATCAGCGTGCAGACAGCAGAACAGATTCAGTACCTGGGAGCACCCCTTTGACAGAGATCACAGCTGGATACAGCTTTTGCATCAGTGTAACTAGACCAAATCTCAACGTTTTTTGCAGTGGACCTGTAGTTTTAAGTAATGCGTGTCTTGCATGCACAGCTTGTTTAGGGACTATCTATTCATTTTCTATCATTAGGTCAGAGGAGTGTTAATTCTTTCCTAACTTTTCATAGTGAATAGTGCATAATGGTTTTAAGGTGTTTTAGAACATTATCATGTAATTGCATCTTCCAGCTTTAACCACTTGGGAAAAAAAACATTTGCTACCAGAATTTGATGGGATTCATTTTTTTCTCTTATGATTGTTATGCCAATGACACCCAACTTCATGATGACAGCAAAATGAAATGAATATAAGCAAAAAATGAATATCTGCCAGCTTCACTGCTACACCGTTTGAATGATGTTCTTTTATCTATAGCTCCTGTTGACACTGGCTTCACAACTGACATGCTGATAAAACTAACTTAACACATTATAAAACCACCCATTTCTGAAAATTCAATCTTTAAACTGATGGAAGAAGATAAATCAAGCTTCTTTAGCTGATCCAGAACTCTACGGCTCGCCTGGAGTTTAACCAACCCAAGCAAGCCCATACAATCCCATTACTCATCTTGGCGTCGAGGACAATCTCTGAATCTACTTCATATTTAACTACATTTTCCAAACATACACCTAGTAACAGCTACCTGGTGCTTTAGATTCACTGTGGTGCCAATTCTTGCCCCATATCTAACACCACTGTTTAAAACATAGGTGTCAAACTCAAGGCCCGTGGGCCATATCTGGTCCGTGATACATTTATATCCGGCCCGCGAGATCATTTCACGATAATCAATTATTCTATTATTGTTATTAATGGCCTGGCAATATGGTTTAAGTTTAAGATAAGTTTAAGTTTATTTTTTTAAGCAAAGAAACTTGAATGATTTGATTTGTAATTTTGACCTTTGTTTAAAAGCATAAATTTTTCTTTCCTTTTCTCATGTTTTTTTGCAGCATGTTCATAGATGTAACTTAAAAATTTTCCTTTGCAAACTCTATTTTATTTCTCTGTTGGTTTAAACGGAAAGAAAGAAAGAACAACGGAAAGAAACAATAAACAAAAAAATATATAAAAGGGATATAGAGGCAGAATGGCAAATCATAGGATTAATAATACAGCATTTCAGCTAGTTACTCTCTAACTTATTGAAAAATGTTGTTAAAGTATCTGGGGGTCCCTTTGGATAAAAGTGTCCGCTAACAGTAAATGTAAATGTCAGATTGTCAAAGTAATTGCTATACAACTAATAATAAAGACTTTATAGTCTTTAAAAAAGCATTATGTGAAACTTTTTTGTCTATTCCATAACTGGTCATTATTACAGACATGATTTATCCTTGCGCTATTATATAGTCCTATATTCCAACTGTTCAATACTAACTGCTTTACTTCTACACTGCACTTGCTAACAAAAATTATATTTAGCAAAAAAAAGCAATGGTAGATTCCAAACTGCTTAAGTTTTACCCCAATGGCTAAATACAAAATAATAAGAAAAAAAATCTATTCACTTTCATTTTCTCTACTGAGAGTTATGCAATCTCAATGAAAGCAAATAAAGGAACAAGTTAAAACAACACATTTTTACACTGAAGCTAGTTCATACACATTTTAAGACATAAAAACTGGCAGTGAGCTACAACATTCAAGGATTTATAAATCAACAAAGTAATTTCAAAAAGTATCGTTAGAGGAAGAGAAAAGTAAGGAAGTGCTATAGCAAAGGTTAACAGGAGTAATTTTCGTGACCTAATACATCTACCAAAGTTATGATTTCATAAGGAGTTTTGTTCATTTTTTATATTGGATAAACTTCAGCAGCCACCGCTGAATTGGAAGACTCTAAAATTACATATGCCCTTTAATTTCTTTTACATAAATTATAAACTTAGGCTTCTAAAATGTTGAGGTCTTTTTTATATATAAAATTCCAGGCTTTTATATGATAAAAATATAATTAAAGATACTTTTTTTAATCAATAATTAGTAAAATTAAAAATAAAGAAATGTTTAAAAAAGATTTAAAATGACAAAAACAAAGGCAATCTGCCCAGGTGCACGATCAGTCATAAGGTATAGATGTATGATTTAAGGCTGTGTTAGTATAGCATACTGGCACCGAGTTTTAACTGACTAAAGAAGTTGAAGTCATGGCACATTGTTGTTGAGTTTAGTGCTGCATAGTAAAACCTGTGAGGAATACAGATCTGTACAAAGTAAGTAACTGTTTCCAACAGTAATGTTTTAAACAGAATATACTTACTATAGATAAGAGACAGTGACAATTCCCATGAAATGACAAAAAAACTTTAGGGAGATTTTTTTTTTAAATAAATCATTTAAAAAAAAATTCAGACCATCTGGAATTTGGCCTTTTAGATTAAAATAATAAAAATGATCCTTTTATTCATTCTTACTTGAGAACCTTCATGTGTTGATGTGTAAGTCTTTGTTTCTTTTGTAGGCCTGTATCATCCCAATCTTTCACCCAAACCATCTGCACAAAGACCCTTTTCTGTAATGGGGCCAACATTAGCACAATCCCTCGCTGAGTGGAAAAAGAGAGCGAGCCATGAAATGCCGCTATCCTCCTGATTTACAAGCAGAAAAAAGTCAGAATGTCCAAAAATCAATTATCCAGGGAAGAAGCAAATGGAAGATGAACGCAACAAACGCACAGACACACACAAACACATTCGGACAAACTGGACATTGCCGATTGCCGACAGTAAATATGTGGTCCCTGTAAAGAAAAGTGGAAAATCAATGTTTAGGATTTCAAATATTTTTGTAAGCTTGTAAATGTAAGATATTTGTTTATTATATATATATATATATATATATATATATATATATATATATATATATATATATATATATATATATATATATATATATATATATATAAAATAATATATATATATATTATATATATAATATATAGTGTTAATTAATTTACTGTTGGGCAATTAGTTTAATATCTCACTTACTCAAACATAAAAAATAAGAAAACTTCAATTAAATTTGAATCTACTTTTTAGGAACTTTCAAGCAAAAATTCACGATTCCCTCTATCCCACGATTCTACTCATTTGAAAATGCTTACATATACAGATAAGACAATAAATAAAATCTTTAAATTAAAATAAAACTTTATTAAACCTGCCAGGCTGAGAACCCATTTTTTCCTCCATTCACAGGATGAAGGAGGCAGAATAAATTCACTTCTTCATTTTTAGCAGGGGTGCCAGTATTTTTCGAGTACAGTATAAACTAATTTACAACAAGGGCAGTATTATAACTACATTCTATATATTAACTACATTCTTTATATTTTTTGTCAATCTTAATTAGATAGAATAAATCAAGTAAATTTTAGTTACTTTTAACTAAAGGTTTTGAAAGATCCTATTATAGGGCATTACAATGATTTGTTAGTTATAATATAAAATGACTACAAAGACAATGACTTGCTGCCAAGTTGTTTTTGGATTAAACCAGTGCAATGCTACAGATGAACTAACCTCTTACCTCACATAGTTCACGTGTGTGTGTCAGCGTGTGTGTATCCAGGCAGCATGTCTCCATTAGAGCAGTCTTTCAACATGCTGTGTGTGCTGGGGTCACAGGACTCCCTCTGTTTCTTCTGAACACGCTGGAACACCAACGGCACAAAGAACAAGACAATGCCTCCAACCAGAGGAGGAACTCCAGCCAGGTAAAATGCCATATGGTAATTCCCAAAGCAGTCATGAAGCAAACCTTAAAAAAAAGATAAAGAATTATAAGACAAAAATAAAACCAAAAATAAAAAGAAAATAGAAAATTTCATTAAATATTTAATTAACATTACAGATAAAGTTAGTTGGTAAGTTAAGCATAATCTATTATAGAAGCCCACTATGTCCAGAGCAATGCAACCCAAACTTGGGCTGCCACCGGCATGTCTGGGCTTTTACAAACACCACTAACTGTGTCTAAAGGTGGGAGAGTTTAAAATTTGAGATTTACAGCTGCTGCAACAGTAAATCCTCCATTTGGCTGACTAAAGTTCCATCACTAGAAACAAATCGATAAATGCAATACAACATGATACACATTTTTTAATGGGGGAGGGGTCATTTGTAACAAAAGCTTATGGCTTTGAGCAATCAGGGTTGGATGTGGAAGAGCATTTTCCCACAAGACTCCTTAACTTTGGAATAGCCTTTCAATTAATGTTCGCGATTCTAAACACAGTACATTAAAAACACTTATTCAATTCTGTATTTAATTGATTCCCTGTAGATAAAGGTGTAGATCTCAGGTTTAACAGTGTTGGGTTGGTGATCTGGGATAGTCTCTGCTCATTTCACCTCTTCACCCAGCTCATCATTAGTAGAGGGTGTGGCACTGAAATGATGCTGTTCCAGGGGGCCCACATAGTCTGCAGTATCTGCCCCTATTAGTTATGCTGCTCTACTCAGTTATACCAGAGTCACATGCTGCACTGCTGTGTCAAACTCTGGTTATTACCTAAACACAGTTTATTAGCTCTAACTGCTTTTCTTGTCTGTTTTTTTTTTTTGAGGTGTTGCCAATTTCCTTGAGGTGTTGTCAGCTCTTTATCCATGGCTCTGCTGGAGCACATGACACTGGATGGAACCTGAATTTCTATTGGACTGGCAGTCCTACAGGGTGCCTTCAATGAACTTATATAGTTTTCCAATTGGTTTAGTTTTTCTAATTGTTAAATACGGACACCTGGTCACTACACAATTTGTACATGGCTCTCCTACGCTGTGGATTCTGCCAGGCCACTCAAGGAGAATGAGACCCCCAACGAGTCTTGGTCCTCCCAAGGTTTCTTCCTTAAAAAAACTACATAACAGGGAGTTTTTCTTGCCACTGTGGCTTCGGCTTGCTCTTTGGCGGGATCTCTTTTGCTTTGTGACAACATACTATTATTAAAAGCATAAATAAATAAATAAATAAATAAATTACTTGAACTTCATGTATTTTCATAGCAAGTGCTTATGGAAGAGATGTGTTTTGAGATGTTTCTTAAAACCATACTGGGAATGGTAGCTGGCAATGGTTCACACACTGAAAGTGAGGACAGGGGCTCCCCTAGCATCTCAGCACAGCCAGGACAGCCACTCATTGAGTGGATTGGTAGGTGCCCCCTTTTTTTGTTTTCTTTTACCTTCAATTAATTTTGTATGTGGTGTGCATGCTCTCTAAGTTACATGATAGTGTTACAGCATGGTGCAAGTAGTAGCGTATGATATGGTTTTGGTTTTAGTGGTCATCAGAGCTTTTATTTACTATGTGTGATAAAATTATTGGCATGTGCAATAAGTAATTTTTAAATTGTTTGTTGTTGTGTTTATTTTAATAAGTTTTTTTTTACGATAACATTACATTAGGTTCTTTAGCAGATGCTTTTATCTGAAGCGTCTTACAAGTATCCTAACTTGATGGCTGGGGTCAGAACACTGGGACAGCACACCTAAAGTAATAAGGGCCCACACTGGGCCACAACTTCAGTGAAAAGGGGATTTAAACCCACAACCTTCAGATTGATAGCCCAACAACCACACCACTTAGCCACCAAATCCCTGTTAAAAATGTTGTTTATAAGTGGTTTTTTTCGTCTCATGTGTCTGGTATTGCCCACTGACATTCCATAATGTCACAAAATGTTTCAGCCATGCTGCTAAGAAACTATTTTTAATTATCTGATTATTAAAGGTCAGAGGTAATAGGCCTAACTACCTCCACTAACCAATGAGTTTTCAGTCATGTCTCGAACTGAACAACAGATGGATTGTTCGCTCAGGAAAATGTTAAATGTTGGAAAAACAAGAAAAGAAAGGACAATGAAGAAACTACTACCACTTGTACATTTTGTACTGTATTACTCTGTGGGAGGGAAGAATTAATAGTAGAGAAAACGCTGAAGTCACAGTAAGGGCTCAGTGGGATTGCAAAGTATTCTAAAAAAAAAAATTCAACAAGAGCCAAACCAAATGATTAGCAAATCATTCTCAGCGGGATGGAGTTTAATGAAATTCATTCAAAAACACACCGTGGTGTCATGTAGTGGCTATGACAGCCACATGCTCACTATCGCGGACTAAAAGGGAGGCAATAGCAAGGAATAACAAACAGAGTTTGACTTAAAAGCACACAAAAACTGATTGACAATACAAAAATAACATATTATGGTAAATAGATGTAAGAAAATAATCTTCAAATAAGCAGTGCAATAATAAAGATAGAGGATCTAACCTACACTGTGTTATTTTTTTTAAAGAAGAGGAAATAGGGCAAAATCTGTGAAAATGCTACTAAGATAAAAACAGGGTAGAAACGGAGAGGGGATTATCAAGTTGGGCAGTGTTTCTAATCATAAATTTACTAAACAAAGCAGTGTGTAACCATCACTGACCAAACAGGAGAACTACTTTGTAACACAATAACAAAGCCACACAAGATAAATGAGATACTAAGCAGAGACTTGTTAATTCATTTATTCATTATCTTACACTTAATCCTCCACTAGAGTCGTGGGGGGGTTCCCCATGCCCATCCAGGGGATAACGTTTCGCCAATCTATCGCTGGGCACATACTCCAACACTGACACACAAACACACCATATGGGGCAATATAGAGCATTCGGTTCACCTTGAATCCATGTTTTTGAACTGTCAGAGAAAACCCACATGGACACAGGGAGCACTAGGAAACTCCAACCAGATTGGGATTTCAACCTGGATCCCCAGCGCTGAGAAGCAAATGTGCAAACCACTACGCCACTGCTTAACATAATAATGAGTAATGAGGAAAAAAATGGGTGCACAAAAAATAAGATGAAGCATGAAGGCTTCAGAAGTGGATCCCCTTTTAAGTCAGAGAAGTTCATCATGAAGGAGGACGGAGGTGTTTGGTTTGATACACTTAAAATGAACCAATACTCCCTGCTAAATGGCATGAAAGGAGATGAAATTGCAAAGCAAAATAAACCCGAAAATAATTTCACCTGACAAGAGCAATCATAATGAGGAAAGAAGAAAGGGACCATTTAATAAAACAAACACAAGACTATAAAGTGACCTGAAGCTCAAAACATAAACTATGAGCATGACATGTAGCCACTAATTATCCACAGCTGCAGCAAAAACACAAGAAGCTGATAGTATGATACATGGTCTACCTATCTATTCCTGTATCCACTAATCCATCTATCCACCCATTGACCTCAAAACCCATCAAGTAATCTGTCATTCATTTGTCTACATTTGAGCACATTTGTCTAGCTGCTTGTAAATCGTCTTCTAAACAATGATTCAAACATTTATCAACCCCAGTTTTAAGCAAGCTGTAAAAAAGAAGACATTTTTACAGTAAAAGGAATCAGAAAGTGAGGGATTCTGAGAAAGGCAGAGCATTGTTGAATTCTCAGAAAAGCCTCGGCACTCTGCAGCTTATGCTAATACTTATTAAACTGTGTAATAGTGAGCGTGAATGTTCCTGCTGACTGCCAAAACTGTGTGTACTTCTAACCAAAGTGTAAGTGTATTTATGTGTTCGTGTGTGACTGACTGAGGATGCCATCATGCTGGGCCTGGAATTCAGCCTCAAATTAAAATCTTCGGTCACAAAACCCACTCAAATAATAGTGTGTTGTGTGTATGTGTTGGCAGGTGAAACCACACTAAATCACATGTTTTAAGAGTGATTGGTCCTGACAGAAGTCTACCAATGTGTATGCAATTTACACTCACACACTGAAAGACCTATAATAACATATTTGGAATAAAGCCATCTGAAACGTCTTAGTAATTTGCTGTAGCTCCTACTGTTACCTGGTAAAAGTTACCACAGAAATGTCTAACAAAATGTCTAACAAAAATGTCTAACTCCTCTAAAGAGGAGCTGATGAAAACTATCCGAAACACTAAAACACTAAACACTAAAACCTTAAGTATATGCCCATCCAGGGGAGAACGTTTCGGGCACTGGGCAGATAGACCCAGGACAGGCGCCAATCCATCGCTGGGCACACACTCACACACACACACACACACACTCTATATGGCGCAATTTGGAGAACTCAATTGACTTGATCCATGTTTTTGGACTATGGGAGGAAACCGGAGAACCCGGAGGAAACCCACGCGGACACGGGGAGAACATGGAAACTAATCCCCTGTAGATAAAGATGTAGATCTCAGACTTGGCTGTGTTGGGGGGTAATCTCTGATCAGTGTATGCTGGCATTTCACCTCTTCACCCACCTCATCATTAATGGGGGGGTGTGGCGCTGGAATGATGCTGTTCCGGGGCGCCATCTCAACTATGTAGAGTCTGCAGTATCTGCCTCTTTTAGTTATGCTGCTCTAGTCAGTGATGCCGGAGTCACATGCTGCACTGTGTCAATTAATTACTTATTAATTAAATGCCGTGCTTTATTATTAGCTCTAACTCCCTTCCTTTGTCTGTTTCTTTTGAGTTGTCCCCCGGCTTCCTGGAGATCCATGGCTCTGCTTACGAATACTGTATGGATCCTGACAAGGTGGTCCTGCAGGACGCCCCCTAATGGACTCACATATAGTTTTCTAGTTGTTAGTTTTTCCATTTGTTTAGTATCTGGACATGGCTGTTCTACACTGTTGTTGCTGCCCGGCCGCTCAAGGAGGATGAGTCCCCCATTGAGTCTTGGTCCTCCCAAGGTTTCTTCCTTAAATAACAACATAAAAGGGAGTTTTTTCTTGCCACTGTCGCTTCGGCTTGCTCTTTGGGGGTTTAAAGGCTTTTCATTCTGTAAAGCTGCTTTGTGACAATGTACTGTTGTAAAAAGCGCTATATAAATAAATTACTTGACTTGACTTGACTTAACTCCACCGAGATGGGGATTCGAACTGGGAATCCCTAGCGCTGAGAGGCGAACGTGCTAACCACTAAACCACCGTGCCGCCCCCAGTAGGACTAACTATATAGCTAAAATGTTATTTATTCATTCATTCATTATCTTCTGCTTAATCCTCTACTAGGGTTGCAGGGGGGTTCCTCATGCCTATCCAGGGAAGAACGTTTCGGATATAGGGTAGATACACACTGGACAGGGTGCCAATCCATCTCTGGGCACACTCACTCACACATACACACTATATGGGGCAATTAGTATTCAATTCAACCTGAATCCATGTTTTTGGACTGTAAGAGGAAACCGGAGAACCCGGAGGAAACCCATGCAGACACGGGGAGAACATGAAGACACCACCCAGGTTGGGATTCGAACTGCTACCCACCAAGTCACCGTGTCGCCCCCAGAATTAAACTGTAAAATGTAATTTAATTATAATATTATTAAAATAAATAATAATATAAAAGTTGTTGAGTATAGTGGTCATTTGCATAACTTTAGTGGTGGATTAAGTGAAATTGAATTTGTAATACTGATTTTAACATAACTTTCTCAGCAAGCAAAACCAGATGTTAAAGTAATTTAATTCATTCATTCATTCATTATCTCCCGCTTTTATCCTCTATTAGGGTCGCGGTGGGGTTCCCCATGCCCATCCAGGGGAGAACGTCTCGGGCGCTGGGCAAATAGACCCAGGACAGGGCGCCAATCCATCGCTGGGCACACACTCACTCACACAGACACACTCTATATGGGGCAATTTTGAGAATTCAATTGACTTTATCCATGTTTTTGGACTGTGGGAGGAAACCAGAGAACCCGGAGGAAACCCACACAGACACGGGGAGAACATGGAAACTCCACCCAGATGGGGATTCGAACCGGGAATCCCTAGCGCTGAGAGGCGAACGTGCTAACCACTAAGCCACCGTGCCGCCTAAAGTAATTTAAATTTTTGATAAATTAATTTTTGATAAATTATAGTGGTTTAGTGCCCTATTGGATTATGGATCTTGATGATGACTTACCAGCAATAGGTGGACCTGCAGTCATGGGAACAGCCATAAGCCCCAGGAGGTAGCCAATGGCCTGTGAGGCCTGCATGGGCCCCACCAACTCAAAGGCAATGGGGGCCATAATGGTGATGAAGCAGCCATCACACAATCCCATGAACACACACACCACCGCTAGACCCTCAAAGACACGACACTGAGGGATTAACATTGACATCAGGCCTAGGATCATAAACGAAGCCACCTATATACGCATACACGCATGCGCACACACACACACACACACACACACACACACACACACACACACACACAAAAGCAAATGAATGCACAGACACAGACAGCAGAAATAATCAGATGTGCAATATGAGAAGACACGAGATTTCAAATTTATTTAGTTGCTAATTTTTACCTGAAGATATATTTTCTTCACTCCTGCAATGAGATCTCCAACTTTACCAAATAGAAGCCGTCCTGCTCCTGAAGATGCTCCAATACAAACCAGCAAGACCCACTCCTTTTGCTTCTCACCAAATTGCTCCTTCACAAAATTCATCTGTCACACACAGGCACACACAGACACAAACACTGTTTATAATTGGGGGAAAATTAGCTTTGACTGTACTCATGTAGACACACAGCTAAATAAATTGTCTCATTATAAATAAAGTGCAATCTATTAAAAAACATTGATATCATGGACAAATGTTCTGCACTGCAAAATTAAATCTAAACTTTTATAAGATTTTCTATCTCATAAAAGTGTAACAAATCTTGACGTGACTTTTTGACTTTAATAAATTTCAAAGGAAGAAAAAAAAGTTTTTAGAAACCTTTTCTTAACAAGAAAAAATTACTCAATATTTTGGTAGATAATTCTACTTGATTCATGTGCATTTTTCTATATTTGTGTTTATTTTTCTTATTTTCTGTCATAGATTTTTGTAGTGTCATTTAATACTGAAATAATCCATTTAATACTGAAATAATTACAGAATAAATAATGGACAGATGACACAAATGTGTTGACCTTCATATAGCCATGATTTGTCA
Source organism: Corydoras sp. C115 (assembly GCA_019802505.1). Classification (NCBI taxonomy): domain Eukaryota; kingdom Metazoa; phylum Chordata; class Actinopteri; order Siluriformes; family Callichthyidae; genus Corydoras; species Corydoras sp. C115. The sequence continues at coordinate 1,315,073 of JAFMOC010000126.1, read as the reverse complement.
TTTATGTATTTTAGGATTTTGGTGAAGTGATTTATTGGTGTTATTTAATTTATTATTTTTAATTAATTTATTTATTTATTTTTACAAATGATAACTAATTTCTTTGGTATTTTAAACATTAACATTTGTGGATTGATTGCTTTTATTCTAAAATTAAGTTTTAGGATTTATTATTATTAAAAACTATTAAAAAATAATTAGACTACAAAAATGTTGTAACAGGTGCCTAGGGCACCTGTCACCTGTTTTGTGTTTAGTTTTCGTTCTGTTCTGTTAATTAACGTTCATTGGTTATCAATTAGTTAATTAACGTCGTCTTGTCATTGGTTTGTTTTGTGCATATGGTCTGGTGTCGTTTTGTATTTATGTCCATTGTTTCTCGTCCTCGGTGCTGGTCGTTGTGTTTGATGTCACTAGTCTGTTTTTACCTCATGTTTTTTGGTGCACTGCACCTTTAAATAAACCCGTTCTCTGCTACCTGCGTGCCTGGCTCCCTTCAGCGCGTGTAAACGTGGCGGCTCTGCGCTTCCTATGCGCAACCGCTTTATTCCCGAGGTAGACTACCGTGACAAATGTGCAAAAGTGACCAATTACAAGTGGGGGATTTTTGAAGATGTTAAAGAACAAAAATAACACATTACTGGATGGTTCCACAACTAACAGTTTAACTGGTATAAAAGCAGTGTCCATCAAAAACAATAAACCATGGCAACATATTATAAAATCAGTCTGCGACTGCATCAAGACATGCAACAAAAAGAATTTTAGAATGTTGAAAATAAAAAACACCGTCTAGAAAATTACCAAAAAATGTAAAACCTAACACCTGTGATGCATTGGAGGATGCACTGAGGCCCAAAACATGGGTGATCTGTATTTAAATGAATGCACCATTTAGAGAGAGGTATATATTGGTATTTTGGAAAAAACACATGTTCCTGTCAAGCTTTACTGTCTCAATGTCTATTACAGCAGAACAGAGTCAGGCCTCATATAACAGGAGTTACAATAGCACATCTTACAATAGCACAGTTCCCATTTGTCTCCTGCTGAAACTGTATGGCACATGTGTTTACCCATAAAGAGGAGATCAGACAACGGCAACCAATTCTTGGACAAAAGTCCCACTTACAAAACTGCAATAAGTACTGTTTTCAAACTATTAAAAAGGAAGAGGAAAGTAAGTGGCTCGGGAGTAGTAGCTTAGTTTTGGGCAATCAATCTTAAGGTTGGGGATTCAAATCCCAAGTCTCTTTGGAAAAAGTGTCTGCTAAATAACCAAATGTAAATGTATTTGGCATATCTATAAACATGCCTCTTTTCCAACTTTCCATTAACAAATAACAGTCTTCTAGAAAATTTTCTACTAGGGTTGCGGGGGGGTTGCCCGTCCAGGGGAAACGTTTAAAGCAGCTAATCTACCTTGAATCCATGTTTTTGGTCTGTGAAAGGAAACCGGAGAACCAGGAGGAAAGCCACATGGACACAAGGATAAAATGGAAAATTCAAAGTGCTGAGGGGTGGACGTGCTAACCACTAAGCCACCGTGCTTCCCCAAATAATAGATTTGTCATTGTCAAGTCATACAAAGTGTAACAGGTGCCTAGGGCACCTGTCACCTGTTCTGTCTTTCGTTCTGTTCGTTTGAGTTAATTAACATTCATTGCTCATTAGTTTTGTTAATTAACTCCTTATTGCCATTGGTTTGTTTTGTGCACGTGGTCGGGTGTCTTTTTGTATTTATTTCCATTGTTTCTTGTCATCGGTGCTGGTCGTTGTGTTTAATGTCACTAGTCATTTGTACCTCTTGTTTTGTGGTGTTACTGCACCTTTAATAAACCCGTTCTCTGCTACCTGCGTGCTTGGCTCCCTTCAGCGAGTGTAAACGCGGCGGCTCAGCGCTTCCTATGCGCATCCGCTTTTTCCCGAGGTAGACTACCGTGACACAAAGTCATACATTAAAAATAAAAACCTAAGGCACACAAAATACCTGACACACAGACTTGATTACATTAAATTACACCGGGAAAATTATTACATCCTGCATGTAATAAATGACGTTACACCAGTGGCAGTCTAATGTAGAATCACAGACTGATGTTAATTATAATTTGTCCATCAATATTTATTATCATTCCAACTGAACTGTCTGCTACCTTTCAAATTCTTGCGCCACTTCCAGGCATGTATTTTCTTATTTAAGCATTTAACCAATCATGTTTTAGCATCATTAGTTTCCAGGTTTTAGATATTTCTGCCTATTCCTTCAGAATGTATGTTGCTGGACCAATAGCATTAAATAAGTATAGGTCAACCTGAAGTATAGCTTCAACCAATCAGATTTTGAGTTGGCATTAGCAAAGCCTACTCGCAGGCTAATGTTATGTCATAGTATTCACGCCCTCTGATTGGTGAGTATTTTTAATGAGCAGACATTTTCAACCAATTAAAATTGAACACACTATTATTATTATAACAGAAATACAACTTGATGTTCAGCATTAGCTTTGATGGCAATAAAAAAAGGACTTCTTAATAATAAAACTCTTTTTCAGAAATAAAAGGAGGATGGATTTTATGTACAAATAATATGAATTAAATCTGGATATTTGGTGAATGTTCATTTCCTAAATAATATTGCCATTTTATAAGGTTATTGGTCGTGATATTTTACATGTGGCTACATGTAACTGTATGAGGGTGGGTATGAATGAGACCCGGAGACAGGATTTCACAGGCTGAGACTCTATTTACACATTAATTTAAATTTATTAAAAGGCATGTGTTTGGTATCTGCCACTCTCTCACATTCCAGCAGCTTGTGGTCGATCTCTGCAACTTATAATGGGCACACACGTTTATCAGGCGGTGCCATGTCATATGGTTTAATTATCTCTAATCAAAGTTCATTGCCGATGGCTCTGTTTTCTTCCCCAGTTCCGTTGCTCTACTGCCACAACTTGTTATCTATTCGGGATGCTACAGCATTTTTGCATAATAAGATGTTTTTAAAGTCATAAAATGGTTGACATGTAGATTTATTCAGATGGAGCATTAATGAAAGCCCAGGTGTAAAATGCACAGCCCGCCACTGCTTTACACACATGGTCCATTATATTACTTTTCTTTTTTTTTTTCAAATCAAATCAAATCAAGTTTATTTATCACAGGCATAGTCATACAAGCTACAGCCAGCAGTGAAATTCTTTTATGACTTCTCCACAAATAAAAAGTAAAAGTTGAAATTACAAATGAGGTAAGCAAAAACCATATATTTTACAATAATACAAAGTAAAAAAAGAGTTATATAACTATATAACCTCTAAAAAGAAATCATAACTTATAATTAAATTGATTAGAGTCCTTCTGTATGCAACTTTAGCGTTATGAAGGTCCAAATAGCCACTAGGAAGAAGCTCCTCCTCATTTTCTCTGTGTTTGCCTTCAGGGAATTAAAACGCCATCCTGATGGCAATAGAGTAAAAAGTTTGTTGTTAGGATGACTGAGGTTCTTCACAATGTTTTTGGCTTTCTTTCCGAACCAGGTTATTATATTCCCTGTGAGGATGCATTCGATGGTGCAGGAATAGAAGTTTTTAAATCACTTGGTTTATTAAATGGGCCGCTTCCATAATTGGTGCTTCACCGAATTAATCCTGCAAAAATGCCAAGATTCTCCACATTGCAGTCTGCCATCCCAGAGCTACCCTCTTTCAACCTTGTGTCACAGACCATTGTCCTGTCAACCTCTTAGCAACTGTCTTAACTGTAACACAACAGTCCCAGGTAGATATAGCTGTAACTGACATATCTTTAATGTTACTATAAAAGTCTGCTTAGTGTCACCAGTCTCATATGAGCTTTACAAATAACTGCAAAATATGTAAGTAGCTAAATACCTAATTTACACTGTATTTAACACCTGCACACTCAATTACCTACTACAATTCCTCACTAAACACGTGCTTTTCTTAATCACTTACTATCTTTTTCTGCTACTTCTGATAACTCCTTTATGGCTGTTCTTAGCATTCAGTATTTAAAACTAGATTTAACCAGTTAGGATGTGACAGATTTTCCAATAAACCCCTTCACACCTACTTCCACTGGCCTAGAATGTGCCTGCCAACTGCATTCTTTCCCCATAGGTACATAAATCAGCATACCATAGCTTTTTCCTTGCAAACACTGCATTAACTTTATGTTCAAATAAAACTAGCTCTATAAAACATGCTCACCATTTGTTTTTCGAGTGCAGTACCATATCTGGTCGTGGAGTAGTTGCAATATCGTGCATAATATATTGTGTTTTGTACTGCTAAAACATGCCCCTGCTTTCTGTTTTTAAAACAGTTTATAATTGTAAAATACTTCAGGCCCAGCAAGTTAAAATCTAATATAATTTATTAATTATAGCATTTTTACTGCAGTAAATTGTCTCTATATCACGGACGCAAAAAGGAACACAGAGTCAAGATGGGGGCAATAGGGCAAAACCGCAAATCACAAATAACTGAGATTAAAAGATTATGCAACAACTGCAACAGGTCTAAATGGAGACCATTGAAGTTGTATTAATAAGGAGTTCTGATTGGCTGAAGTCCAGCACAGTGCTGTTCAGTGATTAAATATGAAACAGTACATGTAGTGGAGCAAGTTCTACATTGGACAGAAGATAGAGACAATTTGAGTAAATTTAAATGTATACTTATATAACTTGATGAACTGATGACTAATGAAAATGTTGCAATTTAACAGCAACATCTACACACACACACACACACACACACACACACACACACACACACACACACACACACACACAAAAACAAAAGCCGGGGGAACATGTTTACATCTTGATTAAAGGCTTTCAAAAATATAACAGAGGGGCGGTGGGAAGGTTTTGGCCTAATCCTTAAACAAACCAGGAGGCTTATCCTGAAATCTAAAAAAACCTTTAGATTATGAAGATAGCAATATGAAGATAAATACATGTTTTTTAAGATGGATTTTCACCCAAGAAAACAGAAACTTTTTTTTCAATCCAAAGTGGCATACATCTTAATAATTCTTATAGAAAACAATAGTACTGTGTTCAAAATAAAGGAGTGGGTGAAGTATCCACATTCAGAGCAAGCCATATGGAGAGTGGACTGCATTAATTCATTACAGTATGCTGTTTGAACTGCAGACCTTAATAAGGGCATGCACAGTATAATGCACATTGACAGGTTAAAGCAGCTGCTCAATGTGTTTATATATGTTGGAGAGTGGTGCTGTGTTTAAAAAGAAACACACACACACACAAGGTCTTATGCTAAATAGCTGAATACCCAAACATGGTGCTCCTACAACACCTAAAATATTTATTCATTCATTATCTTCCTCTTAATCCTCCTAATCACGGGGGGTTCCCAATGCCCATCCGGGGGAACATTTCATGTGCTGGGCAGACGTTTTGTGTGCTGGGCCAAGCCACCATGCCACCACCCCCTAATATATGTAAAACAATTATCTAATTTAGGAAGACTATTTTCCCAGGAAAACTGCAAAACAGTTTATTATTAAACTATAAAACTTAGAGATGGTAATAGATGGCTGGCTAAAGATGAGTTAGCCTTCTGCACCCTCTGCCGATCCCGAACATAATAAATGGCTATAAAAATGCATGAACGAACAAAAACAAATTTTTGATAAAATCGTCTGCTAAAAGACAAAATGTAATGTAAAAGTACCAAAACACAATTAAATATTGTCACCAAGTAAAAAAAAAAATATATATAATACAAATATTCTCTTACCAAGTGAATGTAGGGAACCATATAGCCTAGCACAGCTGTTGCCACTCCAAAAGCCCACACTCTGTATGTAGCGATCTTGAACACACGTGCATTGAAATATTTTCTTATTTTCATGACTCCTTTTCTCCACCGACTCCCCGATGTAGATTCATCCTCTCCAGCACAGTTAACAGAGCCCGAAGGGATAAGTGGACGGAAGGAGAGTGCCAGCAATGACTGGACCAGCATAAACAAGCTTAGTATCTGAAAGGTTCTGGCGAGGCCGAGAGGTCCCACTACCTTTTTGAGCAGCACGGGTAGGGCCATGGTAAAAAGGCTGCTGGTAGCAGTTACCACACCATTTGCCAAGCCAAGACGTCGTCTGAAATAATGCCCTAGAATCACCAGTGAAGGCTGAAAGGCGAAGGAAGAGCCGCAGCCAAACAGTATACCATAGGTGAAGTAACGAAGACCCAGAGTGCTGCAAAGAGACAAGAGTACCACATAACATAACGGATAAAAGATGAACATAAAATTAATATGATCAAAAACACAAATATCACCTATTAAGGTAACTTTTACATGAATCAATTGTAACTAAACACTTATAATTTACATAATCATTTTTAACATTTTGTTACAAAATGTTATAACCTAAAAATGGGTTGTGATGGTAGTGCGGTGGCACTGAGAGGGAGGTAAGGCGGAGCCAACGTTGTTTCATCATTGAGAGTAATTAGCGCGTCTTATGTGAATCTGTCTGATGACCGCATGTAGCCTTTACAAACTGAATGAACAAATGGCGTGGGGAGAAAGAAATCCATGGTTGACAGGATTTTTCATGAACAGGAACGGGCTTAATTAAGTCCGTGTGGGTTTCCTCCGGGTTCTCTGGTTTCCTCCCACAGTCCAAAAACATGGATCAAGGTCAACTGAATTCTAACTGAATATAGAGTGTGTTTGTGTGTGTGTGTCTGTGTGAGTGAGTGTGTGCCCAGCGATAGATTGGCGCCCTGTCCTGGGTGTATCTGCCCAGTGCCTGAAACGTTCTCCCCTGGATGGTCATGGGGAACCCCACCACGAACCTAGTACAGGATAAAGCAGAAGATAATGGATGAATGAAAGTAAGTAAGTAGTTTATTTATATAGCTCTTTTTACAATACTGTAGTAGATTGTTACAAAACAGAGTGTTAAAAGCACAAAACCTCCAAAGAGCAAGACGGCGCAGAAGTGGCAAGAAAAGACTCCCTGTTATGTTGTTATTTTAAGGAAGAAACCTTGGTAGGGCCAAGGCTAAGCGGAGGACTCATCCTCCTTGAGCGGCCGGGCAACATCAACAGTGTAGAACAGCCATGTACAGATTGTGTAGTGTCCGTATTAAACAAATGGAAAACTAACAAATGGAAAACTATATAATGTCCATTGAGGGCATCTTATAGGACTGCCAGTCCATTATAAATCCAGGTTCCAGTAATTGTTGTGGCCACAGTGCTCCATTAGAGCCATGAATGAAGAGCTGATGCTGTTATATAGCAGTTTATTGCTGTTATATAGTAGTTATATATAGCAGTTAGCATGGTGTAGCTTGCCCAAAGTCCCTCTTCTGTCGTCAATGGATTTCTCCCTCCCCATGGCATGTGATGATACAGCTTATAAAGGCTGCACACGGTCATCAGACGGAGTCACGTCAAGTGTGCTAACTACTCTCAATGATCAATGCTTTTGGCTCTACCTTACCTCCCCCAGAGCGTCACCACATCACCGTCACAGTGTAAAATCAGTGTAAATATAATAATTCATGTAAAGATGCATATAATTACACAGTACAAAGAATGAGGAGCAGGATTATGAAAAATTAAAAAATAAAAAAAAAAAAACCTCCTGAGCTCCTGGGCTAATTGTTTTTATTTTATATAGTAATTGGCTTTATATTACTAATTCCTCTCCTACTTATTAGTAAGTATTATATAAACTATACTATACGCTTCTATATAAACTGTACGATTCATTAAACCAGCAAGTGCTGCAGTTTCCTCATCCCACTTAGTACTGTGATGAATAGAATTCTGGGCTTTTGTATGCAATGATGAGCGTACAGATCCAGCCATATTTTTAAAGAAAAAAAAATACTATTATTATTTTATTACTTTTGTCAGCCAATAACTCCAAAACTATATTTACCCCAGTACTCTAGCATTTTCACATTCTTTGCTATATTACTCTGCAAAGTTGTCCACCAATTAGAGTTGATTCTGGTTTACATGGTAACCCTATGTGATTAATTAATTCCATGTAGATAAAGGTGTAGAGCTTGGCAGTGTTAGGTTGGTGATCTAGGATAGTCTCTGCTTCACCCAGTTAATAGAGGGTGTGGCACTGAAATTATACTATTCCAGGGCAATCCTCTTAACTGAGTAGAGTCTACAGTATCTGCCCCTTTTAGTTGCTCTAGTCTGTATTCATGCTGCCTGGCCGCTCAAGGAGGATGAACTCCACACTGAGCATTGGTCCTCCCAAAGTTTCTTCCATAGAATAACAACATAACAGGTTTTTTAGGAGATTTTTTTATGCCACTCTCGTGTCAGCTTGCACTTTGGGGGTTTAAAGGCTTACAACACTGTTAAGCTGCTTTGTAACAATGTACTGTTGTAAAAGCAGTATATTAAATATTACTTGAACTTGAATTTTACCATAGAGATGTTATAACAGTGTATGATAATGATTTCATGAGAATAAGGGTGATTACATGAATGATGCCATGTGTTCCTATTTGATGGTTGATCAGTTAAACTGCATAATGAATAGTCTGGCTGCTCAAAAGTAAACTTTCATATTCTATATTTGCTACATACATGCTTTTATTGGGTTTAATTAATCCCAAGCATTAAATTTATTATTACTCTAGATGTATATTTTGGCTAAACCATATGCTGTTTGCTCAAACAGTAAGCATGAATGCATTATAAACAAGTGGATGTCATGTCATCTCCTCTTGATTAATTCAGATAAAATTAAGCTACTTATAGTTGGGTCCAAGAACAAAAAACTGTTTCTGAAACTGTTCTAAATTTTCAAGCTTTTTTGATAAAAACCAATTCATTCTTAAATAATTTACACAGTGAACCGATTCAGATACCATTTTTAGCAAGAACATAGCAAGAACAACCTTAGTTACTCCTCGCATTTATGAAGTATTCTTCCATTTCAAAATTTGAAAATGAATAAATGCTATTTATAATTATTATATTCGTAAGGTTAGATTATTGTAAAAGGATATTCTATCGGGCGGCAATCTGGGTGGAGTTTCCAACGGTTCTCCGATTTCCTCTCACAGTCCAAAAACAAGGATCAAGGTCAATATAGATTTTTTTGATATTTAAAAATCTGAAATATTTGAACTGATGAAATACAATGAATGACATGATCAGGCATCACAGTATCTAGAGTAAACTCAAAGAGCTGTATTATCCATTAATTACACTCACAAGATGCAGGATTTCATTTAGTCTCTAGAGTTAATAAAATTGATCAAAATTGATCTGCTGGAAGATCATTTTCTTAACAGCCTCATTTGAAACTGCCTTCCTGTCCCCGTTCCGGATCATAAAACTATTATGTTAAAAAATGTTTATTTTTTTATATGTTTATTAAAAATGTTTTTTTTTTTTTTTTTTTTTTTTTTACAGGTATATGTTAAAGAGATGCATCTTCAGTAGTTTCTTAAAACTGCTTAGTGATTCTGCCTTGCGGACAGAGTTGGGAAGATATTCCACCATTTTGCAGTGGTGAACGAGAATTAGCTCCTCGGTGAGGTGGAATTGCCAGGCGGCAATCATCACTGGAGTCGGAGTGTATTTTGAAAAGATAGAGTGAAGGTAGGAGGGGGAAGATCCAGAAATTGTTCTGTAGGCCAGAGTCAGTGACTTGTACTGAATGCGAGCAGCTACAGGGAGCCAATGGAGGGAAATGAGTAATGGAGTGACATGAGTTCGCTTGGGCTGGTTAAACACAAGTCGGGCTGCAGAGTTTTGAATTAGTTGAAGAGGTTTGATTGTGGAAGCTGGGATACCGGCAAGTAGCACATTACAATTATCAAGCCGGGATAGGACTAGGGCTTGAACAAGCAGTTGGGTAGCATGTTCAGTCAAGAAGGGTCTGATCTTCCTTATGTTGTAAAGAAGGAATCTGCAGGAATGGGCGGTTTTGATAACATGATCAGAGAGTTTAAGGTGGGAGTCTATTGTGAAACCAAGGTTCCGGACCGAATCGGTTGGGGAGATTGTGGAGCCGTCAATTTGGAAGGTCAGGTCGTGATGGATTGAGGGTTTAGCTGGGATAATGAGAAGCTCTGTTTGTTCTAAATTTAGTTTCAGATGACGGGCCTTCATCCAAACAGATATGTCGGTGAGGTAGGCAGATATCCGATTTGAGATGGTGGTGTCGTCAGGGGCAAAAGACAGATGAAGCTGAGTGTCATCAGCATAGCAGTGGTAAGAGAATATGACACTTTTATTAAATTTGACACTTTACAAAAAATACAAACAAGTAATCCAGCCAAGGCGGCACGGTGGCTTAGTGGTTAGCACGTTCGCCTCTCAGCGCTAGGGATTCCCGGTTCGAATCCCCATCTGGGTGGAGTTTCCATGTTCTCCCCGTGTCTGCGTGGGTTTCCTCCGGGTTCTCCGGTTTCCTCCCACAGTCCAAAAACATGGATCAAGTCAATTGAATTCGCAAAATTGCCCCATATAGAGTGTGTCTGTGTGAGTGAGTGAGTGTGTGCCCAGCGATGGATTGGCGCCCTGTCCTGGGTGTATCTGCCCAGCGCCCGAGATGTTCTCCCCTGGATGGGCATGGGGAACCCCACCGCGACCCTACTAGAGGATAAAGCGGGAGATAATGAATGAATGAATAATCCAGCCAAGAACACATTTAATGCTCATAAAAGTAAATGTTTGATATATAAATTGTTACTGGCTTACGTGGCAAAGGAGGTGCTGAGAAGCCCCAGGAAGGCAACAAAGGCTCCACCCACCGCTGTCTTCCTGCAGCCGAAATGATCAGTAAACATGCTCACCACAGGAGAGCAAAAGAAGATCATCCCCATAGCCAACGCTCCTACCCAGGCTACAATTAAAAAAAGAGAGGACGAGAGAATGTAAACAATTATTAAAACTTCATACTTTGCAGTTTTTAACAAAGGTCCATGTGTTGCTAGCCATTACATGCTAGCAACACATGGACATTTTTCACATTCCATTAACCAAGATAAACCAGCATTTTAATCCAATGGACAATCACATTTGATTCTCTCCTGAATCTTTCTATTACATTAATAGATTTTAGCAATAAACCACTACAGGCAGCTTTGCCAAAGTCCATTACTCTAACTACTCAGCCACCAATGCCCTTATACCATTTGGATTGAATTTTTCATAAAACCATAATTACATTTGTAGAACTTATGCAATTCAATTTAAGAACAAGTGTTAGGATTCAAAAACCTTTTTCAAGCCCCTCAGGCTTTAACTCAATAAGCCAGTGCCCTCAACTTTAATTCTGCAATATCATTTCTGTAAACAGTCACTTTTGAGCCAGTTTCCAAACTTCAGTTTTGTGTAATATGTTTGTCTAACCAATCTTAGCATTTTTTCAAAACATATGTACATATTTAAAAAAAATAGTATTGAAAAAAATGATGAATTTACAAATGAAAATACATTGGAATCAAAACATAACTGAACATTATAATTATTTACACAATTCCCAATTCAAGTCAAAATGTCTGGGTTAAGTGGCTTAAAAGTGGCTTTGGTGTATTTAAATGTGTGATTCAGTATGTTTAGTACCAGTTAAACATTACTCCTTGCCCTCATGTGTTTTTAAAATGTTTACAGTGTTTCCCGGGTTAAATTACTGGTTAAATATGGACTTTAAACGAGATTTAACGGTACATCTTATGTAGAAGTAGAAAAACAATTATTAAATAAAGCTCACTGAAACATAAAATCTAATTAATCAAATAGTCAATTAAATGAGTTATGCAGATGCCTCTATTGATTGGAATTATGAACATACATGTATATATCTGAACCTTTCTGGATAAACAGATAGAGAAAGTGAGCAAGAAAGTGTGTGTTTGTGTTATGTGGGAAAGGAAATGTAGTCATATTGCTAAGGTCTATATTGTATATGTATAAGTCTGTTTAAAACATATGTAGCATATGTATTTCTGAAGTCTGGGCAGGTGTTCGTAAGTGTGACGTATGTTTGAACTTGAATAAACATTGCATGTAATCTCCTCTACATATGTTTGGGTCTATACATCAGGTAGAAAACAAATTTTTTAAAAACCTGGAAAAACTAAAAGCTTGTTACTACTAAAAGACTAATGTAAAAACTACAAGCTTGTACGGTGGTGTGGCTGTGATCATACTTCATTTTGTTAATGAGACATGGTTCCGGTGAGACAGAACAGTAATTGTCTCTTTTGTTCGTGAGCAGGGATCTAATCAGGCAGAAAGAGAGAGATGCACAAGAGCTGTGTGTTTATGTGTACATGTTTTGGTGTGATTGCTGTGTGGCACCAAAAACTAAGTGCATCGAAAATTGGTAATCTGTGTAATCAGTGGCAATGAAAACCCCCATTTATCCTATTTATGGATATCCCATCTATATCCAACCATAGATTTTTTGCTGTGTAACAGTTAAACACAATATCATATTATATATTCTATTGGAACAAGTTGGAACAAGTACTAAAAAATCAATATTTCACCAGGCATGTGAAAATCAGTGTGATGTGTGTGGTGACCAGTTAAGGGGGTGTTTAAAATATCTAATATAAAATAACTGCCGCTTTAACAATGAAGTATATTTTTTAGGTCACTAGCCCCTTCTTTGCCCCAGCTTGTGATGACCTTTCCTGCAAATTGTGTTTGTATGTTAATTTATGCTAATTCACACTTAATTGGTAGATTCTTTTCTTTTCTAAATTTGGTTCTTTTTAAAAAAAAATACTTATCTACCTATGGACGGCACTGTGGCTTAGTGGTTAGCACATTCTCTCAGTGCTGGGGATCCAAGGTTGAATCCCAACCTGGGTAGCGTTTCCATGTTCTCCCCGTTTCCATGTGGGTTTCCTTTGGGTCCTTCAGTTTCCTCCCACAGTCCAAAAACATGGATTCAAGGTAAATTGAATGCTCTAACTTGCCCCATATAGTGTGTTTGTATGTGTCTGTGTGAGTGAATGTGCCCAGCGATGGATTGGACACCTGATCACCACACAATCTGTACATAGCTGTCCATGCTGCCTGGACAATCAAGGAGGATGAGTCCCCCACTGAGCCTTGGTCCTCCCAAAGTTTCTTCCCTAAAATAACATCAGGGAGTTTTTTCTTGCCACTGTCGCTGCAAAGATTGTAAAGCTGCTTTCTCACAATGTATTATTGTAAAAAGCACTTTATAAACTACTTGAACTTGAAGTAGAGGTGGTGAAACATCTTGAGTCGGTTATTGATGGTTGAAAAGAGCATACAAACCTCTGTAGGATGCTGAAAATTAATGTCAAATTTTGTGGTAATCGAAACAATGGTGTAGATCACACACACACACAAACACATATTTCCACCCTTATTTATACACTCACATTAAGCAGAAATTAGCAGAATCTTTTGGAATCAATGCACCTCAATCAATCAATGCAATATCATCATCTTCATCAATAAGTACTGTATACTACAATCTACCTAAGGAGAAGTAGGGTAAAGTGGCTGGTGCAGGCTGAGAAGATCATTGAATGTTATTTATAAGTACAACTTTTACTTTCAAGAAATTCTAAAGCAGCATAATTAAAATACACTCTTAGACTCATTTAATCATTTAGTATCATCAGTTAAATAACTCTCAACATAGTATTATTATACGTATTATTGTGCAAACAACCTTTATTGGCCTTTGATCCTGCACACTGTATCTCTTACTGGGATTATACCTATTTTTCCTAATAAACAGATCGCTTACAACAAGCATTTAATGTCCCTTCTGTTTTTTAAACTGGTTTGGAATACAAAGGTTGATTATATTTTAGACCAAGCTAGACCGACGTATTAAAATCTGATCTTGTATAATTTCATACACCTAGAATCTGATACGGTTAAACTTTTTGTGTCCTCAGGCTGAACTTTCAGGTCGGAATTCATGCAACTTTGAACATTAATCCTTTAAAACACATGACATAATTCCATACCTTGGAGCTGTCAAACTCTTCCTGGATTGTGTAATAGCTATATATTACTATTAATATAATTAATGTTTTGCTGACAAACCAATGCACCTGTAGCTATGAAATTAATTCTTATTGAATATTAAAATAAAGCCTAGAGGAGAAATCTTTCTGTTATCAGTATGAAGCTACAGTTTCATTTTTATTATTTATGTTTTTTTATCAAAGCAGCATTCTTTTTTATTCATGAACGCAGCTCTGTCTTTCTTTTTTATTCACAGAAGTGTCTGTATTTGAATACTATGGAGGAATCTGCCCAAATTTTGCAGACTATGAATGTTTTAAACAGAGAGTGACAACAAAAATCTACTAAACAGTAGAGGTGAGAAACAGAATCCAAACTGCTTGATGTCCAGTGTAAAAAAATGATTTGGGGTGCAATGTCCAGTGCAGGTGTTGGTAAACTCCTGCACCGGAGTTAAACTTTCTTAAATCCAATGTCACTGCAAAAGTCTACAGGAATATTTTAGAGGACATTCTGATTCCTTCTACTGAGGACCTGAACAGACTCGCCGTTCCTAACCCCCATTAAGAATCTATGGGTATTCTCAAGAGGAAGGGGCACCAGACACACCCACAAAGAATGCCCTATAGATTCAGTATATAGGGTTTAGTTCCTGCGAGTTAACTGGCCAGTCAAGCACTGTTATGGCTTGAACATCAAACAAGGTTTTGGTGCTACTGGCGGCATGGGCAGGGGGCAGGTCCTGCTGGAAGATAAAATCTGCATCTCCACACAGTATTCTATTTTTTTATTCCTGTTTTCGTGGGTTTTATGAAGTGGATTATGTAAAAATAAACAAATAACTACTTGAAATACTTTAAATTGTGGGCCCTGAATCTATAATCTTTTCCATGATATTCAAATTTTTTGAAAAGGGTCTGTGTGTGTATGTATATATATACACTGTACTAGGGCTGCAACAACGAATCGCTAAAATCAATAAAAATCGATTATCCAAAGTATCGATAATGAATTTCCATTATCGATTCGTTGGGTCGCACGATTTCCGCGTTACTCGCGATGTCGCAACCGCTTACGTCACATGTAGCGCTTCAATAACGGTGGAAAAAAATAGCGGGTTAAACGAGGCGGAGTCTGCAAAACAAGTTGATAAATCTACAAATGAAACAATCCAACGCTGAAACTAAAGAACGTGGAACATGCAGCTCCGCGAACATGCGCAGCAGCACGGTGATGATACAGCTCCTGAAATAAACACTGATGAGGATGAAGCTGAACAGCAGATAAATCACTACAACATCCCGAGCTGCTTTAGTTCTGAAGTAAATCGTAACACTGTGAGACCGGCAGAGCAGCGTCATGCTGTATTTGGTTGTTAACTGGATAATAACAGCGATAGAGAACGTGTCTTAACGTCCGTTATACGAATACCCGTCCGTATGTCACGTCGTGTCCCGGGCGTCCCGGTTTATTTTTTAAAGTGAGGACATGTCCTGGTTTTTAGCGGAGCAATAGCAGCACGGGGGATTGACGCGCACACGCGCACGGCGTAAAAGTACGCGGCTTTAAATGCACTGAGAGACTGCGCGCGGCGTAACCCCCCCCGCCCCGCCCCGCTTTCAGACCGCGTCGAGACAAACAGGGGAAGCCTAGTACACAGTGTGCAAAGCAGCCATATGTCCCGGTGTCCAATTGAAATTTCACACAACAGGTATTTTTTTTGTTAACTGGCTAATTTGTTAATTTATTTTTTTTCCATAGCTGATTAATTCATTTGTTAATTTTTTTTTTCCAATAGGCTACAGAACAGACAATATTTAGTTCATTACTGAAGGCAACTGAGTATCATGTGTTATTTGGAGTTGACTTTTGTTGTTAAGTGAGGGATGGTTAGATGATACATTATTTCTTTCATTGTGCTTTTCATTAATTACTGGAAATGTTAACTTAAACATTTTGAATAAAATTACTATTTATAATACTATACTATAGAATAATTTTACTGAAAAACATACATCTTTGGATAAAAGTGTCTGCTAAATGATTAAATGTAAAGACATGGAATTTTTTATTTATTTTTATTTATCCGATTCATCGATTAATCGAAAAAATAATCGACCAATTAATCGATTATCAAAATAATCGTTAGTTGCAGCCCTACACTGTACACAGTATATATATATATATATATATATATATATATATATATATATATATATATATATAAAAAATCACACACATGTTTTGTCAGACCAAGTGAAAGTATGTAAAGGTAAATATAAGCAACCCCTCATTACAACATCATACCAGTGTTTACCTCTGTGCATGCTAATATAATTGAGCTCTATGCATGCATGTTACTATTGTTTAGCTCCCTGTGAGTTACTATAGTTACAGCTTCATGCACACTACTATTGTTAATCCCCATACTCAGTTAGTCCTGTTTACTATGTTTTTTAATGACAAAACCCCACAGGACCACCACAGAATTGGTATAATTTGGTGCATGATTCTCAGCACTGTGGTGAGTTTGCTGTGATGGTGAGGTGTGTATTGTGTCAGTAAAAAAATGCCTGGATACATACATGCTGAATTGCTGAAACAATACATTTTCTGCTGTTTACTCATCAGCTTGTCTTTTGAATGTGGAAGAAAAACTGAGATCCCAGAAAAAAAAAACACAAATCTATAGGGAGGACAAGCAGACTCTCACAGAATGGGCCACGCTGAAAGTTAAAAGCACAAACCACTGTATCACCAAATTGTACCACCAATGACCATGAACTTGTCATATACTGTCTAGTTGGTGAGTATGTGTGTACGTAGGGGGAAATCTCTGAAGTGTGTGTGTGTGTGTGTGGGAGTGTGTGTACACTGGCTGCAGCACAGTGACCCCCTGGCGAGCCATCGGTAGACAAACACACTAGAACAAATGTGTGTTTACACACATTCAGGGGAGCAAAGTTCAAATAAATCCCCACTCTGTCTGAGATTTTGCAGAATTCCTTGTATAACAGAGTTTAGGTTGCTTTGTTTGTTAGCTTTACAGTTTAAATATCTATGGTCGACATTCTTATGGAACTCCAGAACAATCGAGATGAATGTGGAAACAGGGATACATGAGGTGAGGCAATTGTCTGAGTGTGTGTGTGTGTGTGTGTGTGTGTGTGTGTGTGTGTGTGTGTGTGTGTGTGTGTGTGTGTGTGAGAAAGGATTTTGCTCTGCTAAACCCAGCATTCCGCTGATTATTGGAATATTTTTCTCTTACCATAAAACCCTTACGCAAAAGCAATGTAACTTACAAATTCGAACCAGACACACATATGCAAAATAAGCAATGGCAAAGTCAAATAATGAAAACTGAGCAAACAAAATACAAAAGCAATAGAGAGCAGCAGAGTTTTGTGGGTTATAACCTTAGATGATTGTAGACTGTTCAAGGTTTAAGCACAGAAAAGACATGCAACACTTTGATGTACACCTACTCCAACTTCAACTAGCTATTCCACACCTGAACATAACATCCCCCCCTTTACAAATCCCTGTTACTCCACATAGTCTCCCACCCTCAAAAATACCACTTAAGAATCAGAACTGAAGTTTGTCAAGTAGAGCACATTGACACAGCATTGACATAACATGCTCAAGAGGATTTCAGAAGACACCCCCTATCTCTACTTTCCATCACCATTAAGAACAGCTATGTAGACCTTCAGGTTTCTGTCAACTATAATCTCAAATGACCTGAAGTGGGAGTCGAACATCAACTCCATTCTCAAGAAGGCCCAACAGAGGATGTTTTTTTTCTGCGGCTGCTAAGGAACTACAGTCACCACCGGAGCTGTTTTTACTGCAGTAATTGAATCTGTCTTGTGTTCCTCAATCTGGTTTGGAGCATCCTTCAACTCCTTCCCTCTGAAAGACGCTACCGAGCGCTAAACGCTAAAACCACCAGGCACATAAACATTTTCTTTCCCCAAGCTATCACCATCATAAACATTCAATAAATACCACACCAAGCACAAATGCACTACGTATACCACATATACATTTCTTTAAATATTCGAACATGTGTACATTGTATATTGTCCGTATTTTGTTTATTGTATAGTGTTTAAAGTCTGTATATATATTGTATTGTAAATATTGTTACAGTATGTATACAATACTCAAGCAAACACCTACCACACCACATTGTTTGTGTGTATATCTCACTGGCCTATAAATCAGATTTTGATTCTGATTGTTCTGATTGACCAAACAGGCCTGGCCTTAAGTTCAAGTAAGTAATTTTGGTTGTTTGTACAAAATTTTCACAGATGCTAAACTCTACTGGATGATGACCATGGTCCATGGTGAGTGTGGGAGCTCAGTGGTTAGGGTGTTGGGCTAACAATCCAAAGCTGGATTCAAATCCAAGGTCCACTGATGTTACCAACGTCGTTCCTGAAGCAAAACCCTTAACCCTCATTGCACCAGAGATTGTGTAACTGTGGGTTCATCAAAATTAAGTTTAGATACTTGTAAGTCGCTTTGGATAACGGTTTCTGCTAAATGACCAAATGTAGTGTAATGTCAACTTATTTCTCAAATCTTTGGCTTTCCTTGTCTGTCATGTTAACTCTGCTGTAACACTAACTTTACCCCTTAACAGAAACTATTAATGGATTTTTAATAAAATTGCTATATTGCTTCAGTATTATATTGATTCATTAAAAGGTTAACAAATACAGACTGATATTGAGTAGCAGCTCTCAGCATGCTGTTGTGTAACTCTGCAGACGAGAGCTCTCTCTCCCCTTTCTCTCCCTCTACATCCTCTTTTTAAAGCCACACACACAAGCCACAAATGAAAGTCATCACCTCACCTGTTTTCTTGGCTCTGTCTCATTCACAAATCTGCGCTTTGTTGCAGATCATCATTACATCCAGATTAAATAATATGTTCCATATCAAAATATTTTTATTAAATTACCTATATAACCAATATACATTACCTATATAGTTATTTTTTCACCCTATCTACTATCACATAATTCTTAAATTCTGTTTATATTATTTATATATATATATATATATATATATATATATATATATATATATATATATATATATATATATATATAGTATATACACACACACACACACACAGTCAAGCCCGAAATAATTCATACCCCTGGCAATTCATACCCCTTTTACTCAACCAGCAATTTTATTTTTGACTGGAAACGACACAGGCATCTCCCAGGAGATAATACGATGATGTACAAGAGGCATCATTGTGGTAAAAAATATTTCTCAGCTTTTATTCACATTTGAACAAAAACTGGCATGTCCAAATTTATTCATACCCTCCTCAATAATTAATAGAAAAGCCTTTATTGGCTATTACAGCAATCAAACGCTTCCTGTAATTGCTGACCAGCTTTTTGCATGTCTCCACTGGTATTTTTGCCCATTCATCTTTAGCGATGAGCTCCAACTCTTGGAGGGTCTCCTTGGAGGGTCGAGGGTTGGAGGGTTGGAGGGTCTCCTTGCCATTACCCTGATCTTTAGCTCCCTCCACAGATTCTCAATTGAATTCAAGTCAGGACTCTGGCTGGGCCACTGCAAAACGTTAATGTCTGCTAACCATTTCTTTACCACTTTTGCTGTGTATTTTGGGTCGTTGTCGTGCTGAAATGTCCACTGGTTCCCAAGGCCAAGTTTCTCTGCAGACTGCCTGATGTCATTGTGCCATTTACTGCAATCAAGTTCCCTGGTCCATCGGCTGAAATACACCCCCAAAACATTAGGTTCCCACCACCATGTTTGACAGTGGGGATGGTGTTCTTAGGGTTGAAGGCTTCTCCTTTTTTACGCCAAATGAAGGACATCATTTTGGCCAAACAATTCAATTTTTGTTTCAGCTGACCATAAAACAGAAGACCAGAAGTCTTCTTCTTTGTCCAGATGAGCATTTGCAAAGGTCAAGCGGGATTTTGTGTGGCTTTTCTGGAGAAGTGGTGTACTCCTTGGTCTGCGTCCGTGGAACCCAGCAGTGTGCAGTATTCGTTGGACTGTCTGCCTTGAGATGTTGCCACCAGCAGATCCCAGATTCACCAGAATGGCCTTGGTGGTGATCCTTGGTAGTGAGCTCCTTTGTCTTAGCCATGACTGTCCACAAACCAACTGCAGAGAGCTGTTAATTAAAACAGCTGTTCCCAATGAATCAGGGTAATTAGGATGATTTAAAACAGCTTGGGCTATTTGGAATGGTATAGAACTTTGGATTTTCCCATAGACTGACAGATTGCAAAGGGTATGAATAATTTTGGACATGCCACTTTTTGTTCAAATGTGAATAAAAGCTGTGAAATATTTTTTCCACAATGATGCCTCTTGTACATCATCATATTATCTCCTGGGAGATGCCCGTGTTGTTTCCAGCCAAAAATAAAATTGCTGGTTGAATAAAAGTAAAATTAAGTCAAAATTTGCCAGGGGTATGAATAATTTCCACACCACCCTAGTGTAATTAGCTTGTAAAAGAGACTTCGCAGATTAAAACTGTTTGCATGTCTTTATTAGTCAAAACATGAACAAAAAAATCATTACAAAGACATGATGTGCATCCTATTTTGAACACATTAATGCACACATCATTATTGTTCAATCATTCATTATCTTAGGGCGCCAATCTATTGCTGGGCACACACTCACACACAGAAGACAAAGACACAGCCAATATAGGAGCCATTTAGAGAAGTCAATTGACATTTAATCCAAGTTGTTTGGACTGTGTGAGGAAACCGGAGAACACGGGTGAAATCCACACAGACAATTACTGTTTATATTATACTATCTCTGTTGTAATTTGGTCTTTTATCATCATAAGTCAGCATTCCTGACACATTTTTTTAAGCACAAGTTAAAGGGTGTTGGGCTATAAAAGAGTTCAAATCCCAGGTTCACTGCAGTTACCAGTGTGGGCTTTCGAGCAAGGCCCCTAACGCTTATTACCTCCTGGGTGCTGTACCTCTGTTCTGACCCAAGCCATAAAGTTGGGATACTTGTAACTCGCTTTTGACTCATCTACAAAAGAGAAATATCAATTTTGAAAATTCATAAGAAATTACTGTGTTAAATATAGCTCCATGAACTCAGGAAGAGTTAATAAAATGAAAACACCTAAAACTCTAAACTAAACTAACTAAAACCTAATTCAAATAACTCACATACAGATGGGGAAAAAAGTTGTTGGAAACCTTTCATTAAATAAAGAAAAATCCACAACGATCGCAGAAATAACTTGAAATTGACAAATGTAATAATAATAAATAATTGCTAAAAACTAACTAATTAGACATGTTTTTTTATTGTGGTTAAACAGAATCATTTTAAAAACAAACTTATGAAAGTGGTCTAAACAAAAACAATGGTACCCCTGAAAAAAAAAAAAATTTGTCATGGGGACGTGTTAAACTAGGGTATTGTTAGCGGTGCGAACCAACAGAGCACAAACACAGTTCAGCAGGAAAGGTCTGGTGACAGGTTTAATGACAAAAAAAAATCAACAAAATGAGAGAACCAAAAACTAAGGTGATAAGCTAACAAAAACTGAAACCAATGTCGGAGGGTACAGTCTCTGTCCGTAAGGAAAGGTACGCAAACGCCAGATCCGGTCCACGCCGGGTGCTGGAGGAATCACTGCGGGAAAAGGATACAACAACTGTATGGCAACAAATGCACTTTCATTCATACTAAACCAACACAAATGACTATAGCAGAACCTGGTCATATAGAGCCACTAACAAGCCAGAACTAGGGACAGCTGAGACTAGAACTCAGGGGAAGAAGATCGAGCACCCTCAGGTGGAAGAGGAGAGAAAGGGTAGAAGTGGTGACAGGTATGGCCTGTAACTAGCATTTCCAAGCAGCTTGATGTTCCTGTGATTACTGTTGCGTAAATTATTCAGAAATGTGGAGAGGACTAGCCAAACCCTCTCGATGTGGCTGGAAGAGGAAAATTTATGACAAATTCAGGACACATATACTACAAAGAGCAACCAAATAGCCTAGAAAAACTTTAAACTTAAAAGTGCGAAATAAAAGTTGATAGCAAATCATAAAAACGTCAGACTAAAATTTGCCAAAATGCATATTGACAAGCCACTGAGCTTTTGGGAGAATTTCTGTCGCTTCGGCTGGCTCTTTGTGGGTTTAAAGGCCTACAACACTGTAAAGCAGCTTTGTGACAATATACTAGTGTAAAAAAGCGCTATATAAATAAATTAATTAAACTTAAAATGGGCCACCCAGTGTGCGAAAGCTTGGTCACAGGTGTCCTCCACCAGGATACTGACCCAAAATACTCACTAAAAAGAGCCCAGAATGACAAAGCGCAAAACATTATACTTCTATGAAGTGGCCTTCTATGAGCCCTGATCTAAATCCGATTAAACACTGTGAGAAAAGGGCTAAAACAAGACATTTGTTCAGGCAATATCATTTGTTTTTGTGTTTTTTAATGATTTTGCTGAACCACAATGTCTGATTTACATTAGCTAACTTCCAGTACAGTTATATTTATTATTACTTTTGTCAGTTTTAAGTTATTCCAGTGTGGGGTTTTCTTTCCTTAACAGAATGGTACCAACTATTTTCTCCATGTCTGAGGTTAACCTAAAACTTCTGTATGAAATGGCAGCAGTTTGAACCCCTTGTCTATAAACACACACAAGCTGCAACCTCTCAATTGCACAGCCTGTTGCATAGCTTTGGACTTTTACAGAGCTTACATACAAAATGAGGGGAGTTTATATATGTTTTAAAGTTAATAAGGCTTGAAGTAAAGATTTTAACATTGTTTTTTTAAACATATGTTCTGAAAAATGTGCATGAAAACTAATTGTTTGAATAATTAAATGTAATCAAATTGTTGGCATATAATGTAAGCTCAGATAATATGATAAGACATTGAGCTTTCTATGCCAAAGATAAAACGGGTAAGAAGATACCATTGTCATAAAGTGTATACAGGGATATAAAAGAAGATATTTGTTTAGATATTTTATGGTGATTTTAGCACATTTACACCAGTGTCATTGTGCATGTACTACCACATTATTTTGTGCCTTGTAGACCCAGTATGTGTGCCTAAGTGACCTTTTAACAGTTTTGATATGTCATCTATTGAACATTCATGGGTATCCTCAAGTGAAAATCATACAATGATAGCTACAAAAGTAGTTATCTGTAAGTCTTTGTCTCACTTACAAACACTCCACTTACAAATCAATATTCATTCATGCAAAATCAATCAAAGGTGTTAATAAAATGAAAGAGTGTAACACTAGCAAATATGCCTCTGCTCCATGTGTTGAAGGCATTAAACTTAATGTTTGTTAATATTTAGAACATAAAATTGTTGGTGAATAAAAACATTGGCAATCACAAACACAAACGTCATGCTGCATTTAGTTAAATGGCCTAACAACACTGCACACACTCATTAAGGGGAATCAGTAAGACAAAGGAAGAGAGCAAGTGAGAGCTAGAGAGAAAGGGGGAAAGAGAGAGAGAAGGAAAAACACACACAGAGAAAAGAAGCGAGAGAAAGAGAGAGAGGGAGAGAGAGAGAGAAAGAGAGAGGGAGAGAGAGAGAGAGAGAGAGAGAGAGAGAGAGAGAAATAGAGAGAGGGAGAGAGAAATGGAGAGAGAGAATGACCCACTAAAACTGACAGATGCTCTTAGACAGAATTAGGTCACAGACCAAAAATGTCAATTAGAAAACATCCCATGTATAACAAAAACAGTATATAATAAATAATAATAATAGAAATAACCTGATATAAAAATAAATAAATAAAAATAAACAAATAAATTTAAATTAAAGAGGGGCGTGGAATAGAATAATTATTAGGTTTAATAATTCTACAGTGTAACTCAATTGTAAGTCGCTTTGGATAAAAACATCTGCTAACTGACTTAATGTAAATGTAATAATAATAATAATAATAATAATAATAATAATAATAATAATAACAACAACAAATTAAAACATAAATTATGTTGTTGAGGATTGGTGCACTTCCATTTTTGTTGAAGTATAACTTCAAAAATGCTCACAATTTTATGCTCCATTTTTTTGGAAAGAGCATATTACAGTACTAGCATGAGTTGTATACAAAACAATGTCCACAAAGACAACTTTATTGACCTGCACACAACATTCAACTAAACTTTAATGAGTTACCCAGGAAATTACTATGAAATAACAGCACTCACTGTGCCATTCTACTAATATTGATACAATATTTCTTTTTGAATATGGATTTTTTATATATTTATGACACTGCAATATGAATATTGAAAGTTTAATAAACCTTATACATTTGCATACATTTACATTTGATCATTTAGCAGATGATTTTATCCAAGGCGACTTACAAGTAAACCAACTTAATTGGTGGGGTCAGTGCACAAGGTTGGTGATACAATACTGCAGACCCGGAGCAATGAGGGTTAAGGGTCTTGCTCAAGGTCCCACATTGGCAACCTTAGTGGACCTGGGATTTGAACCTTCAACCTTCAAATTTATTGCAGCAAAATGGCAGATAAAATAATGGTATTAAAAATGACTTATTTCAAATTTGTTTCAGTGAAAAAACATTTTTTAGAAATGGCCTTAATACATATCACTGGAACTACTGTAAACTCAATAAATAGTAAACGTAAGAAACCACTTCAAAGATCCCTCAGTTGTACATTGGTAAGCGATGTGTGGATACAATCATATCAACATGGACCCTAATTTCTGAAGATAAAGGCAGAGTGAAATCTCTGGTACTGGAGGGTCAGATGAGCAAACTCCATGATCCTGAGCAACTTAGGAGTGTGATATTATGGCCTCTGTATATTGTATTGTAAATGCAAGGACCTCTAATTGCTAAGGGGACAATTATTTTAAAACAAATTATCAGGTGATGTGAAAAAGTCCTTACAGTTTTACATGTTTAAATGTAAATGGGTCAGCAGTAATACATCCAGCACCAACACACTGAACATCGGGGCCCTCCAGGGATGCATACTGAGCCCCTTTCTATCCACAGTGCTGACGCATGACTGCACACCGTCTCACAGTTACAACCTCTTCATCCAGTTTGTCAAGGATGAAACGACTGTGGTAGGTTTCATCAACGACAACAATGAGACAAACTACAGGAATGAGGTCGCCTTGTATTGGCCTCAACAATCTCTTTTTGAACATGGATAAGACAAGCACACTCAGCATGCTCCTCTGATCATCAATGGTACTGCTGTGGACAGTGTCTCAGATGACCTTTCTTGAAGCAATAACACTGAATTACTGGCCAAGAAAGCTCACCAGCACCTTTACTTGTTCTGCAAACTGAGAAGAGCCAGATCCCCACCCCCCATCTTGTGCAGCTTCTACAGGGTGGCCATGGAGAGCATCCTGAGCAGCGGCATCACGGTGTGGTACGGCGCCTGTATTGCGTCCTGCCGTGAGACTCTCCAGTGCATCGTAAGAGCAGCTGAGAAGATTGTCAGCACCTTCCTACCCATACTACAAGACCTACACACTAGCACCAACCTCACTCATAAAGCCTGGGTGTATCTGACAAGTGCTCAAAACTTTCTCCTGTGGATGGGCATGGGAACCCCCCTGTGACCCTAGTAGACCCTTAAGTGGAAGATAATGTATAAATTAATGAATGAATGTTTAATTTACTGTAATTTAACATAATGTAACATAATTTTAATACATATTGTAAATTATCTACATGTTGCAGTTTTGACAGTAAAGTTGACTTTAACTTGATATGCTGCCAAAACCTAGCTCTGTTAAATTAGCTCTATTTGGGTCTTGAGTAAGATTTTCTTCAAGCTCACTTCTTCCATCCATCCTTTATCTTCCACTTTATGGAAGATAAAGGGGTGGGGGGTTCCCCATGCCCATCCAGGGGAGAATGTTTCGGGCGCTGGGCAGATACACCCAGTCTATCGCTGGGAACACACTCACTCACACAGACACATACACACTCTATATGGGGCAATTTGGAGAACTCAATTGACTTGGTTCATGTTTTTGGACTGTGGGAGGAAACCGGAGAACCCGGAGGAAACTCAGCTGGACACGGGGAGAACATGGAAACTCCACCCAGATGGGGATTCGAACAGGGAATCCCTAGCGCTAAGAGGTGAACGTGCTAACCACCAAGCCACCATGCCGCCCGCTCTCTTCTTTGTAATGTTTATATATATTAAAATAGAATAGCATTAAAAACTACAGAAAATAAATTGTAAAGTCTAACTATTATCTAGGAAATACGAAGGTAGCTTACAGATACTGCGTGATGCAGATCTGGCAACCTTAAAATGAAAAAGAATACATGAAATTCCATAGAAAAGTCAAAATGTAAGATATACTTAAATCTTTAAGTCCCATAAATATGTGGCTTTATACACATATATCAGGTGTTCAACCAACCAATCAATTCAATGACACCTCAAATGTATTCCAATACTAAACATTGTTGTACATTCGGTCATTTATCTTGAGTTATTTGCTCAATTATAAGGTTGGTTGGGGTCAAAACACAGGGTTGATACAGCAAACCTGTAGCAATGAGGTATATTATGATTGGTTAGCCCAACACCCTAACCACTGTGCTACCACTCCCTTATAGTTGTCTAGTAACACTTAACACTTAAACCAGTTCATATCATGGAGAGCAGTGGATCTGTTGTATCTACATGACAAGTTCTGGCTTTTCAAAGCTGCAAGTTAAGACATCACTTTTTTCACTGTAACGATCAAACAATTTTTAAAAAAACACAAGTCAAGACAAATTTCATATTGTACAGACTTGTATTCTAAAATTGATAGAGCAATTGATAGAGCAATGTTCTTCGGAGATACTTCTAAAAGCGACTGCGGACCCTTCAGAGAACAGAGCTGTGTCCGACCACAATGATCCAAAAAACTAAAGTTCCTGTAAGCGATCCTCACACACACCCCCGTGCTACAGATTAGCTTTGATCCAAAATCCTCTTTGGTCTTGTTTTTCAGGAAACAGGTCAAACATTGTGCATTAGGCATGGCAATGCATGCTTTGTCACTGCGAGCAGTCTTTCATACATAACTATGTCTAATGCTATATAAGCACCTACCCTTCCCCCAAACCCAATCAACAATGAAACCCTGACTCCTAGAGACTTAAATTAATGGCTTAAAACTGTTGGCAATTTGATTTAATCTTCTACTGAATTGCTCAGAAAAATCCAACCATGAACTGAATGTGCAACAATTGTTGGAAAACCTGCATTTAATTTAATTCACCATTTGTTCAAGAATACTGTATGTCAATTCACAATGTGGCATTTGTTCTTACTAAACTGCTTGATGAATTTCATTCATTATCTTCTGCTTTATCCTATATTAGGGACGCGGGGGGGGGGGGGGGGGGTTCCGCATGCCCATCCAGGTGAGAACATTTCGGGCGCTGGGCAGATACACCCAGGACAGGGCGCCAATCTATCGCTGGGCACACACTCACTCACACAGACACGCACACTAACACACTCTACATGGGGCAATTTGGAGAACTCAATTGACTTGATCCATGTTTTTGGACTGTGGGAGGAAACCGGAGAACCCAGAGGAAACCCACGCGGACATGGGGAGAACATGGAAACTCCACCCAGATGGGGATTCGAACCGGGAATCCCTAGTGCTGAGATGCGAACGTGCTAACCACTAAGCCACCGTGCCACCCTGGATGAATTTCAAAACAATGAAATTTAATTATTAACCACATTTTAAACTGATGCAGCGGACTAACGTGCTGTTCGAATTGACTTGTTGCCAGGAGCAACAGAGTTGAGGCAAATTCATTTAAACCAGCCAATCCAATTTATGTAATTCATGTATAGTATCGTAATTGTTTCTACAAGTATTGATTGATTGTATGTGTTCTTAATGTGATTCTATTTTTGGCTGAAATGTAGCTAGTATTCATTCATTCATTATCTCCCGCTTTATCCTCTATTAGGGTCGCGGTGGGGTTCCCCATGCCCATACAGGGGAGAACGTCTCGGGCGCTGGGCAGATAGACCCAGGACAGGGCGCCAATCCATCGCTGGGCACACACTCACTCACTCAAACACACTCTATATGGGGCAATTTTGAGAGTAGCTAGTATTGAATTATAAAATGCATTACAGTTTTATATAGCAAATATTAGAGTCAAAGTTAAGCATTTGTTTGTGTCAGGCTTGTTTATCATAGATAAATTAAAAAGTGATTACATGGAATGCAGAGATGTAGACAGCAATGGAAGTAGTTTTACTTGTAATATGTTTGAGTAATGTCATTAAAACTTTAAAAACTAGATCTCTGGGAAGCCCACACACAACCACAACAAGAATGTAATTTTAATGACATTCATGTTTAAATTATTGGTGAAGTAATATGAAAAAAATACATTTAATTTATTCATTCGTTTAATCCTCTACTAGGTTCGCGGCATCCAGGGGAGAACGTTTTGGACGTTGGTCAGATACACCCAGGGGAGAGGATCACTCGGCACACTCATTCACACAGTCACACACACAAACAGCCACTATATTTTGGACTTGGGCTATCAATCTGAAGATTGTGTGTTCAAATTCCACTGACATTACCAAATAGGGTTGTTGAGCAAGGCCCTTAACCCTTATTGCTCCAGGGATGCTGTACCAACCTTGTGACCTGACCCTAACAAGTCAGGATACTCGTAAGTCACTTTTGATAAAGGTGTCGGCTAAATGTCCAATGTGACCAATTACTGTGATAGCATGTTCATTTATGCAATGAGAGGGATTTCACTAGATTTGTTAATTTTTTACTATGTTATATAATATACAGGCGGCACGGTGGCTTAGTGGTTAGCACGTTCGCCTCTCAGCACTAAGGCTTCCCGGTTCGAATCCCCATCTGGGTGGAGTTTCCATGTTCTCCCCGTGTCTGCGTGGGTTTCGTCCGGGTTCTCCGGTTTCCTTCCACAGTCCAAAAACATGGATCAAGTCAACTGAGTTCTCCAAATTGCCCCATATATAGTGTGTATGCGTGCGTGTCTGTGTGCGTGAGTGTGTGCCTAGCGATAGATTGGCGCCCTGTCCTGGGTGTGTCTGCCCAGCGTCCGAAACGTTCTTCCCTTCATGGGCATGGGGAACCCCACCCCAACCCTAATAGAGGATAAAGCGGAAGATAATGAATGAATGAATGAATATAATATACATGGTATTTGTTATCATGTATATTATATATAGGGACTTCGGCAAGTAAAATTGTGGTGATGCCGGACGGTTTATTTTATTTTAACAAATAAATATAATAAAGGCAATATACATTCTCTTTGGGTATGTGCACATCTTACATACTGTACTTAGTGTCGTTCGTTTCCTTGTGTACACTTGACCCCTCTTACTACTGTGCAATTTTAACAACGTTCTGCTCAAAGTGTGCACCCTACAGAAGAAAACAAAAAAGCCCAAAGTGGGTTAATTCCGACTTGAACTCAACAGCTGAGTCCAACCTAGTATCTCCTCTTTCAGAGTGCTGGTGAGCATGGGTAGCGCCCCCACAGCCTGTGTATTGGCTGGCATATTCGAATTACAGCGTCCCCTTATAATAAACGGTGCACTGCCACATATGGCCACCCAGGATTGATTGCTTTCCCAGTCCCGGCAGACGCTCGGTGCACCTAAAATTTTATTATTTTATCTAAAATTTTATCTAAAATTTTGACAGGAGTACTCCTTGAAATCCCCGTGCCTGCGTGGGTTTCCTCTGGGTTTTCCGGTTTCCTCCCACAGTCAGAAAACATGAATTCAAGGTAAACTGAATGCTCTAAATTGCCCCATATACAGTAGGTTTGTGTGTGTATGAGTACCTGTGGGAGTAAGTGTGTGCCTAGAGATAGATTGGCACCCTGTCCTTGGTGTATCTGCCCAGTGCCCGAAACTTTCTCTCCTGGATGGGCATGGGGAACCCCTGTTATCCTAGTAAAGAATTAAGTGGAAGATAATGAAAGAATGAAATAAACTATCAATTTCATCTAAACAGTAGAAGGTCAAAAATCTTATTTTTGAGATTTTGCATTGTGAAACAAACAATTAATTTTCAGCTGTCAATATTCCCATAATGTTTGGCAAGCCTCTAATAATCAAGCCCAAGCTTTCACTGGATCCTCCTGTTAAACCCAGTATTGATAACCTCCCATTTTCATCTTATATATGTTATAAAAACCTACTACAATAAGCAGGTATTACATTCTTAGTTATATAGAATATAGTATGTTGGTCAATAAAACATTAGAAATCTTTTTTGTACCTTTGACATTTAAACAAACATATAAATATACAAATAACAGATTTATGTTTTTTTTTGCTTTACACAAAACATCTTTTTTTTGTAAAGGGTTTTAGAAAGCCCACAATTTATAATCATGTATAACTTTAAAATCTGTTTTTGTAGCAGGTCATAGTACATTTTTTGTTTAAAGAACACCAAGTTCCATGTTCTAATTTGAGGGAGGGTTTAATGTTTTTTTTTTTTTTTTCTTCAACTGACTGACCTTTTATTATCCCTATTCATCTGATCTGGGATTGAATAAATAGCTAAATCTACAAGATACTTGCCTGAACTAGCAATATTTCAGTCATTCACTGTGACATTGACAACAGAGTCTGAATTCCTGACCCACCACTTCTTTTAGGTTTATCACAGAGTCCCCATATTATTTTTTTACAAAGTTAACCAAATATATGCTTAGTAACTATGTTAGTAGTAAATACATTTAATAGAAAACAAACAAAAGCAAGTATGTAACACTACAAAAGAAACTCCAGCTTTTTATCAGGTGCATTAATCTCACCTCCACACACACATACACACAGTCCAAATTGCCTTATTGTAATAAATATATTTATAATAGGTACATTTATAAATATCCATTCATCCATTATCTTCCCCATGCCCATCCAGGGAAGAACGTTTCGGGCACTGGGCAGATACACCCAGGACAGGGCACCAATCTATCAGGGCACACACTCACTCACACAGACACACACACAAACACACTTTATATAGGGTAATTTGGAGAATTCAATTGACATTGATCCATGTTTTTGGACTGTGGAAGTAAACCGGAGAACCTTGAGGAAACCAACACGGACACGGGGAGAATCATGGAAATCCAGATTGGGATTCAAACCGGGAATCCCTAGTGCTGAGATGAGAACGTGCTAACCACTAAGCCATTAAGCCATTAAACTACATTGGGTTTTATTTTAAATGCTTTTGGCAATGTTCAGCCCCATCATTTATGCTCAGGTTAAACACCCTAATACTAATACAAAAATTATAAATATAAAGCATATGGGGACCAGATGTTTAAGGCATAATATACATCCTTAAAGTTGACAGCTTATTGGCTACAGTAAATGATCCGTTGTAACTATAAACATTAACTGACTCTGAATATAGTTTTTTTTATATATATATTTTAATAATACAGATGTATAACAGCTGCATGGATTGTAGACTTTAAACTTGAACTGACCCACAAAGTAATTTGCCATCCAGAACATTCATTCATTCATTATCTTCAGCTTAATCCTTTACTAGGGTTGAGGGGGTTCCCCATGCCCATCCAGAGGAGAACGTTTCGGGCGATGGGCAGATACACCCACGACAGGGCGCCAATCACTGGGCACACTCACACAAACACACACTATATGGGGCAATTTAGAACATTCAATTTACCTTGAGTAAGAGTTATAAAATAAAATTTATAATAAAATAGTAGAACTATTTTACTACTATAGTAAAACTATTCTGTCCTCAAAGAGACCGGGTAAATTTATTTTCCAGCTTTCAAATTCGTTTCTTACCTAATTTCCTAATGTATCCGAAAGTACCCTTTTTTTTATCTGGTATGTAAGATGTGCACATGCCCTGATATTATTTATATTTTATTGATGCTGAAATAAACCTTTTAAACTTTGTTTAGCGATAGATTGGTGCCCTGTCCTGGGTGTATCTCTTGAGAGTCTCAAAATATTCTCCCCTGGACGGGCATGGGGAACACCCTGCGACCCTATTACAGGATTAAGCGGAAGATCAAGAATGAATAAATAAAGGAACTTTGTTTTTTGTGGTTCTGTCTCGCATGGTTGGGTTCAAAATGTCCACATATTTGCCAACATGTCATGCCATGTAACATCTACAGTCTGTAATTGTTGAACTACAATTATGTTTTATATATATATATATATAACTGATTAACTGGACGATTAGTGCAGTAATATGCAGCTGTACCACCCGCATGTGTATTTGTTCATTAGTTATCTGCATAGAGATCCATGTGTTTGATGAGTTATTTATAAAACTTATAAATATTTGATAATTAGCTTCTTCTAACTACATCTTTCTGTAGAGTTTTACTTTGAGAGCTATGTTTTACTTTGAGAGTGATCCATGTGTAAGTGAAAGCATTGGCTCACTGAATAAAGGTAATGTAATAAAAATCTGACTTCACCCCACATGCTTCATTAAGCTTAGCAGTAAGTCTCATTATGTCTCTTAAAGGTCTAACAGCTCCGTATTATTAGTATTATCATTCATGTGGAAATAGTAACCTATTGAGACTGTGTGTGTGTGTGTGTGTGTAGCGGCAGGGTGGGGATATTTGGCATGCACCTGACTACTCTTTTTTGTTTCGTACCATATTCTATACAACGCTATAAATCACCACAGAACACTGAGGCCAAAGAAAATTAACAAAAGAAAAGGTTGTATGGGCAACAAAAAGCTTACCTGTGGTGCATCCACAGAAAGAACCTGAACTTTACTCAATGGCAGATGCATTGACTGCTTACAGTCCGATGTTTTAACCAGAGTTAAAGTTTTTTGCATTTGTATATTGATGTTTGGTATAAAATAATACCTTAGCAAAGCAATCTTAGCTATTGTCATATATGAACATTTGAGCAGCACAGATTCCATGTTTAATTTCCTGAATAAGAAACACTTTCAAACATTTTGCATCAATATATTTTTATATTGTGCCAAGCAATAGATTGGCGCCCTGTCCTGGGTGTATTTGCTCAGCGCCCGAGACGTTCTGACCTGCATTGGGAACCCCCCCCCGCGACCCTAGTAGAGGATAAAGCAAAAGATAATGGCTGGATGGGTGGATGGATATGTTATTGTAATGGGGAGTGGAAAGAATGAGGACTGGAGACAGGAAGTACAGAGTGCACGATACACCACAAGGAAACAGGGAGAAAGTCAGGTGTCCTCATTGCACGCATCCACCTCCAGCTATCTTCGAGTTCTCAAAGTCCACTCTCCAGCGTGTAGCCACTTACGCATTATCAGGGTCACCGCCGAACCTTTCGTCCACCAGTTTCTCCCCCGATGCCCCGACGAAACAGCGGCAGGTCCCAGCACTCCAGCGGCAGGTGCTGTCCGCACCTCCTTGATCATCACAGTGACAAGCCACGCTCCCAGGGTCTTCCGCTCCGATGCAAGACGTCAGGAA
Organism: Corydoras sp. C115; assembly: GCA_019802505.1. Taxonomy (NCBI): domain Eukaryota; kingdom Metazoa; phylum Chordata; class Actinopteri; order Siluriformes; family Callichthyidae; genus Corydoras; species Corydoras sp. C115. The sequence continues at coordinate 1,281,454 of JAFMOC010000126.1, read as the reverse complement.
CCTCCACTTTCCCTTTACACTCAGCTTCGCTTTCCATGAAAGCTGAAAGACGTGGTAAAGGGACATGCATCTCCGCTGAAGGACATACCTACAAGACTGCAGGTGACATTCTCGGACCGCCAGAGTCCTCACTCTTCCTGGGTTTCGACACCAAATGTAACCGGGGGTGGAAGGAATGAGGACTGGAGACAGGATTTGACCCCAACGAACAGGTTTTATTGCTTGCACGACATTTGTACATTCAAAAACGCTGGGTTTTTACAGTATGAAGTTATGAACTTACAGTGAACTAAGACTCGCTGTTAATTCAAACCCTCATCCTATCCCGGCTCGATTACTGTAATGCACTAGTTTGCGGTCTCCCAGTTCAATCAGGACACAGTGTTGTTCTCTCATTTGTAGGTCACTTTGGATACAAGCATCTGCTAATAACTAAATGTAAATATAAACATGGATTCAAAGTGCATAGGCTGATCTAAATTGTCCGTGTGTCTGTCTGTGTGTGTGTGTGTGTGTGTGTGTGTTTGTGCCTGCTCAGATGGCTTAGCACACTGTCCTGGGTGTATCTGCCCAGCGCCCAAAACGTTCTTTCTTGGTTGGCCATGGGAAACCCCCCCTGCAACCATAGTAGAGGATTAAGTGGTAGATAATGAGATGAGAGGAGTATGATTTGACAGCAAAGTTTTTGAATGATGGAGACAATTTTCCATTTTACCAACCTGCATGCCTGTGGTATGTGGGAAGAAACCTGCATTCTCAAAGAAAACCCACACAGGCACAGATTGGACATGCAGACTCAATATAGAAATTACCTTTGTCCATCTCACCCAAGATTCAAGTCCAGGACTTTCTTGCTGTGGGTTAAAAGTGCTACCCACACCTGCAAACTGATACGTGTTTCGTTGATCATTCACATAATAGATACATAAATTTTGACCAAAACATCTGCATGCGTTTCACTCTGTATTTATTTGTCTCTCTCTCTCACTTTCTCTTAACAAAACAATAACTGTAATCATGTCTGGTACAGATATGAAGAGCAATTATGTAACTGCTAACTATATATTGTGTATAGTGTGTGTGTATATGTGTGTGTATGGTGTATCTAATACGTAGACATATTTCAGGATTAAAATAAGCAATGAGCTGTATTTATGTGAGTGGGCGTTTCCCCTTTAACCCCCTGATGAGATTAAAACTTAGTGCTTCAGAGAATTTCAACTCAGAGAGTGCTGAAACGATGGGGGAGGTGGGAACAGGACAAGAAGAAAACAACAGAATAGAATGTAAAATATAGAGCAGCAAGAATATATATATTATGTATACATAAGATGGTGAAATGAGATGAGGGTTAGAAAAATGGACTATTAATATGTGTAGAGTGAGAATAAAAAGATATAAATGATTTAAAAATGTATAGATGATTCTATAAACCTCATACAGCTAAAAAAAAATAAATTACAAGCAATTGCATTTACATATGCGTATGAATACAGAATATACAGCTTGGAATTAAAGGATTTAGTATGCTGGTATCAAAACTAGCGAATAGATTACTGCTGCACCCTCACCGCATCAATATCACTGCAGAACTGACAATAAACATTACAAAGTAGATCTTTATGGAATGGCTTTATGGTATGGCTTCATGGGAAGTGGAGAAAATAGACAATGGAGCAAAAAAGCCAGTCTGTTCAATTTTTTGACCAATACTGTATATTCATATTTCATTTCTTTTCTTTCAACAAATGACAACATTGTTTTTTTTTCCTATTGTAAAGTCATGAACATTAACACTAGCTAATAAAAATAATGCTATAGGAAGAAATAGTAATCTCGATTCAGTTTAAGTTATTAAGATCCACCAGAAGTGCATGTTAAGAAATCAAAACTTTTTTCTGGTGTTTACAAACTGACTTGACATTTTACAGCATGTATACAGCATATTTTACAGCGTGTATAAATACACCGTGCATTTGCATGAAGTGCATGCCTTCATAAATGCACGCTGTAAATTGACATTGTTCAGTCAGTTTCTAAACAAGATCAAAATGTTTTGATTTTTTAACATAACCAACTAAGAATCCAATTATAGCAAGTATTTGAAAACTATACGCACATCTAGTGCTTCTTTCATTAAACAACTTGTCTATTCTCGAGGATATGTATTTCATTACAATAACCTTAGCACCTTACAGTTACACTTCTGTCTATGTTTTAACCAACCTAAATGAAAATAAATGCTACACAAATAAATTTTCTTTTCATCCATTTAGGCTCATGACAGACTGTTAATAAATAGCTCTATCGCTTTAAACAATTGCTTAACTCGTGCATGACTGCAACGGTTGTGCCATAGCAATATAAACACAGTGGTCCCTTCAAATGATTTAAACTCTAAACATTCCAGACTTTACATCTCATTATTTCCACTTTATTCTCTACTAGGCTCCCCTTGTCCATTTGGGTGCTCTGCAGATACATTCAGAATAGTGCTAATAGACACTCCACCCAGATCTGGATTCAAACCTGGATTCCCAGCTGAGGACAAACTTGCTAACCACTACGCCACCAGACTTTAAATGCTAAGGTAAACATTTTATCCAGAATTAAAACGGTGCTTCAATATGCAAAGTGAAGTGATTTATTTATTTTGTCTACTGTGCTTTCACACACAGAGGAAGTAATTCTCCACATTTCAACCATCCGTGCAGTGAAACACACATATACACACACTGAGTAAGGTGAGCACACGTGCCCGGAGCGGTGAGCAGCCTTGGATACGGCACCCGGGGAGTAATTGGGGTTAGATGCCTTGCTCAAGGGCAGTTCAGCCCTAGTACTTGGTGGGACAAGGAATCGAACCGGAGACCTTCAGGTCGCAAGGCTGGTTTCTTAACCACAAATCTATGACTGCCCCAATATGTGAACTCCATGTGGTGAAAATAAACATTGTGAGCTCAGTTCATCTGTCCCATAATTTTGAAATGCATCTCTTGTGTTGGTTTTTAATATATGAATACGTGTGTGTGTGTGTGTGTGTGTGTGTGTGTTTGCATGAAATCCCTATGTAATCTAAGCACAGATGAGGATGCACCTGATGCCAATAGAGGAGCAGCAGCTGCTGCAGCTACATAAAGTGTTGTGCTGCTGGCATGATTACAAGCAGTACAGACCAATATCCCAGTGCTGCGCTCATGATGAAATCAGCTTAAATGCACTCAGCACGTAATCTGCCCCGACTGGCATCATGTGCCCCCACACCAATGTCTAACCCTATCTGTTCTTTATTAATCATTAACCATTATTTTAAATTCAGGGCATTTAAGTGATTTTGTACCTGTATATTAGGTTTGTGTGCATTAAGTGGTTAAGAACATGATCAGACCATTTTCTCCCTCATATGTCCAGCCAGCCAATACAGATATTGAATTGGCTGTGTAGTGATAAAATGACATTAACTGTTTACAGCTTTTCCACATTGGCACAGTGGAAAAGTCATTAGCATTCACAGCCCTGAAGCTAACAGGTTTGCATTTTATTTGCATTTTTATCCTATGTTTGCACAAAGACTCTTTTAGTTCCTGTTTTATTTACAGTCCAAAGACAATGTAGTTAGTAAAATGGAGAAATTAAATCATCTGTCGGTGGAATTGTATACTCAAATGCATATGTCTATGAGTCTACTTCTCAATAGACTGGCGCATAAGTAGGCTCCAGTATATCAACTATGTTCAAATGCATTTATTCATTCATTATCTTCCGCTTAATCCTCTACTAGGGTCGCGGGTGGGGGGGGGGAGTGCCCATCCAGAGGAGAACGTTTCGGGTGCTGGGCAGATACACCCAGGACAGGGCACCAATCTTTTGCTGGGCACACTCACTCACACAGACACACACACACAAACACACTCTATATGGGGCAATTTAGAGCATTCAGTTTACCTTGAATCCATGTTTTTGAACTGTGGGAGGAAACTGGAGAACCCGAAAGAAACCCACACTGTCACGGGGACAACATGGAAACCCAGACTGGAATTCGAACCTGGATCCCTGGTGCTGAGAAGCAAACGTGCTAACCACTAAGCCACCTAAGCCCATGTTCAAATACATTCAAATACATATTTCCGATTCTTCTAATGCATTTCAAATCAACTGTTAGTTGATTAATTTATCTATTGTTGATTTAACACAAGTCTTAGTGTTCTTCCGGGTTCTCCAGTTTCTTCCCACAGTCCAAACACATGGATTCAAGGTAATTGAAACCTGAAAAACTGTAAATTGTAAATTGAAAACTGCTCTAAATTATCTAATACAGTGGAAGATAATGAATGAATGAGTTATTTAACACACTTGGTGGAAGCTTAAATATATACATATTAAAATCTAAACTTAATCTGTACAATACTATTGTTTTCCACTGGTAACACTCCCCAGCTGCTCAAGAAGGATGAGTCCGAATGCTCAGCCTTGATCCTCAGATGGTTTCTTCCCTCAAAAACAAACACCTTGGACTTTGTTTTCTTGCTACAGTTACCTTGGCTTGTTTTTTGGTGGTTCAGGTTAAGAACATTGTAAAGCTGTCTGAAACAATGCACAATAAATTAATTAATCCATCCATTCATTATCTTCCAATTAATCCTCCACTAGAGTCGCGTGGGGTTTCCCCATGCCCATCCAAGAGAGAAAGTTACAGGCGCTGGACAGCTGCAATCAAGGCAGGGCACCAATCTATCTCTGGGCACACACTCACTCACACATACTATATGTAGGGCAATTGAGAGCAGCCAATTCACCCTGAATCCATGTCTTTGGCCTGTGGGAGGAAACCAAGGAACCCAATAAAAAACAGGCAAAAGAAAATTTCTATATATATATATATATATATATATATACACAGTGGGTTGCAAAAGTATTCATACCCCTTGAACTTTTCCATATTTTGTCACATTACAACCACAAACATAAATATATTTCACTGGAATTTAATGTGAAAGACCAACACAAAGTGGTATACAATTGTGAAGTGGAAGGAAAATTATACATGAATCAACATTTTTTTTACAAATAAAAAACTGAAAAGTGCGACGTGCAAAAGTATTCAGCCCCCTTTTCCCTGAGTGCAACCAATTGCATTCAGAAGTTGCCCGATGAGTGCTAATGACTCAAAAGGGTCCACCTGTGTGTAATCTAATCTCAGTACAAATACAGCTGCTCCGTGACGGCCTCAGATGTTGGTTAAGAGAATATTGGGGAGCAAACAGCATCATGAAGTCCAAAGAACACACCAGACAGGTTAGGAATATGGTTTTGGAGAAGTTTAAAGCAGGCTTAGGTTATAAAAAGATTTCCAAAGCTTTGAACATCTCACGGAGCACTGTTCAATCCGTCATCGGGAAATGGAAAGAGTATGGCACCACAGTAAACCTGCCAAGACAAGGCCGTCCACCTAAACTTACAGGCCGAACAAGGAGATCACTGATCAGAGAGGCAGCCAAGAGGCCCATGGTGACTCTGGATGAAATGCAGAGAGCCACAGCTCAGGTGGGGGAAACTGTCCACAGGACAACAATTAGTCGTGCACTACACAAATGTGGTCTTTATGGAAGAGTGGCAAGGAGAAAGCCATTGTTAAAGGAAAACCATAAGAAGTCCCGTTTACAGTTTGCCAGAAGCCATGTTGAGGACACAGAAAACATGTGGAAGAAGGTGCTTTGGTCAGACGAGACCAAAATTGAACTTTTTGGTCACAATGCAAAACGCTATGTGTGGCGGAGAAATAACACTGCACATCACTCTGAAAACACCATCCCCACTGTCAAATATGGTGGTGGCAGCATCATGCTCTGGGGGTGCTTCTCTTCAGCAGGGACCGGGAAGTTGGTCAAAGTTGATGGGAAGATGGATGGAGCCAAATACAGGGCAATCTTGGAAGAAAACCTGTTGGAGTCAGCAAAAGATTTGGGACTGGGGCGGAGGTTCACCTTCCAGCAGGACAACGACCCTAAACATAAAGCCAGAGCTACAATGGAGTGGTTTAAAAAAAAGAATATTCATGTGTTAGAATGGCCCAGTCAAAGTCCAGACCTAAACCCAATTGAGAATTTGTGGCAAGATCTCAAAACAGCTGTTCACAAACGCTCTCCATCCAATCTGACTGAGCTTGAGCTGTTTTGCAAGGAGGAATGGGCAAGAATTTCAGTCACTAGATGTGCAAAGCTGGTGGAGACATACCCTAAAAGACTTGCAGCTGTAATTGCAGCAAAAGGTGGCTCCACAAAGTATTGACTCAGGGGGGCTGAATACTTTTGCACGTCGCACTTTTCAGTTTTTTATTTGTAAAAAAAAATGTTGATTCATGTATAATTTTCCTTCCACTTCACAATTGTATACCACTTTGTGTTGGTCTTTCACATTAAATTCCAGTGAAATATATTTATGTTTGTGGTTGTAATGTGACAAAATATGGAAAAGTTCAAGGGGTATGAATACTTTTGCAACCCACTGTATATATATATATATATATATATATATATATATATATATATATATATATATATATATATATATATATATATATATATTTTTTTTTTTTTTTTTTTTTTTTTTTTTTTTTTTTTTTTTTTTTTTAAACCACCCCTATGTCATGTTAAATTACTTTATCCGAAATTAATTCTGCTTGTGAAGTATAAAATTTAGTAGAAGATGGACAATTTTTCCATAAAATACAAAATAGGTTAATTACCACTTATTAGTTAATTATTTGGTAAATCTTTTTATTGATTCATGTGTTGTAATCGACAATGAACAATTGTGCAAAGTTCAAAGTGGGTGAAGTAGCATTGGCAAACTTTTTACCAGACAGACAGACAAACAGATGAACAGATGAAGCTAATATAGGGATGGTAGAAGTGCAAGTACAGGGAAAACATGGAAACTCCACCAAGATTAGGATTCAAATCTGGATCCCCAGCACTTGGAGGCGAACATGCGAACCACTAAGCCACCGTGCAGCCTGCACTATTTATGTAAATAAATTAAAAGTGCACATTATACAGTTTAGCATTATGGTTATGTGTGTCCCTACACCCTGTTTGAATACGCACCATGCAGTCCTAGGGACCTTTGACCATTTATGTCTTATCAGTTCACCATTAAATTTCCTAAAAATGGGATGAATGGACAGACAGCAAACTTTCATAATGGTCAGCATGTCAGCAAACAGGGAATTTTGGCCTACTTGTTTTCCAAACAGAACCTTTATCAGAGATCAATATTGGAACTGATAAAGAATCAGACCGATAAACAGAATCAATAGTGGTGCTGCTATGAACTTTGCTGATCCCTCTTCTGGAAGCATCTATTAATTCATCATGAGACATGATTGGTGGAGACAAACATGTTTTTTGTTACTTTTAGCAAACTCATTATATAACATATAACCATTTTATCTGAGGTCCTAAGAAATTCTAACTCATTTTGTGGAGATTAGTCATTGATACATCATTCATTATCTTCTGCTTAATCCTCTACTAGGTTCGCGGGGGTTTCCCATGCCCATACAGGGGAGAACAATTCGGGCGCTGGGCAGGACACCGATCTATCTCTGGGCACACTCACTCACACAGACACACACACAAACACACTACAAGAGGCCATTTAGAGCATTCAATTTACCTTGGGTCCATCCTTGGGTCCTATTTACCTGGAGGAAACCCATGCGGACATGGAGAATACATGGAAACTCAACCCATATTGGGATTCAAACCTGGATCCCAAGTGCTGAGAGGCAAACATGCAAACCACTAAGCCATCGTGTCACCCATTATGTTCTTTAAATAAAATGCACATTAATACCTACTTATTACAAAAGAATAAGAACACCTTCTATATGCCACTGTAAATATGTAAATATATATAGTTTGAATCCACATAATATGCCACTCTAAAAAATGTGGTAATGATTCGTTTTTTTTTTAAATAGCCTGTTATTGTCACGAGCACCTGCTGCACCTGTCCCTCGTTGTCGGTCCTCATTGTCTCACTTGGGTGATTGGTTGGGTTTGTCACATGTTTAGTTAGTTTTCTATTTAATCTGTTTTATCCCTGTATATTGCGCACGTCTTTATTTTGTGGTTTCTACACCCAATGTCATGTCGTTCCGTTTGTTCCCCATTTTCGTTGGTGTCCCGTCACCAATTTTTATTAAATTTGACCTTTTTGGATTTTATCCCGGTGTCTTGGACTCTCCTTCCGCGCAAAACCACGGTACGGCGCTGCGCACCTTCTCCGCGTGGGTCGTGTACCGTGGGGGCGTTCGCCGTGGACCGACGCACGTAATTTTCCCCGCGTGGTCGGTACCCGGGAACGCCCACTAGGCGCGAGCGGCTGAACGCAGCTCTATCCCCGCGTTAGCCGCCCCTCCTTCCGGGTCAGAACGGACGATCTCTGACAGAAAGACGTGCCAAACGATCTGGAGAGTACTGGACACCTGGGGTCACCCTACGTGTGCTGAGGACCAGAGGCTGAACCGCCGATCTGACCGAGTCCGAGAACCGGGGACCGCCAGCGGCAGAGCCCGGCTACCGGAGGGCGGCAGTCGTCGAGTCGGGACCGACTGAGGCCGTTCGCCATCGGTCCCGAGCACCAGAGGCCGCCCACTTCGGACTCGGAGCACCAGGAGGTGCATGCCCCAGCCTCGCAGCCAGAGGACGTTGATCTGCGCTGCGAGAGGACGCGTCCTCGCCGTCAGCTGGGAGCAACCGGCTGGTTCAGCCCGAGGGACTTGTTACCCCCCCCCCCGTTTATTATTTTTGCATGTTTATATTATGGTTATTATTTTTGTTCTTTTTGTTTGGGTCGCTTTCCTTTTTGCGCGACCCTTGGGGTGGGGGTATGTCACGAGCACCTGCTGCACCTGTCCCTCGTTGTCGGTCCTCATTGTCTCACTTGGGTGATTGGTTGGGTTTGTCACATGTTTAGTTAGTTTTCTATTTAATCTGTTTTATCCCTGTATATTGCGCACGTCTTTATTTTGTGGTTTCTACACCCAATGTCATGTCGTTCCGTTTGTTCCCCATTTTCGTTGGTGTCCCGTCACCAATTTTTATTAAATTTGACCTTTTTGGATTTTATCCCGGTGTCTTGGACTCTCCTTCCGCGCAAAACCACGGTACGGCGCTGCGCACCTTCTCCGCGTGGGTCGTGTACCGTGGGGGCGTTCGCCGTGGACCGACGCACGTAATTTTCCCCGCGTGGTCGGTACCCGGGAACGCCCACTAGGCGCGAGCGGCTGAACGCAGCTCTATCCCCGCGTTAGCCGCCCCTCCTTCCGGGTCAGAACGGACGATCTCTGACAGTTATATATCTGTTTAACTGGTTTCTCTAGCCATTATTTTAGGATGTTTGTAAAAACTAGTTGATGTCTAGTTCCATACTGTATGTATGCATATAAAATGTCTGTATATAAATAAAATCATAGGTCCATGAACTTTCATGCATCACTGTTAACTTAAAAAAAGACGGGATAAATCTAGGCATTTAAGGCAGATCAGATAATGATCAGGTTTGATAATTCTACAGTGTAACGGGTCCCTCCTTAAATACTGACTTGTATGGTTCTCTCATTTCTAAATCGCTTTGGACAAAAGCATCTCCTACGTGACTAAATGTAAAAGTAAACTGTAAAATAATTTTAAAAATATATTTTCCGGAGTATACAACAAAATATGCACGGTGGCTTAGTGGTTAGCACGTTCGCCTCTCAGCGCTTGGGATTCCCGGTTCGAATCCCCATCTGGGTGGAGTTTCCATGTTCTCCCCGTGTCTGCGTGGGTTTCCTCCGGGTTCTCCGGTTTCCTCCCACAGTCCAAAAACATGGATCAAGTCAATTGAATTCTCAAAATTGCCCCATATAGAGTGTGTCTGTGTGAGTGAGTGTGTGCCCAGCGATGGATTGGCGCCCTGTCCTGGGTCTGTCTGCCCGGCGCCCGGGAAGTTCTCCCCTGGATGGGCATGGGGAACCCCACCGCGACACTAATAGAGGATAAAGCGGGAGATAATGAATGAATGAATGAATGAATGAATAACAAAATATGCATGAGTTCTATGCATCATACATCAAACAGAAAGAAACTCATTGTTGCATTGCGTTTGTATCTGTGTGTTTCTGGTACAGAAGGGATATATTGTTTCTAGTGAAGTAGGATTGTGTGTAAGCAAATATGGCCAGAATGACACTAATAAATACAATGAAAAATGTAACAGGGTTTTACTGCAGGAACAGCATGGAACTATTTAGAACTCATTATAGAACTATTTTAGCATAGTAGGCTATATAATTAATATAGTTCATTTGTATAGTACTTTTTACGTTAGTAAGTTGTTTCACCGAGCCGAGGCAAAAGCGGCAAGAAAAAACTACCTGTTATAGTTGGTGTTTAAGAAAGAAACCTTGGGAGGATTAAGGCTCAGTGGGCGACTCATCCTTCTTGAGCAGCAGGGAAACATCTATGGTGCAGACAATCCATGTACAGATTGTGAAGTGATCAGGTGTCCATTTTCAAAAATTAGAACTATATGTAGTAGTGGTCATAACACCAACCACCTGTACGGGAAGGGGTAGAGCAGACTGTACTTCCTGAGGAGGGTGAGGCAAAAATCTGCAAAAATCTTCTGTAGATGTTCTATCAGACAGTAGTTGCCAGTGTCCTGTTTTACACCATGGGGGGTGTACCACCACAATAATATCATAAACCGGACAATGTGCAATAACCATATTATGGTGCAATGACCTATAGTTTATAATATATACTGTATATACTGTATATGTATATTCTCTATTTCTGTTTCTACTGGTTGCTTAAGTTCCCTCCCGAATGGACCAATAAATTTAAATCTTATCTTATCTTATAGTAATAAATCCTTGATTAAATGCTTGATATTGGGGACGACATACCGACTCCACAGGGAAATGTCCTCCATTCGCTCTAACAGGAAATCAAACACAGGACTTTCTTGCTGCGAGAAGGAAGCGCTTACAGCTGTATCAATGTGACGCCTTATAAGCAATTGTAATTTGTCAGGTAAAGAAAGCAAGTGAGAGTCTTGAATCCTCAAACAGTAATTGAAGAGCATTACAGAATTTGGTTGAAATGATTTGGTTTGAATTATCATTAAAGTTTTTACTTTTTTTGTCACAGTTGTTGTTTTTTATGTTCATGTATTCCCTTTAAAATTTTACAAGTGTTATAATAAGTGTGTGTGTGTGTGTGTGTGTGTGTGTGTGTGTGCCCAGCGATAGAGTGGCACCATGTCCTGGGTGTATCTGCCCAGTGCCCAAAACGTACTCCACTGGATGGGCATGGGACACCCCCTGCGACCCTAGTGGAGGATTAAGCAGAAGATAGGGAAAGAATAAATGAATGAATGAACATTTCGAGCCAAAATTGTCAATGTAAAATCGGCGAAATCTGCTGAAGTACTGTGGCTTTGACAATTACTGAATGAAACCTGGACTTCTATTGGACTGGCAGTCCTGCAGGATGCCCTCAATGGATTTATATAGTTTTTTCCAACTGATAAATACAAACACCTGATCACTACATAATCTCTACATGTCCATCCCACGCTGTTGATTCAGCCCGGCTACTCACGAAGGATGAGTCCCCCACTGAGCCTTGGTCCTCCCAAGGTTTTTTCATAAAATAACAACATAACAGGGAGTTTTTAATTACCACTGTCACTTCGGCTAGCACTTTGGGGGTTTAAAGGCTTACAACAGTAAAGCTGCTTTGTGAAAATGTACTGTTGTAAAAATGCGCTATAAACAACTTGAACTTAGAGCTATTGTGTTTAACTATAACTATATAGTAAAATATATTTGCATCCCTAGAAAATAAATCAACACTCTAAATTATTTTAGGAGACTCACTTAATATATAGTCAATGTAGTTCTGCAATGAGAGACTGTAGTCCATCTGTTTATCAATGTGCTTCGTTAATACCCTTAACTCTGTTCTCTAATGGTCAGGATCTAACCTGACATGGACACGACCATCATGGAGCAGGTGTTAATTTGGTGGTGAATGACTCTCAGCATCAAGAATAACCAGTGCCTGCATCCTGTATGATGTATTCTAGGAGCACTCGTAGAAGAGTATAGGATAATTATCACAATCCGTGCAAGAACCTTGAATGACAATTTCACTCTCTGACTTTACATCTACAGTGATGTAGAAGGCAGATGTGTGTGTGCCCTCATACCAGCACAACACACAAATACACAATGTTGATACCTGCACTGTGATAGTCCTGTGAGGGTCCTGATCATTAGAAAACTAACTACAAAAGACCAAGTATGCAAAGAAAAACACTACATGCTGTAACTGTTTAACCACAGTTAAGTGTATGGTAATATGGTAATGAAACCTTTGGGCATTAATATGGATTTCGGGAAACAGGTTACATTCCTTTAGGAGTTATTTCTGTATTATTTTGGAGTGTATATTGTGGGTTCCCTACTCAATCTAAAGAGCATGTGTGATGTTGGAACCGCTGATCGCGATTGTGTCTGTGCATTAGGGATGAGACAATTGATCCATGCAATAATTAATAATAGGAGAACCTTAACATAGTCATGACAACATTTATAGGGAAAATACCCATTATGCTGGTAGCCGGGACTTTAGACCAACTTGCATAGTACTTGCAGGGTTCCTCTGGGTTCTCCTGTTTCCTCCCAATCCAAAAACTCAAGGTAAATTGAATGCTCCAAATTGCCCCATATAGAGTGTGTCGGTGTGAGTGAGTGAGTGAGTTCCCAGCGATAGCTTGCCGCTCTGTCCTGGGTGTCCACCCGAAACGTTCTCTCGTAACGTAAGCGTCGTAAGCGTAAGATAATGGAAGAACATTATAAAATAATATTCCTGTCTGATTTGATTCCACTTCATGTTCAGATAACATTTTCTCAAGAAATTATTTGCCTGTTCAGCCTGAAACATAAAGTGTGTTATAGTTTTGTCCCCCGGTTCAATTGAGGTTGACACCATTGCTTTACACAGTGGATATACTTGGACTTATATAGTTTTCCAATTGTTAAATACGGACACCTGATCATCACACAATCTGTACATGGCTGTCCTACACTGTTGATGCTGCCCGGCTGCTCTAGGAGGATGGGTCCCCCAAAAGTCTTGGTCCTCCCAAGGTTTCTTCCTCAAAATAACAACACAACGGGGAGATTTTTCTTGCCACTGTCGCTTCGGCTTGCTCTTTGGGGGGTTCAATACAGGCAATATTCAAATCTGTAAAGCTGCTTTGAAGACCATGTCCTATTGTAAAAAGCACTATATAAAAAAACTGACTTGAACTTGGATATATTTAATATCGTTAACATCTCACCCGAGTTCAAAGTTGAATCTATGCGTCTGTTCAGCCCGAAAAAACCCTAAAAAATGTGTGTATAGTTTTGTCCCCCACTGGTGTATGGTAATTTTGAGGTTAATATGACACCCCTGCTTTATTTCACAGTGGATATACTTGGACTGTATATAGTTTCCAATCTAAAGAGCATGTAAATACGCTGACACCTTAGGGATGAGACAATCATCACAATCTTAATACATAGACCTTCATAGTCTACACTGTTGATACTGCCCGGCTGCTCTAGGAGGATGGGTCCCCCACTTGCAGTCTTGGGGTCCTCCCAAGGTTCTCTTTTCCTCAAAATAACAACACAACGGGGAAATTTTTTCCTTGCCACTGTCGAGTTCGGCTTGCTCTTGGGGAGTTCAAAGGCGATATTGCCGCTCTGTAAAGCTGCTTGTGACCACCCGATGTTCTATTGTAAAAAGCACTATATAAATAATGACTTGAACTTATATATAATATCGTTAACATCTCACCCGAGTTCAAAGTTGAATCTATGTGCCTGTTCAGCCCGAAACATAAAGTGTGTTATAGTTTTGTCCCCCGGTTCAATTGAGGTTGACACCATTGCTTTACACAGTGGATATACTTGGACTTATATAGTTTTCCAATTGTTAAATACGGACACCTGATCATCACACAATCTGTACATGGCTGTCCTACACTGTTGATGCTGCCCGGCTGCTCTAGGAGGAGGGTCCCCCACTGAGTCTTGGTCCTCCCAAGGTTTCTTCCTCAAAATAACAACACAACGGGGAGATTTTTCTTGCCACTGTCGCTTCGGCTTGCTCTTTGGGGGTTCAAAGGCATATAAATCTGTAAAGCTGCTTTGTGACCATGTCCTATTGTAAAAAGCACTATATAAAAAAATGACTTGAACTTGGATATATAATATCGTTAACATCTCACCCGAGTTCAAAGTTGAATCTATGTGCGTCTGTTCAGCCCGAAACATAAAGTGTGTTATAGTTTTGTCCCCCGGTTCAATTGAGGTTGACACCCCTGCTTTACACAGTGGATATACTTGGACTTATATAGTTTTCCAATTGTTAAATACGGACACCTGATCATCACACAATCTGTACATGACCGTCCTACACTGTTGATACTGCACGGCTGCTCTAGGAGGATGGGTCCCCCACTGAGTCTTGGTCCTCCCAAGGTTTCTTCCTCAAAATAACAACACAACGGGGAGTTTTTTCTTGCCACTGTCGCTTCAGCTTGCTCTTTGGGGGTTCAAAGGTATATAAATCTGTAAAGCTGCTTTGTGACCATGTCCTATTGTAAAAAGCACTATATAAATAAATGACTTGAACTTGGATATATAATATCGTTAACATCTCACCCGAGTTCAAAGTTGAATCTATGCGTCTGTTCAGCCCGAAACATAAAGTGTGTTAAAGTTTTGTCCCCGGTTCAATTGAGGTTGACACCCCTGCTTTACACAGTGGATATACTTGGACTTATATAGTTTTCCAATTGTTAAATACGGACACCTGATCATCACACAATCTGTACATGGCTGTCCTACACTGTTGATACTGCCCGGCTGCTCTAGGAGGATGGGTCCCCCACTGAGTCTTGGTCCTCCCAAGGTTTCTTCCTCAAAATAACAACACAACGGGGAGTTTTTTCTTGCCACTGTCGCTTCGGCTTGCTCTTTGGGGGTTCAAAGGAATATAAATCTGTAAAGCTGCTTTGTGCCCATTCATTCATTCATTCATTATCTCCCGCTTTATCCTCTATTAGGGTCGCGGTGGGGTTCCCCATGCCCATCCAGGGGAGAACGTCTCGGGCGCTGGGCAGATAGACCCAGGACAGGGCGCCAATCCATCGCTGGGCACACACTCACTCACACAGACACACTCTATATGGGGCAATTTTTTGAGAATTCAATTGACTTGATCCATGTTTTTGGACTGTGGGAGGAAACCGGAGAACCCGGAGGAAACCCACGCAAACACGGGGAGAACATGGAAACTCCACCCAGATGGGGATTCGAACCGGGAATCCCTAGCGCTGAGAGGCGAACGTGCTAACCACTAAGCCACCGTGCCGCCGCTTTGTGACCAGCACTATATAAATACATGACTTGAACTTGAACTTGGATATATAGTATCGTTAACATCTCACCCGAGTTCAAAGTTGAATCTCTTCTAGCGCAAAGCTTTCGGCTAAAAAAAAAACCGGTTTAGTTTTGCTGCTCTGAGAGAACAAACAGGGTGACAAGTAATGCGTCCCTCCGGGGGCCACGCACGTGTGAACTCACCCACTTTAAACTGCGACGCGGGGTCGGCGGGAGTCGCGTGCTCCTCCATGAGCATCAGGTGCAGGATGCCGAACGAGTTCTGGATGCCGAAGATCGAGCCGTTGCACCAGGTGGCGGCCAACGCCACCAGCCAGCCGTAACCGCCCTCGGGGGGCGCGAACCCGCCGTCTTTCACGCGCCCGGGCTCGGCGACGGAGGCGCGCTCGGGAGGAGGCAGGTGCAGAGGAGGGGCGCAGGGCTCGCTCCGTGTCCCGTCGCCGTTCTCAGCGGTGATGCTGCGGTTTTCCGGCTGCATCCTGAGTGCAAAACGGGCCGTGAACTCAGTCGCACAAAGTCGCTTTATGTCATGCAACGGAAAAAGGCGGACGAACAGCGGATTTATGAACGCCTGGGCAATGCTTTAGAGGGGGATATTAAATGGCCAAACGAGGAACATCGCGGGGCTTGTGCGTGCGGAAATCCACCACCGCGCCACCATGATCCGATAAAACCTGCAGTGAGCGAAATAGTAAGGAGGTCGTTGCAGCCGCTCGACACACTTTCACATGCCCCCTGTCAGCTGCACCCGAACCGTGCACTGTTAGAAACTCTGACAGAACTGGCTCCATTCAACAGCTTTCGCTCTCTCGCTCTCCCTTTCCCCGCCTCTCTCGCTCCACCCACAGACGGATGGCGATAGTCCGGGGCCGTCCCTCCTCCCGAGCTCCTGCTTCAACAGGGGATGTGTCTTAATCCAACCAACGCGCAGGGAACTACAGTGCACCATAATCTCAGATTATCCATCCATCCATTATCTTCCGCTTTATCCTTTTACTAGGGTCGGTGGGGAAAAGGGGGGGGGCAAATGCACCCAGCACAGGGTGCCAATCTATCGCTGGGTACACAATCACTCACACATACACACTATTTATGGGGCAATTTGGAGAATTGAATTGACCTTGATCCATGTTTTTTGGACTGTGGGAGGAAACCGAAGAACCTTGAGAAAACCCTCGCGGACACGGGGAGAACATGGAAACTCCACCCAGATTGGGATTCGAACCGGGAATCCCTAGCGCTGAGAGGCGAACGTGCTAACCACTAACCACCGTGCCGCCTATCCCAGATTTTATATATATATATATATATATATATATATATATATATATATATATATATATATATATATATATATTTTTTTTTTTTTTTTTTTTTTTTTTTTTTTTTTTTTTTTTTTTGGCGGCACGGTGGCTTAGTGGTTAGCACGTTCGCCTCTCAGCACTAGGGATTCCCGGTTCGAATCCCCATCTGGGTGGAGTTTCCATGTTCTCCCCGTGTCTGCGTGGGTTTCCTCCGGGTTCTCCGGTTTCCTCCCACAGTCCAAAAACATGGATCAAGTTAACTGAGTTCTCAAAATTGCCCCATATAGAGTGAGTTTGAGTGTGTGAGTGTGTACCCAGCGATGGATTGGCGCCCTGTCCTGGGTGTATCTGCCCAGCGCCCGAGACGTTCTCCCCTGGATGGGCATGGGGAACCCCACCGCGACCCTATTAGAGGATAAAGCGGGAGATAATGAATGAATGAATGATATATATATATATATTTTTTTTTTTCAAAGAACTATCATTACTATTATAATTAATATTCATTTGTACATATGTGCTTTATTACTAGGTGAATATTATATAATATAATATGGGTGGAGGGTAAAGTGGAAAATAATGGATGGATGGATAATATGGGTGGCACAATGGGGGTGGCACGGTGGCTTAATTGTTAGCACATTCGCCTCTCAGCGAATCTGGGTGGAGTTTCCATGTTCTCCTCGTGTCCACGTGGGTTTCCTCCATGTTCTCAGGTTTCCTCCCACTGTCCAAAAGCATGGATCAAGTTCAAGTTAATTCTCCAAATTACCCCACATAGAGTGTGTCTGTGTGAGTGAGTGTGTGCCCAGCGATAGATTGGCGCCCTGTCCAGGGTGTATCTGGCCTGCACCCGAAATATTCTCCCCTGGATGGGCATGGGGAACCCCCCCGCGACCCTACTAGAGGATAAAGCGGAAGATAATGGATGGATGGATGGGCGGCACAATGGCTTAGTGGTTAGCATGTTCGCCTTTTAGTGCTGAGGATCCAGGTTCGACTCCCAATCTGCATGGAGTTTCCATGTTCTATCCCTGTCCGCGTGGGTTTCCTCTGGTTTCCTGCCGCTGTCCAAAAGCATGTATTCAAGGTAAATTGAATGCTCTAATTTGCCCCATATTAAGTGTGTTTGTTTGTGTGTGTGTGTGTGTGTGTGTGTGTGAGTGAGTGTGCCCAAAGGTAGATTGGCACCCTGTCCTGGGTGTATCCGCCCAGCGCCCAAAACATTCTCCAATGGATGGGCATGGGGACCCCCTAAATATATATATATATATATATATATATATATATATATATATATATATATAGGGCGGCACGGTGGCTTAGTTTTTAGTGGAAGAGCATGTATGTTCGCCTCTCAGCGCTAGGGATTCCTAGTGCGAATCCCAATCTGGGTGGAGTTTCCATGTGTTTCCATGTGGGTGTATCTGCCCAGCGCCCGGAAAGGTTTTCCCCTTGATGGGCATGGGGAACCCGAGCCTAGTAGAGGATAAAGCGGAGGATAATGGATACACATATATATGTATCCACTCTATCTTTTCAAAATACACTCCAACTCATTCACTTCGCTCCAGTGATGATTGCTGCCTGGCGATTCCACCTCACCGAGGAGTTAATTCTCACTCTGTGGCGTTCGCCACTGCAAAATGGTGGAACGATCTTCCCAACTCTGTCCGTAAGGCAGAATCACTTGGCATTTTTAAGAAAATACTTCATATTTTAAGATACTACTATTTTCAACAAATACCTGTTGTAAAAAAATTAAAAAGGGGGGGTGGGGCAGCATCAAATAACAATCAGGTTTGATGATTTTACAGTATAGTTGGTTTTCTTCATAACTACTGACTACTTGTGATGTTCTCATTTGTAACTCGCTTTGGATAAAAGCGTCTGCTAAATGACTAAATCTAATGTAAATATGTATGTGTGTAACTTATTTATTTTTGTGTATTCACTATTTTTATTTATATATGCTATGCTTTGACATTACAAATTTGTACATTTGTCATGTCAGTAATGCAAATTTTATTGAATTGAATTAAAAATTGAGAGAGTGAGAGAGAGAGTGACAGAGATAGAGAGAGAGGGTAAGAGCTATACAATGCTTAAATACATACATACAACTGGGATCAGCTTGGGGATAGTTCTTTTCTATGCATGACAAAAGGTGTACAAAGTCATGCTCTTAAGTTAATGACTATGTTTAGTTACTTTAATGGACTGTACAGAGCCCTTACCTCAACCTGATCAAACACCTTTGGGAACTAG
Organism: Corydoras sp. C115; assembly: GCA_019802505.1. NCBI lineage: Eukaryota > Metazoa > Chordata > Actinopteri > Siluriformes > Callichthyidae > Corydoras > Corydoras sp. C115. The sequence continues at coordinate 1,262,368 of JAFMOC010000126.1, read as the reverse complement.
AAGGGAGATTGCAAGCCAAGCCTCTCATCCAACATCAGTGTTTGACCTCTGAAATGCTTTCCTGAATGACTAAGCAAACATTCCCACAGACATGCACCGAAATCTTTTAAAAAGCATGTCTAGAGGAGTGAAAGCTTTTACAGCCATCGAGGGCTACTAAGAACTGAATGTTATAAAGCTTCTGTTAATATAATGTGTACTTTTTCTATAGAAAAAGAATTGCAAGTATGTCCAAATACACAGTAAGTATCAAATATTGGTCCCCCATTAACAACCTTCTGAACTGAAGCAAATTACAAGATCAAACTGAGAAGAAAAAAAATCAACAATTTACATATACAGGGCTGGTGTGACCTCTTACTTCAAATGCTACAATATGGCAGACAGGCTGCATCCAAGATTATTACACCCTCACTTACACAAAAAGCTTATAACTTTATGTTTCACAATACTTTTTCACTGAACCTAATCAATTTTTCTATTTTCAGAATAATGGGCACCTGATCATTACACAATCTGTATACTGGTGTCCAGCACTGTTAATACTGCACTGGGGTTCAGGCTTAGAACATTGTAAAGTTGCTTTGAGACAATTTACTATTGTAAAAAATCTCTATATAAATAAGTAAACTTGAACTTGATCCTATGGGGACAACTGCCTACATCATCATAAAGTTCGTTTTTGCCACTAATAGACCCATAATTTTATCAATATTTAACAAAATTGAGTCTTTATAGACATGGACCTGTGCATGTTTACCTCAATAACTAAATAAACCCTAGATTAGAATACATTCATTCATTCATTCATTTATCCTCTATTAGGGTCGCAGGGGGGTTCCCCATGCCATCCAGGGGAGAACGGGGCAGATACACCCAGGACAGGGTGCCAGTCTTATTGCTGGGCACTATTTTTGGATTCTCTGGGAAAACAGAACCCAGAGAGTATATGGAAACTAACCTAGATTACCCAGTAGAATAGATCAGGTTAAAATTAACTTTAAATCAAAAAAGGCATGAAGTACCATAATCCAAGGGTCTGTATAGAGACGATAACCCTCATCTTATTGGATAACAGTTAAGTATATTTACCACTTATCTTAATAGAACTGTCTGAATAGGGAATGGAAATAAGCTAAATGTGCATATTTTGTACTTCTTTGAGTAAATAAATAATAAATACCATAATGCAGTTTATTTTGTAAAATGCAAAAATGGAAAAAATGCACCTTACTAGGTCCCATGTCTTTGAATCTTGTATGAAATTTACAAAAGTATATGAAAAATATTCTCAATTTTTTTAATTAATCACCTAAATATAACTTTCAAACTAAATTTGAATGTAACACATGAAATAATGGGACAAAGGTATGTTTACAAGTCACCTTTCTGTTTAATTACAGAGATTTTCGTAAATTTCAATTACATGTAAAAGAAACAGCAATCAAAGGCAAAGGCTTTGTCAGCAAAAATGGGTGTGGATCACTCTTTTGTGTAAAAGGTCATGAGACAATTGTTAAAAAGTTCAGAAAGAACTTTTCTCATAGCAAGAATGAAAATAATGTAGGTCTATAAACTGTTCCCATTCATATGTCAACAAATCTCTACTGAGCAAAGAAGTGGGCCAAAACAAAAAACAATTTTTGATTGACCTAACAAAAATATAATTTGTTTAAAATATTAATATTAATAAGATAAAATAATAATAATTTAATTTCCTTAAATGTTTAAGTCTTTTATGTAAATGCCCAGAGTACTAAATAACAACTAATAACCAGAAAATATTTTGTAAGATTTCAAACAGTGTTACAAGACCTGTTATTTGAAAGTTTTATGATTTTGTTTTGTGTACAGCGATACTATGTAGGTGAATTTCCCTCTTTCTATTTCAATGCAGCACTTGAGAATTTTTCAATATTGACACTTATGTAAGTATTATCATTAAATTGTTATTTACAGACCAGGAATGTATCAATATCTGATAGTCACGTTTGTGCATGTGAGTCATGTACAAACAAAGAAGATCTCTGGGAGCCACAGGAAGAAAGCTGTTTATGCTCAACAGACTGGAAAAGCTTACAAAACCATATCTAAAGAGTTTGGATTTCACCAATCCTGTGAGAGGATGTGTAGAAATGAAGCAAATCCAGATCATTGTTAACCTCACAAGGAGTGGTCAACCAACAAAGATCACTCTGAAATAAAGGAATGTAAAAGAACCCCAGTATATTTTTTAAACAACTAAATGCTCACTTTGGTTAACATGATGTCAGACTGCAATTTGTTATTCATTTGGCAATCCAGGAGGATTTTGTAAGATGAATGAGACTAAAACAGAACCTTTTATTTTTAATACAGTTTCAAATCCCATTCAAGTTCAATTAAATGCTCTAATTTGCCCCATATAGAGTGTGTTTGTGTGAGTGAGTGTGATCGATAAATGTATTTGCCCAGTGCTTGAAACATTCTACCCTGGATGGGCATGGGGAACCCCCACACGACACTAGTAGACGATTAAGCGAAAGGTAATGCATAAATGAAAAATAAATACATATTATATAGACAAAATAGGTCATGTCACTGCATTTTATGTAAAAGTGAGTTCATTGACAAGAAAAAGTCCCTTAAAGTTGTCTGAGGAAGGATTAAATAAGAATAACGTTAAACTGAAGAATAAAGAGAAGAATACACTGCATGCAGAATTATTAGGCAAGTTGTATTTGAGAGGATTAATTTTATTATTGAATAACAACTATGTTCTCAATTAACCCAAAAGACTCATAAATATCAAAGCTTAATATTTTTGGAAGTTGGAGTGGGATATTTTTTTATATTTGGCTATTTTAGGAGGATATACATGTGATGGAGCATTATCCTGCATGAAAATCATGTTTTTCTTGAACGATACAGACTTCTTCCTGTACCACTGCTTAAAGAAGGTGTCCTCAAGAAACTGGCAGTGGGTCTGGGAATTGAGCTTCACTCCATCCTCAACCCGAAAAGGTCAGACAAGTTCATCTTTGATGATATCAGCCCATACCAGTACCCCACCTCCACCTTGCTGGCGTCTGAGTCAGAGTGGAGCTATCTGCCCGTTACTGATTCAGCCTCGGGCTCATCCATCTGGCCCATCAAGAGTCACTCTAATTTGATAAGTCCATAAAATCTTTGAAAAATCAGTCTAGAGATATTTCTTGGCCCAGTCATAATGTTTTATCTTCTGTTTCTTGTTCAAAGGTGGTCGTTTTGCAGCCTTCCTTACTTTGGCCATGTCCCTGAGTATCACATGCCTTGTGCTTTTTGATACTCCAGTAACGTTGCAGCTCTTGGCAGCTTCACGCTTGATTTTCCTCAATTCATGGGCAGTTATTTTGTGCCTTTTTTTTCAAAACGCTTCCAGCGACCCTGTTGGATATTTGCCATGAAACGCTTGATTGTTCAGTGATCACGCTTCAAAAGTTTGGCAATTTCAAGACTGCTGCATCCCTCTGCAAGACATCTCAAAAACGGAAGATATCTCAGCAGGTTAACTGCACCCTGCCCAGAAGGATGCGGAGTGGCAGTGCACATGCTCGTCTCCCTCTGCATGAATGGTGACTGGCACTGTCAAAAAAAAGGTAGAGGCTTCACACTGCAAAATATCTGCTTGGAGGAGCTCTGTGTTGATGGAGCAAGGAGCCTTTAATCATCAAAATGCTAGAACCAAATATTGGCTTCAAGTTCACCTGCAGGTGTAGAGAACCATCACGTCAAAGCTGTGCATGCCACTAAACATCTTTAGCTATTTAACACAGGGCCTCATGTATCATGTTTGGATAATAATTTTCTTAATAATTAAAATTTTTGGATGGCACGGTGGCTTAAGTTTGACTCTTAGTGCTGGGGATTCCAAGGTTCTAATCCCAATCTGGGCATTTCCATGTTCCCCGGTTTCCTCCCACAGTCCATACAGAAGGATTCAAGATAAATCGAATGTTCCAAATTGCCGCACATAGAGTGTGTTTGTGTGTTTGTATGTGTGAGTGTTTCCAGCGATAGATTGGCACCCTGTCACCCTGTAAGAGTGCGTCTGCCAAGCACCTGAAACATAACCCCCTAAAGAATGAATGAATGAATGAATGAATTTAATGCCATAAAAGGGACATACAAGACCAGTATTTAATCATAATTTCAAAAGGTTAAAAATGATACTGGACACAAAATTATCTTATTCCTAATTGAAAAATGCCAATACTCTGATAAGCAACGAGGCCAGAATATCAATTTAATTCAGTTTGCTGTATTGATGTGACAAATGTATACATTTGTATTGTCAAAGCATATTATATACAGATAAAATAACATCAATAATTAAACAAGGACAAGTTATGTTAAGGGGCAGCACGGTGGCTTAGTGGTTAGCACGTTCGCCTCTCAGCGCTAGGGATTCACGGTTCGATTCCCAATCTGGGTGGAGATTTTATGTTCTCCCTGTGTCCGTGTGGGTTGTCCGGTTTCCTCCCACGGTCCAAAAACATGGATCAAGGTAAATTGATTTCTCCATATTGCCGCACATTGAGTGTTTGTGTGTGTCTGTGTGAGTGGGTGTGTGCCCAGCGATAGATTGGCTCCCTGTCCTTGGTGTATCTGCCCAGCACCCAAAACATTCTACCCTGGATGGGCATGGGGATGCCCCCCCACGACCCTAGCAGATGGATGGATGGAAGTTACGTTAATTCATTAATCAAGATTATGTGGGGCGGCACATTGGCTTAGTGCTTAGCCTCTCAGCGCTAGGGATTCATGGTTCGATTCCAAATCTGGATGGAGTTTCCATGTTCTCCCCGTGTCTGCGTGAGCTTCCTCCGGGTTCTCCGGTTTCCTCCCACAGTCCAAAAACATGTATCAAGTCAATTGAATTCTCCAAATTACCCCATAAAGAGTGTGTATGTGTGTGTGTATGTGTGAGTGAGTGTGTGCCCAGCGATAGATTGTCGCCCTGTCCTGGGTGTATCTGGCCCCAGGCGCTCTCCCCTGGATGGGCACGGGGAACTCCCCCGCGACCCTAATATAGGATAAAGCGGAAGATAATGGATGGATGGAAGATTATGTGTGTAAATAAATAATAATAGTAATGATATGTGTGTGTGGCTGCACGGTGGCTTAATGGTTAGCACGTTTGCCTCTAAGCGCTAGGGATTCCCGGTTCGAATCCCCATCTGGGTGGAGTTTCCATGTTCTCCCCGTGTCTGCGTGGGTTTCCTCCGGGTTCTCCGGTTTCCTCCCACAGTCCAAAAACATGGATCAAGTCAATTGAATTCTCAAAAATTGCCCCATATAGAGTGTGTCTGTGTGAGTGAGTGTGTGCCCAGCGATGGATTGGCACCCTGTCCTGGGTCTGTCTGCACAGCGCCTGAGACGTTCTCCCCTGGATGGGCATGGGGAACCCCACCGCGACCCTAATAGAGGATAAAGCGGGAGATAATGAATGAATGAGTGTGTGTGTGTGTGTGTAAGGAAGAGGGTTTTGTGGTAGGAGGTTTGGGATTATTGTGTTTGGGGCATGTTTATTATAATATCTCTTAGTCGGGATTAAAACATTTGTAAACAAAAATGATTTGGGACGCACCCCCGCGAGTAACAAAGCGATAGCAGGTTCACGTAGCAGAGCTTCTGAATGTACAGTCAATTATTTATGAACTGCTACAGAGCATCCTCACAGCGTGGTGTAAAATGAAAACTGTTTAGTGTGTGCTTTACGCTATGCATAGTTATTTAGTGCAAGAAACCCACCCGTAATCTGCAATAAAGCTTTAAAATCCGGATTTGTCCTTTTAATCCAACGTTACAGTGATAATTCCAATGTTTTTGAAGAGGCCATGAGCAGACGAGTATATTATGGGACGCGTCCCAAATCGCAATATAAACGTCAGACGATTTAACACCTGCATTAACAGTAACAGTAACCATTAGGACATGTATTGAGTTACTGACTTTGCCTTCTTTATTTATACAGTTTAATATATGACCCGTTTTAATCAAAAAGCTACATAAATAAAGGGGGTTGTTCGGCTGTATGCAGTGTGCGAGTCTTCGAATTGAGACGCACTGCACGACGTTTCAGGAGGAAACCGCCGAGCTCATAGTATATGTCACAATAATGCGCCACAGAGTGAAACACTGAGAACAAGTACCTGCAAATACACTTGGAAACACACAAGTGAAATGATTTATTTCTCAATAAATAATGACCTCAACTCATACATTCATAAAAGTCATAAATGTGCCTCTCTTCATTTGGGAATTAGCATTGGCTATGAACCATAGTCTAATTATTCATTCATTCATTATCTTACGCTAATCCTCTACTAGGGTTGTGGAGGTGTTCCCCATGCCCATCCACAGGAGAACATTTTGGGTGCTGGGCAGATACACCCAGGACAGGGTGCCATTATAGTCTTTCATTATCATATACTAGGGTCTGGGGAGATTCCCTGTGCATATCCAGATTTCGGGCGCTAGGCAGATACACCCAATAGATAGATTGGGGACCAATCTATCGCCGGGAAGACTCACTCACACAAACACACACTATATGGGGCAATTTTGTGCAATTAATTTACCTTGAATCCATGTTTTTGTATTTTGGAAGGATATAAGTCACAATAATGCGCCACAGAGTGAGACACTGAGAACAAGTACCTGGAAATATACTTGGAAACACACAAGTGAAATGATTTATTTCTCAATAAATAATGAGCTCAACTCATACATTCATAAAAGTCATAAAGCATCTACATATAAATGTGCCTCTCTCCATTTGGGAATTAGCATTGGCTAATAACCATAGTCTAATTATTCATTCATTCATTATCTTCCGCTAATCCTCTACTACAATCGTGGAGGTGTTCCCCTTGACCATCCACAGGAGATCATTTCGGGCACTGGGCAGATACACCCAGGACAGGGTGCCATTATAGTCTTTCATAATCGTATACTGAGGTCTGGGGTGTTCTCTACTAGGGTCTGGGGAAATTCCCTGTGCATATCCAGATTTCAGGCGCTGGGCCAATATATGTTTTTCCAATCTTTATTGGCTATAACCCATTTTCTTAATTCTTTATTCCTCTTAATATTTCTTCCTCTTTAGCAGATTCTGGTTTAAACAAGTGGTTATTTGAGTTACTGTTGCCTTCTATGTTATTGGTAAACTAAATGTCCACAATAAAAAAACTCAGGTCAAGACCTGTGACCAAAGTCAAGATCAGTTCTAGTTCAAGTAGTTTATTTATATAGCGCTTTGTACAATAGTACATTGTCACAAAACGGCTTTACAATTTTATAAGCCTTTAAACCCCCAAAGAGTAAGCCGAAGCGACATTCTAATTGATGGAATCGGGGTGGAGCCTGTGGATTCCTACAAGTACCCTGGGCTGTGGCTGGACAGGAAGCTGGACTGTACAGCAGGGTGTACTTCCGGAGTAGGTCCTTTAATATCTGCAAAAAACTCCTGTGGATGTTTTATCAGACAGTAGTTGCTAGTGTCCTATTTTACACCGTGGTGTGCTGGGGGCAGTATATCCAAAAAAGACACACACAGGTTAGACAAATGTATTAGGCGGGCTGGTTCTGTGATTGGAATGAAGCTGGATTCTCTGGTGAAGGTGGCAGAGAAGAGGACTATGCACACGGTCAGCAACAACCAGAGAAGGCTGTTTAGTGACAGACTGCTTCTTTCTAAATGCAGGATTAACAGATTTAAACATTTTTCGTCCCTCATGCCGGCAAACTGTACAACTTCTCTCTGGGGGGGGGGGGGGGGGGTGACAGAACAACAACCGATGGGATGATGCAGTAGCCACAATAATAATATTAACCGGACTATGTGCAATAACTGTATTATGGTGCAATAACTTATAGTTTACAATATATACTTGTAATGCAGCCCCCTTCTCTATTTCTATTTCTTTGCTACTGGTTCTTTAATTTCCCTCCCAAATGGACGAATAAAGTGTTTATCTTATAAATAGTCAATAGTCTACGCAATTTTCAAAAAATACCAATTTTAATAATAAATTGTTTCATTAGGTACAATCACAAAATCTGTTTTTTTAAAAGCTTATTTTACAAATGCAACAAGAGAAAATGTATTCAAATAATGAAATAAAAACACAAATCCACCAGCTGTATCTCAGATTTTTGTATAACGTGGAGAAGTGTGCAGGTGTCTGCTTCAAACTCAAAGAACCTATAAAGCTCTGCTGCACTATAAATACATAATGGTTTTAATGATTGATGAATGAATGAAGTTTGACAAACCTGCTTTTTTGAATAGCATTGCCTGCTTTTTATATTCGACAACTATTCATTCTTTAATCTTTAAAAGAACTGGAGAGTGGTTATTGTTATTGGCATAATGCAATTGAGCTTTGACTTACTATGATATGCAAATTAATCTAGAAGTTGATACAGACATTCTTTGGCACATAAACTGTAAATGGCATAATGACAATGCAAAAATTTAATTATATTATAACTTAAAACAGGTTTAAAATTTAGTGGTGAGCACGTTTGCCTCTCAGCGCTAGGGATTCCTGGTTGAAATACCAGTCTGGGTACATGAGTTTCCATGTTCTCCCCGTGTCCGCATGGGTTTCTGCCAGGTTCTCCAGTTACCTCCCACAGTTCAAAAATCATGGATCAAGGTAAACTGAATGCTTCAAATTGGCCCATATAGTGTCTGTTTGGGTGTGTGTCTGTGTGAGTGAGTGTGTGCCCAGATTGGCTCCCAGCTCCTGATCTGCCCAGTGCCTGAAATGTTCTCCCCTGGATGGACATGGGGAACTCCCCCGCGACCCTAGTAGAGAATAAGGCAGAAGATAATGGATGGATGGATGGATGGATAGATATCTGAGCAGCAGATTAGAACTGATTAGTAAATATGGGTGGCTGGTAGCACAATGTTTAGCATCTGGGTCAAGTTTCCATATTCTTCCGATGTCTGTTTGGCTTTTCTCTGAATTTTCTGGTTTTGTCCTACAGACAACGTTACAAATTCATTACAATCTGTTACAATTTCATTCATTCATTATCTTCATTCATTATCTTCTGAGACTAGAATCACGGGGGTTCCCATGCTTATTCAGGGGAGAACGTTTCGGGCGCTGGGCAGATACACCCAGGACAGGGCGCCAATCACTGGGCACACTCACGCAGACACACACAAACACACACTATATGGGGCAATTTAGAGCATTTAATTTACCTTGAATCTGTTTTTTTTTTACTGTGGGAGGAAACCCACGCAGACATGGGGAAAACATGAACGCTCCACACAGATTAAGATTCGAACCTGGAATGCTGAGAGGTGCTGAGAGGCAAACATGCTAACCACTAAACCACATGCCGCCCTGTTACAATTTCATCAAATTCAATATTGAAGCACCTAGTCAAAATTGAAACACTTCACACCTAGTCAGGACACAATTAGATTTGCATAGCAGTGGCAGCACGATGGCTTAGTGGCTAGCTGGTTCGCCCCCCTCGGCGCTTGGGTTTCAGGTTTGAATTCCGATATGGGTGGAATTTCCAAGTTTTCCATGTCCGCATGGGTTTCCTCTGGGTTCTCCAGTTTCCTCCCACAGTCCAAAAATGTAGATTCAAAGTAAATTGGCTTGTCTAAATTGCCCCTTGTGATACATTGGTGCCCTGTCCTGAGTGTATCTACCCAGTGCCCAAATGCTCTCCCCTGTATGGGTGCCCTGGGTGTATCCTTCACCCCACAACTCCAGCATAGGATTAGCGAGAGATATTGGATGGATAGCCTTGTATATTTCCTTCCCGGAATGAATGACAAATGAAGTTCTTATTAGCAACCTCTGAATGATTGGACAAATACTTTTCTGTTACTTTCACCAGGTATTCTCAAAATAATATTTTTACTGTGCACCATTAGTTTTTAAATAATCTTCAAACGCTAGTATTATATAGACCCACAATGAGCGTTAGGGAACTATATGTCAATTGTTCTTATCAGCAGGGGGCAGCACTAATTCACTTTTACCAGGTGACTACGTTAACTCTTTTAATGAAAATGAATGTGAATGATTTACTGTATTAGTGTATAAAAATTATAAAAGTGTTTTGCTGGATGATACGGGGTTATAACATAATATATAAAGGCATTGCCGGTGATAACATGTTGTATTATTGTTGGAACAGTTTGGGGAATGCTCTTTCCTGATCCTGTATGACCACATTCTTGTACATGAGGCAAGGCTTTAATTTATGTATATGAATGCTGTCATTCTAGAGCAAAAATCTAAAAACAAGCAATGGAAGAATGTGAATTCTAATTTGAAACATGAAGAAAGGCAATTTTCAGAATTCAAATTATTTTAGCTAATTGTTTATTATTATTATTATTATTATTATTATTATTTATTATTGTTATTATTGGATGAAATATTATTATTGATTATTTAAGGTCAATTATTATCAAAAGATATTTCAGAATTCACCAACCAAGGCAAAATATTATGTCATTATCATATTTATTTTATTTACCAACATGTACAAAATAACTGAAATTAAATATTTTGTTGTGTAACATTCACAGTCAGACAAAATCACAGTCAGACAACTAAGACTTTTAAAGAAATTAAATTAGGATACAAACTAAATTGCAGGTTCAGAAAAATAACTTAAGGAAAGTGTCAAAAGCCAGTGACATAAAGAGTAAAGGTAAGTCCAAAAGGAAAATCCATTGGCATAAACCAGCATTTTAAAAATAATTATTAAATGCCCTAAAGGAAAAACCACAGGCATAACCACATAACTACAGAAAAAGAAAAGCTTTAAAAGGAATTGTATTTGCTCTACTCTCTGCTCTCTTTATCTTCTGACTCCACATAGCTAGGTTGTAGCTAGGTTTAGTTTAACATTTGATGAGCGTATGGTGGGTTTTCACAGCATGTTTGTGCTGTGAAATTAACAACTTATTTGAAATGCTCTCAGAGTTGTGAATATATTATTCATTGTAACATTTCTAAAAACTCTAAGTTGAAATTTTTAATGAACTTGTGACCTAATTTCTAAAGTTTACTGACTCTTCCATTTTACTGTGTGGTATGTAGGAAGTGACGGGATGAGTATTAGTAGGTGTTTTATGGTTATTTGATAACGTATCTTAATATTATTAGTTGAAGTGTAAGTGTAAAGTAATGACTTATATTTCAATATATTAGACTTATATAACAGTAGTACATTTATGGAATAACTGATTGTTAATAATTAACTGAAAATTGCATGATCATTTTTAGAAGCATTATTTTTATTACATAATTGTATTTTAATTACATACTCATACTTACTACATATGTATTACATAGTCCACAGCCACTTTGTGAAGCAAAGTCACCTTTTTTCTAAACCCAGGTTTGGGTGTTTGGAAGAACTGTGTACTGAGTACTCTATATGCTCTATATTGCTCTAAATTGCCCTATATAGTGTGTTTGTGTATGTGTGTCCGTGTGAGTGAGTGTGCCCAACGATGAATTGGTTGGCAAATAAGGTGCTTTATTAAGCAATGTCGTTTAGAAACAAAATAGAGAATATGAAATCCAACTTCTTGAAACGAAAAAACAAACACCTGCGTTACGCTGGGCAAAAAAACAGGGAGTAGGCCTCAGGCTTCGTGGAGCAGCGGGACGTAGTGGGACGAAACCTCCGGCACACCGCTATGGCTGGAAAATAGGAACAGCCAGAGAATTAAACGTACCAAGTATCGTGCTAACGGTGACGATCCAACGCGCCGACTCCTGTACCTGTGCACCTTAAATAGAGGCGTCAATTAGAACGCCGGCAATATCCCACGCCCCCCTTCCGGTGAGAGGCGTGGTGAACGCGGGCTAGTAGACGCGGGAGCGTCATGTCTTACATCCTCCCCCCCCCCCCCCCCCCCCCGACGACCCGTAGGTTGGACGAGCCGAGACGAAGGAAGGAAGCGACTGTACTTACCCCGGCGTGGCGGACGACCCCTTGGTCTGCGGGCAGGGCGGTCTGGGTGAGCTGAGTGGAAATTTGCAATAAGCTGCGGGTCTAAGATGTCATTGGCCCCTATCCAACTGCGCTCCTCGGGGCCAAACCCCTCCCAGTCCACCAAATACTGTAATTTGCCCCCCTCCTGTCTGGAATTAAGTAATTTTTCCACTCTGTAGACCTCGGGCACCCCTCGGGCTGAACTGGTACCAGCGGCCTCTGCCCACCCGCTGTCCAGAGGCCCTGACACGAACGGCTTAAGGAGGGAGGTATGGAAGACTGGATGTACTCTCCAAGCCGGGGGAAGCTGTAAACGGTACATGACTTCATTAAGACGCTCGAGTACGCGGTACGGGCCAACATACTTTGGCAGAAGTCTACGTGATCCCGTGCAACAGCGCAAATCCCTAGAGCTGAGCCACACTCTGTCTCCTGGAACGTACGTGGGGGCCTGTAAACGAGGTCCGCGAACCTCTTGATCCGGCACGTGGCGTCCTGAATGCGCTGATGGACCTGTACCCACACCTCCTCGCGCCGATGAAACCAGTCATCAACCGCCGGTGCCGATGACGGCTAGGGGTCCCAAGGGGAGAAAGGAGGTTGGTACCCAAACACGCACTGGAACGGTGTGTTGCCCGTCGCTGAATGCCGCAGTGAGTCCTGCATGATCTCAGCCCAGGGTAGATTACACGGCCAGTCCGATGGATTACTGTGGCAGAACATGCACAGAAATTTGTTTAGTTCCTGGTGGGACCGTTCGCACAACCCGTTGGTCTCAGGGTGTGAACCTGAGGAGAGGCTCACCGATGTGCCCAACTTTTCAAAAAATGATCTCCACACGGCGGAGGTAAACTGCAGTCCGCGATCAGACTAAATGTTCTCAGGGATGCCAAATGCAGTGAATATGTAGCGAAAAAGTAGTTCGGCCGTATAGAAGGCTGATGGAAGTCCCTTAACGATCACTCAGGGTTAAAATGGTGTTCCCCTCAGCTGAGGGGAGATCCGTTACGAAGTTCACGGCCACATGGGACCACGGCCGGCTAGGAATGGGCAATGGAACCAGCTTGCACACGGGGAGGGATTTTGGCATCTTGCACGCAGCGCATATTGAACATGACGTGACGAAAGCATACGTGTCCTTATGAAGGGTCTCCCACCAATAGTTTCTGCGCAGGATCTGTACAGTACGTGCGACCCCAGGATGTCCGGTGCACAACGCAGTATGAGCCCACGTAATAAGTCGACTGCGGAACGGGGGGGCACATACAACAACCCCTTGGGACATTGGGTGGGACGACGCATGTGACGTGCCGCTCTACGAATGTCCCTGTCCACATTCCAGCGTACCACGTTCACAAAACAAGCGGAAGGTAGGATGGGCCGAAGGTGATCAGGGTCCGGTGTATCCTCGAAGGACGTCGTTTACGAACGCCTGAAAAACGGCGGGAGCGTTGGTGAGTCCGAAGGGCATCACCAGGTACTCGTAGTGACCCGCGGTCATCACAAACGTAGTCTTCCACTCATCCCCCTCCTTAATCCGCACCAGATTGTACGCATTACGAAGATCAAGCTTAGTAAAGATGGTGGCTTGACCTATGCGCTCAAGTGCTGAAGGTACCAGGGGCAACGGGTAGGCAAAGTGGCGCGTAACCTCGTTCAGCCCCCTATAGTCAATGCAGGGGCGTAATTCGAAAATCCTTCTTCGGCACAAAAAAGAATCCCGAGGGCACGGGCGATTTAGAGGGCCGAATGAAAACAATTTCCAGGGCTTCGGCAATATACCTTGGCATAGCCTTACTTTCTGACACAGCGAGTGGGTATGGGCTGACACGGGGAGCTTAGCATCGGGAATTAGCTCGATGGCACAATCGTACGCCCGGTGCGGAGACAACCGCCTGGCCTGTGCGGAATTCAGCGGGAACCCCAACGGTGCGAAATTCAGCGGGAACCCCAATGGGTAGATCCTCCACCTCTAGGTTGGACGGGGCAATAGCCAGCGCACGTACCTTTATGACAGGGCGGTTTAAACAGTGGGAGTGGCAAAACTTAGACCACCGCAGAATCCCCCGCTCAGACCAGGAGATAACAGGGTCGTGCCGCTGCAGCCAGGGTAAGCCGAGAATGATGGGAGAGCTAGGAGAAACAATAATAAAAAATTGGATTATTTCACTGTGTAACGCACTAATTTGCAAAAGAATAGGTTCCGTAAGGTGCGTCACCACCCCTTGATTAACAGGCTGCCCATCTACCCCGCAGATGGGTAATACTTTGGACAGGAACCAACACTGTAATCCCCACTGCAATGCCAGGTTCTGGTCCAAAAAGTTTCCTTCTGCCCCAGAGTCAATGAGCGCCGTGGAAACATGTGTGCTGTCTCTGACGGAAACCACCGCGGGCAAGCGCCAAGGTCTGGGATGGTCTCTAAGGTGGGCGCTTACCGAAGGCGGAGCCTGAAGAACGGAGTTGCTCTCGGACCGAGCCCTGACCAAGCGTTCCCCCCTCCGGGGCTTGGCATCACAATATAGACAGAGACCCAAACGGCGGCGGCGTGCTCGTTCTGAGGGTGATAACCGAAGTGAGTCCACTTGCATTGGTGACTCCTCGAGCGTGTGATGATGCGAGTCACTCCGGGCGCCAGCCACGCGAACGGAACGAAGTTGATCCAAGCTGATGGCAGTTGTGATGAGCGCCTCGAGGGACATCTTCGCGTCACGGCAAGCCAGGTCCTTGCGTATCTCCGTACGCAGCCCTGCGCGGAAAGTAGCAATCAGTGCTGGCTCGTTCCACCTACTAGTGTCCGGAACTCCAGTACATACTCCGTTATGGGACGATCCCCCTGCTGTTCATGCAGCACCTCGCTGCATGGGCGTCCGCGGTGGGAGTGATCAAAGGTGTTCTTGAAAAGATCGATGAACTGAGCGTAATCCTGCTTCTCGACCGCCTTCGATTCTCACAGCGTGGTGGCCCACTCACCCGCTCTGCCCACCAACCTAGACATAATGAAGATGATCTTATGCGTATCCGACATCGGGGGTCGATTAGCCAGATACAGATCACAGTGGAACAGGAAGGTGCTGCATGTCTCTGAGGACCCCTCGTACCTTTCTGGCTCGGTGAGGTGTAAGGAGTGTGGAGCACCAGATCTGAGGCTCGGCGGTGTTACGGGAGCAGGCGCGCTCGCAGGAGCCTGTCGCTGGAGTGACTGCATAGCGCGTTCCTGGGAATCCTGTAGTGAAAGAATGGTGTGCATGGTGGTAGACATGCCCAGGAATTCCTGATGGAGTTCACCCAGTCTCTGTCCTAGTTCCAGCAAGAGTGCCTCGGGGGTGCCTGGAGTGGCATGTGTGGCGTTGGATTCTGTCATGATGTCCCAAGCCCAGAGATCAGGCCAAACCTGGTGTTGGCAAATAAGGTGCTTTATTAAGCAGTTCCGCCGAGGTCCGCCCAGCGTGCGTGCCCGCCAAGGTCCGGCCAGCGTGCGAACCCGCTGAGGTCCAGCCAGCATGCGTGCCCGCCAAGGTCCTGCCAGCGCGCGAACCCATTCCGAAGTCCAGGGGCGTCACGCCGCCCATCCCGAAGTCCAGGGGCGTCACGCCGCCCATCCCGAAGTCCAGGGGCGTCACGCCGCCCATCCTGAAGTCCAGGGGTGTCACGCCACCCATCCCGAAGTCCAGGGGCGTCACGCCGCCCATCCCGAGGTCCAGGGGCCGCACACCGCCCAGCCCGAGCAGCAGGGGCCGCACGCCGCCCAGCCCGAGCAGCAGGGGCCGCACGCCGCCCAGCCCAGCCGGAACTAGTAGACGCGAGGACGAGAAACTACGGAAATAAATACAAAACGACACCAGACCATGTGCACAAAACAAACCAATGACAAGACAGGGTTAATTAACTAACTGATGACAAATGAAAATTAATTAACTCACTCTAACAAAAGGAAACACAGAACAGGTGACAGGTGCCCTAGGCACCTGTTACATTACCCCCGCCCCTGCGGTCGCGCAACGGGGGGACGCGACCAAGAAAAAAAAATAACAGTCCAGGGGGGGGGGGGTCCTCCACCCTCCTTGAGCTGGGCTTGGAAGGCGCTCTCAGGTGGACGCGCTCTGCGGGGGAGACGTGCTGAACGTCCTCTGGCTGCGAGGTCAGGTGGGCGCCCTCGGCGGATAAGGAGTGGGCCACGCCCTCTGGCTGCGTGGTCCGGTGGACGCCCACGTCGGACGAGGAGTTGGCCATGCCCTCTGGCTGCGTGGTCCGGTGGACGCCCACGTCGGGCGAGGAGTTGGCCATGCCCTCTAGCTGCGTGGCGAGGCGGACGCCCCCTGGCTGCATGGTCCGGCGGACGCCCACGTCGGACGAGGAATGGGCCACGCCCTCGTGCTGCATGGTCAGGTGGACGCCCACGGGCGGCGTGGTCCGGAGGACGCCCCCTGGCGGCGTGGCGAGGCGGACGCCCCCTGGCTGTGGGGCGTACGGCCCCTGCTGCTCGGGCTGCGGGGCTTGCGGCCCCTGCTGCTCGGGCTGGGCGGCGTGCGGCCCCTGCTGCTCGGGCCGGGCGGCGTGTGGCCCCTGCTGCTCGGGCTGGGCGGCGTGTGGCCCCTGCTGCTCGGGCTGGGCGGCGTGCGGCCCCTGGACCTCGGGATGGGCGGCGTGACGCCCCCTGGGCCTCGGGATGGGCAGCGTGACGCCCCCTGGGCCTCGGGATGGGCGGCGTGACGCCCCTGGACTTCGGGATGGGCGGCATGACACCCCTGGACTTCGGAAAGGGCGGCGTGACGCCCCTGGACTTCGGGATGGGCGGCGTGACGCCCCTGGACTTCGGGATGGGCGGCGTGACGCCCCTGGACTTCGGGATGGGCGGCGTGACGCCCCTGGACTTCGGGATGGGTTCGCGCGCTGGCAGGACCTTGGCGGGCACGCATGCTGGCTGGACCTCAGCGGGTTCGCACGCTGGCCGGACCTTGGCGGGCACGCACGCTGGGCGGACCTCGGCGGGTTCACACCCTGGCAGGACCTTGGCGGGCACGCATGCTGGCAGGACGTTGGCGGGCACGCACGCTGGGCGGACCTCAGCGGGCACGCACACTGGCAGGACCTTGGCAGGCACGCATGCTGGCAGGACCTCGGCGGGCACGCCCGCTGGGTGAACCTCCACCTCGGAATCGCAATCCTGCACACAGTAGAGGTACACCCCCACCGCAATGCCCAAACACAAAGACACGGACATCTCTGACACAGGGAAGACGGACTGGACACACGAAACAGATGAGACAGGGGGACACACCACGCTCACGCCACATGTATCCACATTTACCCCCCCGAGTGCCGGCTCCGGTACCGCCCCCTCGCAGCACGATCCAGACACAGCACGGTCCGGCGCGGGCGCGTCACGTGACTGCCCCGCAGCGCACGTACCGTGCTCAGCAGCTGCGCAGCGTGCACGCTGCGTCTTGGCACCGCGCCGGCGCGCTCTGCGTCTGGATTTCGCCACGGGGGGTTTAACAAGCTGGACCGGAGCGTCCGTCCAGAACTCCTCAGAGTTGAGGAGGGTTCGTATGGGCAGAATATGCCCATACAGGTACGACTCGCCCGCCTCATAATCGGAAATCTGAACCAGATCCAGACCTTCCTCAGCGCAGAGCGCTTCGTACCCGTACCTCCACATCCACTCATCATCGGAGTCATAATACTCCGTCATCATTCTGTAAGAGCCGTCCTTACGGAGGGCGGGCTGTACATAGCGGCACACTCGCGGACACCGCGGAACGCGCCGCGAGTACGAGGATATACGGCCCCCGCAAAGAAAAATTTAAAAATCAGCTTACCTGGGCTCTGGACTCCCCAAATTCCCAAATTGCCTGGCTGGTCGTTCTGTCACGGTAGTCTACCTCGGAATAAAGCGGCTGCGCATAGGAAGCGCAGAGCCGCAGCGTTTTAACGCGCTGAAGGGAGCCAGGCACGCAGGTAGCAGAAGAACGAGTTTATTTAAAGGTGCAGTAGCACCAAAAAACATGAGGTATGAACCGACTAGTGACATATAACAACGACCAGCACCGAGGACGAGAAACTACGGAAATAAATACAAAACGACACCAGACCATGTGCACAAAACAAACCAATGACAAGACAGGGTTAATTAACTAACTGATAACAAATGAACGTTAATTAACTCACTCTAACAAAAGGAAACACAGAACAGGTGACAGGTGCCCTAGGCACCTGTTACAGCCAGCATGTGTAGATAAATAGTAATAAAGAGAAATGACAAAAAAATGTCAATTTAAAGCTTCATTAAGTTAGAGTACAGCACTTATAATCAAATTATCACAATTTTGTCTCATGAATGCAAATGTCTATTTGTAACACATTTTATAAGTGAGTCATCAGCATTTATCAATGATAAAACTTAAGAATGTTGAGATGAATTAAGTTGCTTTTTGACTAACAATTATTTAATTTCTTTAGCAGACAACATTTGTATTAAGAACAGCAGACAAGTTTATTAAGAAATTAAGAAATCTCCTAAAGTACAGGTATGTATGCATATATACCATTCTTGAAAGTCATTTTCTTGTTAGTTAATTTTGATGAATTATGTTCAGGCTGATCTTGTTTTTTTTCCCTAGTTGCCAACTAATGACATCAATTTAGTATTGATCAGGGAAGCTGTCAGCGGCACAAAGTGCAGGGCAGAATTGACCTCAAACAGGGCACCAGTAGGGCCACATAATGGCATGGCAATGTAAGATCTGCACATGTATGGTAACGACAAGGGCTTTTTGGATCGGGAAATTCCGTACCTTGCCTTTATCTGGACTGCCCATGCTCATTTAAAACATGGAGTGCTCTTTGTACACACCTCTCTAGATATCATGTACTAGAATCAGATGGAAAACCCGGAAGAAACAATCTTTTTTTCCTGTGTTGTCTGTCCAAAAACATTTCCAAATGAAAAAGAGTACTTTCAACATATTGGAAATCACCTATTGAGTCATCAAACTATGCAATGTGTTTTTGTTGGATGTGCATTTAAGACAAATATATATGGAACCTTTTTTACACACAAATGTCGAAAGCACAACCCCCATTCACTTAATGATTTTAAGCCAGAGATCATGCTTTTGTCACAAAGTGTCTGTAAGGAATGGTCTGGAGACGTAGATGCAGAACAAGATGGGTTTATTGAAAAGCAAGGCAGAGGTAGGGTGGTGCAGGAGGAGGATTGGTCGAGGGAGGTGTTGCCAACTGGACCCAGGCCGGGTTGTGGAACCTGGACGGAGGACTGGGCAGAGCACAACACCGAGCAAAACGAACAACCAAACAAAACAAAGCACACACTAATACTAACGACTACTAATACTAACGTAAGAGAACCCTACACTGGCTATGCGTGAAGAAAACCGGGAAAGACTAGTGAGGTTGTCTAGAACAGACAAAACAACAAACCCTACAATAGAAAGAGCAGGTGTGTCCACGAGAGTGTATTCAAAAAACCTGAAAGAAGGAAGCGTGTAGAAAGTGTTCAAAGAGGTACGGTGAACTACACGGGACGACGAGCGGCTCAGGACGGAACTGCAACAGACATGGGGCGGGGAGACAGCGAGAATGTTAATACAAAGGGAAGAAAATCGTGTTAGTTCACCGAGAGAGAGCGGGTTAGTAAACAGATCTGAATCATTAGTATGCTGGGTGAACACTGAGACACGGACGCCCTCAGGTGGTGACGCGCCAGCGGAGCGAGCTAGGGTGAGCGCGAACTCCGCCCCAACCGGCCGAAGCCGAACCACCTGAGCGGACGGACAGAGATCGCTCCCCGGACGCAGGACACTAGGGACAGGATGAACACTGAAAACAGAAAGAGGATTAGACAACCCACAGGGAGCGATCACAGAAAGACACAGACGTTCACTCATACAACGACAGAGACTAACCTAAACACAGAGGTGAGAGCGCGGATGCTAACACACAGCTAACACAAACAGACGCGCACTCACCGAGACCAGATATACCACAGGACACAATAGTAGAGAGAATAGCAGCCAAATAATCGCTCGGTATGTATGAATAAATCAGGGACAATACTTCGCGATTCGTCCCGTGTGAAGACAGAGCTTAAATAAGATAAACGACCCATCAAACAAATTAGCCTCACCTGGTGCCTCCCTAGTTGCCTCCCTAGTTGCCTCCGCAAAAGCGGAACTAGAAGGCGGGGCTAAGGGAGCGAGTGGCAGAGCGTGACGGAGAGACAGACACAGAACCCGGATTTCTTACAGCTTTACTAAATGAGACTGACTCTAAATACATCAGACGATACATCATCTGATATTCAGCAAAAAATTGGTTCCTTGGTGGCTAAATAATTATATGTGGTGGCTAGACTGCCTGATGTTTAATATGTTCTCTGTTACTAAGTTGTCTCTTCACCTATTTCAAAATGTATTTATTGAGTTGTATTTTATTTTATTTAGTTAATTTAAAGTTGTATTTGAACATGATAAAAGCTGATTGCCATTCTTGTTAATGTGAATGGAAAAAAATATTTTTTTTACTTGCTTTTGCACATATTAAGTAGTACATATACATGTGACTTAATTTGATACTGTAAAAATAAAGGTGGACATATATTGGTGGACATATGTATTCTTTATAAAGGTGGACATATATTGGTGGACATATATTGGTGGACATGGATAGTTAAATTCATTTTAAATGAACTTGGCTATGGTTATATTTATGTACAATCTTTTTTTTTATTATTATATTTGTGCAGTATAGTGTACATTTTAAGTCAGGGGTCTCAAACTCAAATTACCTGAGGGCCACTAACCAGGCTGTGTTTTCTATGAGGGGCCAGATTAAAGAATTGCAACAAAAAGCAGCGGGAAAATGGAAAATCAACTATTTATATAATAACTATGTACACATATTCATTCATTCATCCATTCATTCATTATCTTCCGCTTTATCCTCTATTAGGGTCGCGGTGGGCTTCCCCATGCCCATCCAGGGGAGAATGTTTCGGGTGCTGGGCAGATACACCCAGGACAGGGCGCCAATCTATCACTGGGCACACACTCACTCACACATACACACACTCTATATGGGGCAATTTGGAGAACTCAGTTGACTTGATCCATGTTTTTTGGACTATGGGAGGAAACCAGAGAACCTGGAGGAAACCCACGCGGACGCGGGGAGAACATGGAAACTCCACCCAGATGGGGATTCGAACCTGGAATCCCTTGCGCTGAGAGGAGAACATGCCAAACCACTAAGCCACCGTGTCACCCTCTGTACACATATTGTAATTCAAATACATTCAGTGTTTGCTCAGTGCTTGCTACCAGAAACTGGACAGTGCTTCTTCTGACATAAATGAGCCACATTTGCTTTAAGAGAGTTTGCAGTGGACACTCTGATGATGGACTGGAGATGGGCATCGGTCAGTCTGGATCTGTGCTTGGATTTATAAAATTTTACAGTTGAGAAGAGTTTTTCACACACATACAGTGGTGTGAAAAAGTGTTTGCCCCCTTCCTCATTTCCTGTTTTTTTGCATGTTTGTCACACTTAAGTGTTTCAGAACATCAAACCAATTTAAACAATAGTCAAGGACAACACAAGTAAACACAAAATGCAATTTGTAAATGAAGGTGTTTATTATTAAAGGAGAAAAAAAATCCAAACCATCATGGCCCTGTGTGAAAAAGTGATTGCCCCCCTAAACCTAATAACTGGTTGGGACACCCTTAGCAGCAACAACTGAAAACAAGCATTTGCGATAACTTGCAATGAGTCTTTTACAGCGTTCTGGAGGAATTTTGGCCAACTGATCTTTGCAGAATTGTTCTAATTCAGTTACATTAGAGGGTTTTCGAGCATGAACGGCCTTTTTAAGGTCATACCACAACATCTCAATAAGATTCAGGTCAGGACTTTGGCTAGGCCACTCCAAAGTCTTCATTTTGTTTTTCTTCAGCCATTCAGAGGTGGATTTGCTGGTGTGTTTTGGATAATTGTCCTGCTGCAGAACCCAAGTTCGTTTCAGCTTGAGCTCACGAACAGATGGTCGGACATTCTCCTTCAGGATCTTTTGGTAGACAGCAGAATTCATAGTTCCATTTATCACAGCAAGTCTTCCAGGTCCTGATGCAGCAAAACAGCCCCAGACCATCACACTACCACCACCATATTTTACTGTTGGTATAATGTTCTTTTTCTGAAATGCAGTGTTCCTTTTACGCCAGATGTAATGGGACACACAGTTCCACTTTTGTCTCATCGGTCCACAGAATGTTTTCCCAAAAGTGTTGGGGATCATCAAGATGTGTTTTGGAAAAATTGAGACGAGCTTTAATGTTCTTTTTGCTCAGCAGTGGTTTTCTTCTTGAAACTCTGCCATGCAGGCCATTTTTGCCCAGTCTTTTTCTGATGGTGGAGGCATGAACGCTGACCTTAACTGAGGCAAGTGAGGCCTGCAGTTCTTTGGACGTTGTTGTGGGGTCTTTTGTGACCTCTTGGATGAGTCGTCGCTGCGCTCTTGGGATAATTTTGGGCGGCCGGCCACTCCTGGGAAGGTTCACCACTGTTCCATGTCTTCGCCATTTGTGGATAATGGCCCTCACTGTGGTTCGCTGGATTTCCAAAGCTTTGGAAATGGCTTTATAACCCTTTCCAGACTGATAGATCTAAATTCAGCGACGACTCATCCAAGAGGTCACATTACCGCAAATCAGACGCAAACAGCCAACCCAACCGAACACGATATAGAAAGTGTTTTTGCTGGGAATGGTGAGCGCTCTTCCCCTTCCTGCCACTGGTGGCGCTCGGAGTTCTCCAGAGTTCTGATTACTACTTTCTGTTTATCTTTCTATCTCGCTGTTCGGTTGGGTTGGCTGTTTGCGTCTGATTTGCGTTAATGCGCTGTTTGCGTTCTCCTCTCTTCTGTTTTATGGATTACCTCTCTGGAGAGTTCGGTTTCCCTGAGTGTCAGTGATCACCTTCATCGCGGATGTTACACCATCAGTACGTTTACTGGGGTTCGAGCACTGTTTTCAATAAACCAGTTGTAGAATGTTGTGCTGTAACATGGGCACTATGCTTAAGGTATGCGTTGCGGGAGGACGAATACGAGAGATGTACGATACATGTGGAAGAGTAAAGCGATTCGGAGTTCCTATTACTACACGAGCCTGTGTTTTTCATTAGCACTGTTAGGATCTTTTGATTTTGAAAAAGGCAGAAAGAACGAGCCTATGCAAAGATGGTTGCCTCAACTGATTTATTGAGGACAAAGGAATACTTCATGGACAACTTCAGTAACTCATGCTGGCCAGCGGTCTGCCATCCTCAGCGTTCCGATGCTGTCTGCCTCCGGGTCTGAGTGAAAGTGCGCCTCCCACAGGGTTTATCTGGGTATATATCCGTTACATCTAGTTCTCGCCCATGAACTGCTTTAAGCCAATTACAAATTACCGCCCTAGGTTTTAAATCAGCCAATCCCAGCCCAGTATTTTCCTAGTGGCGGGAAACTCAGAAGTCCTTTTGTCTTTCGGCCATATTGGGACTCTCATTATGTATAAGAAATTTAAAATTTCTGACAGCACCAGCGACACATCTACATCAGCGACTGTTATACTGTTCATCGTTTCTGAGTACAACCCGTTACACGCAGAGACGTGCAGCTTACGAGTGGGTGGGGCTTACGGCGGGCGCTAATCACC
This sequence comes from Corydoras sp. C115, assembly GCA_019802505.1. Taxonomy (NCBI): domain Eukaryota; kingdom Metazoa; phylum Chordata; class Actinopteri; order Siluriformes; family Callichthyidae; genus Corydoras; species Corydoras sp. C115. Next base: position 1,238,630 of record JAFMOC010000126.1, on the reverse strand, counting down.
AGGCAACGCAGCATACGCAAAAAAATATAGACAACACACAAACACCACATTACAAATTAAGATAAAATATAAAGATTAACATAATAATGTATAAATAATTAAACCAAATTACCAGATTATAATTATAATTTTTATTATTATTTATTTTTTTTAATTTTTTTTTAAATGCTTATTTTGTTAACCCTTGAGGGGCCAATAAAGACTGCTTCGCGGGCAGGATGTGGCCCGCGGGCCGGCACTTTGAGACCCCTGTTTTAAGTATTTAAAATGTAAGTAATTTTAATTAAAAAATTGCACTTTAATTCTATTCAACATTTTTAAGTAGTAGTAAAGTAATTGTATGTAGTACAATTGGTAAATTAATTAATATACTGTACACTTTACTTTTATTTGAATTTATTGAGTTATTTTAAAGTGTTAAAATTACTTGGTTTTCACTCAAAACCCATCTTGGTGATATTTACTTAAAAACATTGCTTGTAATCTGTTGCCTCAATTTATTATAGGGTAACATTGTGTACAGTGTAGAGCTGGTCATCCAGCCAAACTGAGCAATCTTGTGAGAAGAGCTTTGGTGAGAGAGGTAAAGAAGAACCCAAAGATCGCTCTGGCTGAACTCCAGAGCTGCAGTAAGGAGGTGGAAGGAAGTTTTCACAAAGTCACTATCACTGCACGGCAGAGTGCCCTAAGGAAGCCTCTCCGAGTTTGCCAAAAAACACACGAAGATTCTCTGGACTGATGAGACAAAGATTGAATATTTTATCGTTAATGCTAAACGTCATGTGTGGAGAAAACCAGGCACTGCTCATCACCTGTTCAATACAATCCCAACAGTGTAACATGGTGGTGGCAGCATCATGCTATGGATGTTTTTCAGCTGCAGTGACAGCACTACTGGTTGCAATTGAAGAAAAGATAAATGCGGCCAAGTACAGAAATATCCTGGAAGAAAACCTCTTCCAGAGTGCTCTGGACCTCAGACTGAGCTGAAAGTTCACCTTCCAACAAGACAATGACCCTAAGCACACAGCTAAATGAATTGAATGGCCCAACCAGAGCCACGACTTAAACCCAGTTGAGCATCTCTAGAGAGACCTCAAAATGGCTGTCCACCGTTCACCATCCCACCTGATGGAAGATTAATAAATTAAAAATTAATAAAAAGATTAAAAAGATTAAAGATGGCTGCAATGAAACAAAGAGGGAAAAATTTGAAGGGCTCTGAATACTTACTGTACCCACTGCACATATTGAGATTACATGTTGAGATTTACAACATGTTTTTACTTATCCATGTTTGTTTAGTAAAAAGTATTTGCAAAAACATTTTGCAAACAACTGCACAAGTCCATATTCAGTTCCAATCTTCTTCTTGTTACACACTTTCCTCTGAGTGCATTACAACCTCATACTACAATGCAATGAACTGACTTTGCATTTTTCCAAAAGTACACATGAAATTTTACATCCTTAGTTGTTAGTAGTTGCCTTGTGACTCGTTTACTTTATTAATGGAAACACGTAAAAAATATAGGTATAACAAAAAAAAGTCCAGTCAAGCATTTTTTTATTAATAACTAGATTAAAAAAATAAGATTTTCATATTCATTGTAATAGAAAGATGCTTTTATTCAATTTCTAGGGTCACTGAGAAACTTTACTCACTACCATGTGATCTACAACACATCTGGATTTAGTAGTACAGTTTTTAAAAACATGTTTGGCAGAAGTACAAAAGAAAGGTTCTCTCACAGCAGTAAGCCCATGTTTATTTGAATTAGGACACAGCATGTCTCAATCACTGGGGCCAACTGGAAATTAAAGCAGGTCTGCACTGGTTCGTACCCTGACAACCTGCACTACAGGTTCTTATTGGAACAGCCTAGCAAAGACATAACAGCACATGAAATCTAAAGGGTGGAACGTGCTGAGGTGACTAATTCATTAAGTACAGCAGACCAGAGTTTTACTAAGTGTTTACTAAGTGTATATAAGATGTTTATATATGTATAATCTTTCTAAATTCAACTAAATAATTTTTGCATTGCACAGAGGAAGAGAGAAGCGAACACGAATCCCATATTAAACTTTGATATTACATTAAGGGAGGCAACCAGCTGAGAAACTTCAAAGCCTGCCTCGAAGCATCAAGGAATCTGGCCTTCCACTTCACTACCTGTCTCTGTCAAATCTCATTTATATCAGTTCTCTTATTTAAGATACATTTATTTTCTTTTCATAAACATTTTATAAACGACAATCATTTGCAATAGTTTTTGAGATTTTTATAATGAGAGTACTCTGAAAACTAAAGAATGACAATTCTGTTGTAATAAGCAGAATAACAGAGACCAGCTCCCAAATGGCTACTGTCTGTGTGAACATTGTATAGCTTGTCAGGTACACTGTAAATATACTGTCATTATTTTGTTAGAATGGGCTGCACGTTGGATTACTGGTTAGCACGTTCGCTTCTCAGCACTGGTGATTCCAGGGTCGAATTCCGATCTGGTTGGAGTTTCCATGTTATCCCCATGTTCACATGGCTTTCCTGTGGGTTCTTCGTTTTCCTCCCACAGTCCACAAACATGGATCCAGGGTAAATTAAATGGTCTAAACTGACCCATATAGAGTGTGTTTGCACCTGAGCCGTTGGGGAACCCTCTCCGAAACCATAGCACAGGATTAAGCAGAAAATAATGAATCAATGGATATTTTGCAGCTTTACAGTGTTATGAGCATGAGACCCCTAAAAAGTAACCAGAAGCGACATTGGCAAAAAAAAAAAAAAAAAAAACTCTGTTATGTTGTTTTTTAAGGAAGAAACCTTGGGAGGACCAAGGCTCAGTGGGGGACTCATTCTCCTTGAGCGACCTGACAGCAGCAATAGCGTAGTACAGCCATGTACAGATTGTGTAGTCATCAGGTGTCCATTAAATGTATCCTGCAGGACTGCAATGCCACTAGAGTCCGATATAAATTCAGGTTCCATCCAGTTTTCGTCATAGTCACAGTGCTTCGGCAGAGCCATAGATGAAAATCTGATGACAATAAAGCTTGAAGGGTAGCGTAACTCAACAGTACACCAGGATGATTCACTTTAAGGATAGCGCGACAGATCACCGCGAGCCATCAGCAGACATCAAGATAAGCTAAGGAAAAGCTCAGAAGTCTTTGTTGAAAGGGAGGGCAGGAAAAACACTAGATCCAACATCAAGAAAAACATTAAAAAGAAAAAAATATCCTGGTGAACCATTTTTTTCCCAGATCATGTGGTAAGCACATTCTGTTAGTTCCAGTCAACGCCACAGCTTGAAAGTCCAGAGATGGGGTTGGTTTGAAAAGTAGTTTTTAATGCAGAAGTCAATGGGTAAACAAAACAAAACATGTTTGGGTAAACGAAACAAAACATGCAAATATTAAGGGTGAGTCAAACTAATGAACCGCACCTGTGTTAATGAGTTGATTGGAATTGTCCAGTCACATGATGCCTAAATAAAATTAACCAGTAGTAACACACTACCAATAGTGATGCACTAGAATGGGTGTGTCCGGCCTGTGCCCTGTGCCCCGTGGACAAACCTAAAATAACCAATTAGAAATCAGCCTCAGGTCACATGCTTGCCAAAAGTTTGTGTGCCCACATACACACTCATTTGACCGGCGCCCCGAACATAGGAGGTGTGCAATTACAGGGAACAATTACATGTATTTATGTATTCTTTTAATAAATTCTAACATGTCTATTAGACATACCGTACAAATAAATACATTTCTCATTAACTATTTTGCAGTTCATTATTAATTCAGTTTAATATCTGAACAATTTTAAGGGGACCAGCCACCTATGGACCAGCCGCCACTGCTGGGCACACTCACTTACACAAACACACACTACAGTATATGGGGAAATATACAGTAGAGCATTTACTTTTAACTTGATCCATGTTTTTGGACTGTGGAAGGAAACAGAGAACCCAGAGGAAACCCACGCGGACATGGGGAGAACATGGAAACTTCACCCAGATTGGGTTTTGAACAAGGAATTACTAGCACTGAGAGGTGAACGTGCTACATTTACATTTACTCATTTTAATGTAATCTTAGTGGTGCTAACCGCTAGGACCTGTGCCATAAAATATGATTCATAGTTTTTTTTTTTTTTTTTTGGAAAAGTTTATTGTAAGGAGAAATATGGATTTGTTTTTTTGAGATTTTCTACAAACTGATGTTCAGACTTCTGCTGCACCTGTAAAAAATAATTAAAATAAAAAATATATATATTTTATCTATTATAACTATTACAAGTTATCAGTTTTAAATCATATGTTAATCCAAACATTAATCTGCTTTTACTAATTAAGCAAAAAGATTCTCCACATTTGTACATACCCCTCACATACTGTGTATTTACTGGTATTGACATAGCAACCATTAAATAATTTTATTAGCAAGTATGGTAAATTATGTGTACCTCTTTACCAAGAGCTCATCTATAAAATTTTTGCTGACATGAATGACCTCCACCACTCCTGATGATCTCATCTCGGATGATCACTGTATGGAGAAGAGAGTACAGGTAGAGTTGAATAGGACTTTTATGATGATTATAACATACCTATTGTTTTATTAATTCAGCGTTTTTTGTCATTCATTCAGTTAACACATGTTGTATGTGAAATTTGTTTAAACATAACAGTTCATACTTCTTTCCTGCTTTAGTTTTTGCTTTTTTTGTATTTTTTATTTTTCATTTAAGGTCGGAAACGATGTAAGAGGTCAGAGATTAAAAAAGAAATATGGTGAGGAGACGATATTAAAGTAATGTGTTGGGGAAAAGTGTTCTTTAAAAGCCCTATAAAGAGTTGTAAGAAAAAGAAAAATAAAAAAAAAAAAAAAAAATAAAATAAATATATATATATATATATATATATATATATATATATATATATATATATATATATATATATATATATATATATGCCATCTCTAGCAACAGTTCTTTATTCTCAGCAGTGACCCACTACATCACAAAAGACTGAATACCCTAACTGAACAATAAAAATTAAGTATTCATTATGGTCTTGCAATAGAAAACACATTATTTTAAAAATATCAAATAATACTGTATTGATTTTTTCCTAATATATGTGCATTAAAATGTGCAGCAGCTGGATCTATTTGATGAATGTGTTCACTCATTTTCACTTTGCAAAATCAATTAAATAAGGACTTTGAGCAGGGAACTTAATTTATTGTGTATTATATTTAACCCTGTGTAATTGCTGTTCCTCAGTATTAGATGAGCAATAGACCCACTTTGCCAAGCACGAAAGCAAATAAATAATCAGCAATAAATCTTTATATTTAGTTCCTCATTAAAACAATTATGTTTAAATAACATTTTTACGATCTAAAGATCTCACAAGAAGCACCTGTACTTTCATTTAATTCATTGCTTAATTAACAATCAATATTCATTTATTTATAATGCTGTGTAAAGTACCTCAAATCAAATGTTTATTGCACTTTAGAACTGTAAACTAGTGTTTCCCTGATCTATACTCACATCCATACATGTATTCTTTATTTAAAAAAAAAAGGTTAAGAAAGAATGAAACTTTTGGCTTACCGTCAAGCAGTCGTCGTGCTACTCGTCTCTTTTGCAAAGTATTATTGACTTCTTCCATCAGGTAGGGAAGAAATCCAGTCTCTATATCTGTTTTACAAAAAGGAAGTGACATACTGTAAGTACAAAGTATAAATTAATATGCAACTTATTACACTGTTCTCAGAGCTACTGCTGGCCTGGGTGCATAATTCAGGTTCAGTAATACTTTTTAAAATGAGATGTGATCATTAATGTTTTAGCTGCATGTGATATAAAATTACTAATCTACTTCCAGTATAATCCAATACTCTGCTCTCTTCTTTGGCTTTCAGGAAATACCAGAATATAAGGCCTGACATTAACCCTCTTTTCCAACGGAACACCATGACTAACTCAGTGGGTAGGATGTTGGGCTATCAATCTGAAAGTTGTGGGTTCAAATTACTGGTCCACTAACATTATCAATGTGTGTCCTTGAGCAAGACCCTTAACCTTCATTGCTCCAGGGCTGCTATATCAACCCCGTGTTCTGACCCCAACCAAGCTGGGGTACTTGCAAGTCACTTTGGATGAAAGTGTCTGCTAAATGACCAAATGCATGCAGCACGGTGGCTTAGTGGGTAGCACATTTGATTTCAGTGCTGGAGATTCAAGGTTTGAATCCCAATCTGGGTGAAGTTTCCATATTTTCTCTGTGTACATGTGGGTTTTCTTCCAGGTTCTCTGGTTTCCTTCCAAAAACATGGATTCAAGGTGATATGACTGCTCTAAATTGTCCCATATAGTTTGTGTCTGTGTGAGTAAGTGTGCCCAGTGTGTGCCCTGTACTAGGTATCTGCCCAGCACCTGAATCATTCTTCCCTGGATGGGCATGGGGAACCCCCTTGTGACCCTAGTAGAGGATTAAGTGGAAGGTAATTAATGAATGAATATAAGGCCTGAAGTTAACCCTCTTTTCTAAAGGAACTAGCTCACTTCTACCTCACTCTAAAATTAGTTAACCCTCCAGGTCACCAATGCCAATCGAATAAAAAAAAAGATAGTAGGTAGGTAGAGTTGGTGGTTAAACATTGAAATCTGATAATAAAAAAATTGTACTGATGATCCTTTGATGCTGAAATCCATCTTTTTGCTTCCTAATTTACTGACTTGTGTTGAAAATTTGCATGTTCTATCTGTGTCGGTTTGGGTTTCTGTTTTCTCCCACAGTGCAAAAAAAACCACTACAAGCTTATCCCTGTGACAGCATTGCAAAAACTCAGCTGTTGAACCATGCACTTGAACCATGTTATATCACACTGCATGCTGCGAGCAAATATGCTTAACTTAAACTGTTTTACAGTATATTGTTTAGTTGAAGGTAGAAAAAAACGATGTTTTATTTCAATCCCTAGTATCTGAAGAAACACAGACCAAATATCTTAATACAAAAATTACAACATAAGAGAATACCTCTTTCAACTGGGTCATAGAAGTAGCCACGTTCTCTTAGATTGGAAAAGACTGCGGGAAGCAGGTCAGCCAGATAATGCTGACTGAATGTTCTTGCAGCTATTTTTTCAGCTACCTCTTTCTGCTTCTGTAAGGCTGCCCTTTGCTGTTTCATCCGGCGACACTATTTTTTAGATAATAAAATAAATCATGCAGCAGTTAAGTCATGGAACTTTTTGCATAGAGGTTACATTAAATGTTACAAATTTGACCATTGTTCCCAAGTAATACATTTAAGAACTAGGGTTTGCAGCACATAAGGATAAACAGTCTACAAACAGGTAAAATCTAACAATGATTGCATAATAAATTATATTTATATACATGTACTGCTCTGTTTGAATTAATCCACCTGTCAATAACTATTTCATGGCTTTAAAAACATTATGCAAATCTGTTGAACATCATCTGATAAACGTGTGCGCCCTTTATTAACATCTCATGCTGCAGGGGGGACAGATCACTAGTTGCATGAACTCCAGAACATGGCAGATGCATCGGCATCAGCATGTGTCTTAATTAATTTAATGCATAAATAAAGCCTGTTACTGAGTCTGTGGAATTCGAGTCCTTATTTGTACCCACCCTTTTACACTTGTGTAGACAAACATTAAAAAAAATCACAGACAATAACCTCATAAAAATTGCAATACTGTTTGGGAAAGTAACAGGATTTAATCCTGAATATAAGTACACAAATCCTTCCTTAAAAGAAGTTCTATTAGTTCTATTGAAAAGTCATTTTCTATTTAATTCGAAGCTGAAAGTTCATATTTAATAAGTAATAAATAGCTGAAAATATCCACTCATCAAAAGTACACTTCAGTCAGATGGTGCGAATATGCTGACGTAACTAAGCCTGCTAGAATGCTCTGGTGTCATAAACTCAAAATCTGATTGGTTAATCCATACTTAATTCAGCCTGCAAAATTCAATTATGAACGCTGTGGGCAAATGATATAACTCAGGCAACCAATGATGCTTTAATGTGATTGGTTAAATGCTTTAATACGAAAATACACGTCTGGAAGCGTGGGGGAAACGCTATAAGGGAAAATGGATCAGCCATTTGGAATCATTTAATTAGTATTCATGGACAAATGCCCATGCCATCACAGTACAATACACTCCTGATTCCTCCACTTACTTTTTTTTTTACTCTTCTCTATGCATGACTTGCTCATCTTTGCTTGTTATTTTGTATTTGTATGTTTGTGTGTTCTCAAAGTCACTCACATACTCCAGCACATTTATACATCTCTTAAACTTTGACCTAGTTTCCAGATTCGTCATTCATTTATTCAAAAATGCCCTGCTTTCTGTTCAGCTTGTGGGGGTAATATTACCAAATTTACCCTGTGGTAAACTGCAGTGTTTATAATAATAAGTTCTGTTTATAATTAAAAAAAATTCTGGTTATCTACACTGTTAAAACTTTCTGACTTGTGGTGTTCTCATTTGTAAGTCGTTTTGGATAAAAGCGTCTGCTAAATGACTAAATGTAAATGTTAAAAAATTACACATTTATTTAATTGAGAGACATGACCTTTTTACCCTAATACATGTCATAATGTGTTATAAATTATTAGAAAAAATTCATCAAATATGCTATTGAAATTACCTTTTCTTCGCGGTGGTGTCTTTCCTGCTCTTCCAGTCGCTGAACCTCCACAAGTTCTGCATTTCGCAGCTCCAGGAAGGCTCGCTGCTGAGCCCTCAGATTGGCAATCTCCTCCTCCTCTAGCACTTCTACCAAAGCCTGCTCCATGCTCTTTCCCACCAACACCTCTAACATAAGCTGCACCTCTGTGTCAAAATGAAAGAGCTAGAAAAAAGAAGAGAAAGGTTGAAGTTATTACACTTGAAAGATCAAATGCCAGATCTTAAGTCTTTAGATACAGATACAAGAATACAAGAATTAGTTTTATAATCAGTTAATGGGCGAATTAATGGGCGAATACAGTACATCACAATTGTAACTTTTTTGCTCAGAAGTTTGGTACAAAATGCTACAATCAATTTTTCAATATTTACAATGAAATGTACCGTATTATATGGTGGTGATGTGACAAGTTTGTTTTACTCTTTTTTTGTTTTACTCTTCAGACACAACTGTGCTGCTGGAATGTCACCTTACTAGTCTTATGAATCTAATCTATTACTTACAGATGTTGCAGTAATAAACATGCATATACTAAACTAAAAACTAAAAACTTGTCATACCTCTCCCTCTTCTATCTGGATTGCTACGTCTTTTCCAGTTTTAGCTGGAATAAAGAGAGGTGTGGCTGGATTGTCCATGATTGCTTCGGTTTGACACTCTGTGGTGATTTCCTGAATTTGATAACTCAGCTCCTCCAAATATAACTCTAGAAAAAAAATTTGATTTGGCCAAATGCGTGTTGAAAAATAGATTAACAAAATCTCTAAGACTGTGTCGAATATTAAATGTTTTTTACAGACTTTTGGGTGGAAAAACGTACATTTACATTTATATTTAGTCATTTACAGATGCTTTTATCTAAAGTGATTTACAAATGAGAGAACAACACAAGTCATTCATTAACAAAAGCAAGCCTACTAAAAAAGTAAATGTTGCTACCTGTTTGCACATCTGCGTGTTGTCTCCCTTCAACAGCAGCTGGGGTTCTTGGGCGAAACTGTTCACTTGCAAACTTTTTCGCTAAAGCTCTTCTTCTGGTCTCTTGCTGTTGTAGGATCTCAGCTGGACTAGGCTGAGGAATCTGTTTAACAAATATTGAACAAAGATTCAAATGATACAGGACAAGTCATATTTTGTTAAATATACTGCTTGTTTAAAAAATACACAACAGTTTAACATTAACATCACTTGTTTAAGTCTTTACAGCTGTTAATTTGCCTATATAAGCATTTGCCTAATTTAATTTAGAGGTAATACTCACAACTGGTAGAATATGCTGTGCATAAGTATTTCCCCTGATGACTCGCCGATCATACATTATGTTACCATAGGACGTTTGGTCGTCATTTCTGCAAAACATAAAACAGTTGGGTGATATTTTTGGATAATAAGATAAATCATTTTCATTCACCATCGAAACATTTACAATAATACTACTAAGACTAATAATAATAATGACAGTAACAACAAGTATAATAGTAATATTAATAATAATTATAATAATATAGGGTCAGCATGGCAGCTTAGGGGTTAGCATGTTCGCCTCTCAGCCACTGGGCACTCCAGGTTTAAATATGGGTGGGGTATCCATGTTCTGCCTGTGTCCACGTGGGCTTCCTCTGGGTTTTCTGGTTTCCTCCCACAGTCCAAAAACATTGATTCAAGGGTAATTGAATGCTCTAAATTGCCGCATATAGTGTGATATATTGTCGCTCCCCCAACAATGCGGTGTTATGTTCGTCTAATATGCGTGCAAGACATATACACCACCCGCCTCACTCCGAAAGCAATAACAATTTCGAGTGACACACACCACCCTGCACACAGTTTGTTCAGCATGCTCCCCTCTGGAAGAATATACAGAAGTCTCCGTTCCAACACCACGAGACTCAAAAACAGCTTTATCCACCAGGCGGTAAGGATGCTGAATTCCCTGCACTCGGTTTCATCCGGACTACTAAGGAAATAAATCCATAAATCCATTGCACACTTGCACACAAGACTCTTTCTTTTGCACTATTATGCCTTTTTTGCACAAAAATAAAAGTTAAGATTTTGACATTCTGCTGCTATTGTAACTGTGAAAAACTCTCACTGTATAACACGAACTCAAGTCTATATTACATTATATATATATATATATATATATATATATATATATATATATATATATATATATATATATATATATATATATATTATACTACTGCTACAAATCATATATTGTAATTTATTACTTATATATATAATATATATTTATATTTATTATTATTCATTACTTTATTATTATTATTAGCATTATTATTAGCATTATTATTATTAATATTACTATTTATTATTGTTAGTTACTGCTATTATTACTATAGTTATTATGTTATTATTATTATTATTATTATTACTATTACTGTTACTATTATTACTATTATAATTATTATCATCATTACTGTTACTAATTAAATTCGCATCTATGCTGTCACTACTGTTTCTCATGTTAAATGTCATAAATGTCTGTAACCGCGGGAAAGTGAGGAACGTAATTTCGATTACTTTGTATGTAGTGTACATATGAAGAAATTGACAATAAAGCCTACTTTGACTTTGACTTTGACTTTGTGAATGAGTGTGCTTAGTGATAGTTTGGCGCCCAGTCATGGGTGTATCCCCTCCCCCCGCGCCTTAGTAGAGGATTGATCCGAAGACACTAAGTAAATTATAGTAATATAGCTGAAAAGAACAATAAAGACCAGCTGATCTGCCCGTTAAGATAAACCATGTAAGAGTCTCAACTTACTGCAATAGTATAGGGTCTCGGTATTTAAGGCGACTTGGGACGGGGCGTGGGCGGCTAGAAAATGTGAAGGTTCCATTGTGAGCCTCACTTTGAGGCTGAAACAAAAAAGTCATTCTGTTTAGTATGATAATGTATGATTTATGTTAATAAATGATTAGAAATAACCACACGTTAAACAGGAAAACATAACAGGAACACTGTTAGTGCTGTTGTCTGTTGCCATAGTAATTACAATGGCAGACGTTCCATTCTTTCAGGCAAAAAATTCTAACCACGCCCCTTCACTGTTAGGGTAGTAATGCCAAACTTTTTTTTTTGTTATTGCAGGACTTTGTTAGTCTAAAAAATATAATCCTCATATGTCATTAATCACGGCATTGATATACTTTTCCCACCTCTTTTGACTGGAAAAAAGTGGCAACTGGAAACTTTTAAACCAGTATAAACAAATTTAAAGGTTTTCCAGTAGTCTGTAATGTCTACATAACAAAATAATCAAAAGAGAAGGTGCATTCCGCAGTCAATAATCCATCCATCCATTATCTTCCGCTTTATGCTCTATTAGGGTCACGGGGGGGGGTTCCCCATGCTCCAGGGGAGAATGTCTCGGACGCAGCTAGACCCAGGACAGGGCGCCAATCTATCGCTGGGCACACACTCACTCACACAGACACATACACACTCTATATGGGGCAATTTGGAGAATTCAATTGACTTGATCCATGTTTTTGGACTGTGGGAGGAAACCGGAGAACCCGGAGGAAATCAACGCGGACACAGGGAGAACATGGAAACTCCACCCAGATGGGGATTCGAACTGGGAATCCCTAGTGCTGAGAGGCGAACGTGCTAACCACTAAGCCACCATGCCGCCTAATTTATTAATTTGTTATCTTCTAGTTTATTAATATTTATTAATTTGTTATCTTCCGTTTAATCATCTACTAGGGTCGCAGGGAGGAGGGGGGTTCTGCATGCCCATCCAGGGAAGAATTTTTCAGGCGCTGGGCAGATACACCCAGCACAGGGCACCAATCTATCACTGGGCATACTCACACACACAGACACACTCTATAAGGGGGCAATTTAGACCATTCAATTTACCTTGTGGACACAGGAAGAACATGGAAACTCCACCCAGAACCTGGAATCCCCAGTGCTGAGAGACAAACGTGCTAACCACTTAGCCACCGTGTTGCCCCATAAATCTATTATTAAAAATATTTTATAAACAATTCTTAATTTTGTTAGCTGCACACATAAAAAGTTCAATATTCATTCATTCATCTGCCTGTCTGTCTGTCTATCAATCTATCTACTTACCATATCGATGCAATTTCTAGTTCTATTATTTCTGTCGTAATTGTAATCTCTGGATTTGTAGTACTTCAAAGTGAATCAGTATTGCAAGTGGAAATGCAAAGTAAATACACAGTAAAGTAGAAAAAAAAGTACAAAAACCAAATAAAGTACTCAGTGTGTATATATAATGAGACAGGCAGATTATTTTTTACATTTTAAGTATTTTTTTTTTTACAAATAAGTAAGTAAATTTAGACAGAAGATTAATCAAATTTCTTCATTTTGTTTACTCACACAGACTAATATATCCAACTACTTTTTTTCATACCTTACTTTATTTTCATTTTAAATATTCTGGTTTATGAATTAAATATATTGTTACCAACACCGGGCTGGCAGGAAAACTGAAGCGGGTCCATCGAACTCACCAGTAGGCGGAGATGAACAAGCACCAGCCTCTCCTGTGTCTTCATCAGATGAGACATCAGTGCCACCAGCCTGCAGCTGTTTAAGTCCTTCAGATGTCGAGTACCACAAACGAGGTTTTCCACAGCTGTGGAACGCGTCCCAGCTTAAGGCTCATGTTGAACATGTATTAAACGATTCCACTGAGCTGGTCGGTGCAGCACCTTAGAAGCCTGTTTCTGGGAGTGGGTGGTGGCTGTGAACTGAAAGATGTGCTAATGGGGATGTCACTTGAGTCGTAGAAGACAATGGCTGAAGTAGAAGTGTCAGGGTCGGTGGAGTGGAGTGATCAAACCTTTTGAAAAACAGAATTACATCATTCAACCATTTCTGGTCGCCCACCACCTGGGACTCTGGTTTCTTGTGGCCTGAGATGGTTTTGAGGCCTTTCCAGATCCCGCTGCCATTGTTTTGCTGCAGCTGGACTTCAATTCTTCTCATGTACTTGGCATTTCCCTCACGGATCTTCCTTCTTAGCTCCTGTACATTTTTCAGCTCCTTCCTATTTCCTGATTTAAAAGCTCTCTTCTTATCTTTTAGGTGAGTTTTTATCTCAGGGTTGATCCATGGTTTGTTACTGGAGAAACAGAACCGTTTTGGTGGGTACAGTGTTCTCCACACAAAAGTTTATGTAGTTTGTGATGCAGTGTGTGTGATTGTCCATGTCCTTTCCATGAGGATCACACAGTACTTCCCACATAGTTGAATCAAAACAGTCCTTCAGCGCCTTCTTTGTTTCCTCAGACCATTTCTTCACTGTACTGTGACTGCAGGTTCTCTGTGTATGAGGGTTTTATACACAGTGTCACATGCGCCGATAGTGCGTGATAACAAAGAGAACGCAGTCCGAAGTTCAAAAGCAAAATAATATTTAATAAACAAAAAGCGACCTCCAAAATAAAACTAAGAGAAACAAAAAACAAACACAAACACAAAATGGAGGCGAGCTGGCCGGATGCCAGTAGAGACGACAGCGTAACCGCGATGAAGACGATCGCCGTAGCCGTCGCAATGGAGAGCAAGCCACAAAAGAGCGCTTAGTCCTGAAACGGGAATAACAGAGGAGAGTCAGGTAACGAGAACCAACGCGACAAACACTAACAAAAGACGGAAATAAATAGGAAAAAGGAAGTGACAAAAACAGGAAACCGGAATCAGAATTCCGGTGACCTGGAGCGAGATCGCGTCTGTGCAAGACCGCCCACAGAACCACCACCCGGTGACGTAGAGGGAGCAGTAGTGACAGTACCCTCCCTCTCAGGAGGAAGAGGTAAAGGAGTGTAGGAAATAGACTTACCTCGACGACGCGGCCGACCACGGCCACGGGGGGCAGGCTTCTCGGGATGACTAGCATGAAAATCAATAATGAGTTGGGGATCCAATATGTCCGTACTGGCTACCCAACTGCGTTCCTCAGGACCAAACCCCTCCCAATCAACCAAGTACTGTATAGTGGAACCACGTCTACGAGAATCCAGCAGAGTGGACACCGTGAATACATCCAGAAATGATGTAGACTGGGAGACAGCACCCTCTTGCAGAGTCGAATCCAGCGGACCAGTAACAAAAGGTTTTAGGAGGGATGTGTGGAAGACTGGATGAACACGATACTGAGGAGGCAGTTCCAATCGATATGATACCGGGTTAATCTGACGCAGTACCTTAAAAGGACCAAGAAATCTGGGTAAAAGCTTGCGAGAACCAGAACGGCAACGAAAATCACGGGAATTGAGCCAAACTAGGTCCCCAGGAGAATAAACCGGAGCCTGACTACGACGTCGATCAGCAAAGTTCTTATTGCGACGCAATACTTCTTCGATACGTTGATGGACCTGGGACCATATCCTCTCACTACGCTCGAACCAAGCATCCACGATGGGTGAATTGGAGGGTTCTGGATCCCATAACGCAAAAGGTGGTTGTAATCCCAACACGCACTGGAACGGGGTCAGCCCGGTAGCAGAATGACGGAGGGAATTCTGTGCGATCTCTGCCCAGGGAAGGAAACGTGCCCAATCTGCAGCGTTGTTACAAGCAAAGATCCGAAGGAACTTGCCCAGCTCCTGATTAGCTCTCTCACACAAACCATTACTCTCAGGGTGATAGCCAGAAGTAAGACTGACCGTAGTACCCAGTTTTTCAAAAAAGGCCCTCCAGACTGCGGAAGTAAACTGAGGACCCCTGTCCGACAGAATGTCTTCCGGTATGCCGAAGATAGGGAAAAGATGGGTAAACAGAAGCTCGGCAGTCTGGAGAGCCGAAGGAAGTGCCGCCAAAGGAAAAAAACGAACTGCACGAGAAAAACGATCAATGAGGGTGACCACTGTGGTGAACCCCTCAGAAACGGGGAAATCAGTAACGAAATCTATTGCCACGTGGGACCAAGGACGCGAAGGTACCGGCAAGGGGTTGAGCTTACCAGCGGGTAACACCTTAGGAATCTTACACGCCGCACAAATGGAACAGGAGGAAACCACCTGCTGAACGTCAGAGTTAAGAGACTCCCACCAATATTTACGCCGGAGAAGCTGAATAGTACGATCTACCCCTGGATGTCCTGCACACAACAAAGAATGAGCCCAAGTTATTAAACGAGTACGGAAAGGTAAGGGTACAAACAGTAACCCCGAAGGGCAGTGAGGAGGAGCCGGACAGCCCTGTAAAGCCCTCTCGATCTCGTGATCAAACTCCCAATGAATGGAATTCAGAAAACATCTCGCGGGAAGAATAGATTCCTCCTCCAAAGACCCGCTAACCATACCCGGATGAAGGCGGGAAAGGGCATCCGCTTGGAGATTATGATGACCTGGTCGATAAGAGATGGTAAAATGAAAGTTGTTAAAAAACAGTGACCAGCGAGACTGACTGGCATTAAGGCGTTTGGCCCCTTTAAGATATTCCAGATTCTTGTGATCTGTTATGACTACAAAGGGGTGGTTGGATCCCATTAACCAATGCCGCCACTCCTCCAACGCAATCTTAATAGCCAGTAACTCCCTGTCCCCAATGCTATAGTTGCATTCAGTAGGGGACAACTTCCTGGACAGAAACGCCACAGGATGACGACGGGAAGAAGACTCCGGTCCCTGAGAGAGGACAGCCCCCACCCCGTTAGAAGAAGCATCTACCTCTATGAAAAACCGAGAATCAGGATCAGGGTGGGCTAAAACAGGAGCCGACACAAATCGAGCTTTGAGGTCAGCGAACGCCTGCTCTGCTCTCTGGTTCCAATGCAGGTGCTTAGGTTTTCCCCGTAACAGATTGGTAAGAGGTAAGGCCAAAGAACCGAAACCACGAATAAATTTACGGTAGAAATTAGCAAATCCCAGAAAGCGTTGTAGTTCCTTGACCGTACTAGGTGCTGGCCACTCTACCACAGCCTGGACCTTACTCGGGTCCATCTGTAACCCTTTGGCCGAAACAATGTAGCCCAAAAATGATATTTGTTGTTGGTGAAACTCACACTTATCAGCCCGTACCATAAGCTGGTTCAGAAGCAGACGCCGAAGGATGGTGGTAATGTGCTGACGATGCGTGGTAAGATCGGGTGAAAAGATAAGAATGTCATCAAGGTAAACCAGGACGAACTTCTCTAAAAAATCCGGTAATACTATATTAATAAACGCCTGGAAAACACCAGGAGCATTGGTAAGACCAAAAGGCATGACCAGGTACTCATACTGCCCAGAAGAGGTAACAAACGCAGTCTTCCACTCATCACCCTCTCGAATACGTAACAAATTATAAGCATTACGAAGGTCCAATTTAGAAAACACAGTGGCTCCCTTCAACCTCTCTAATGCAGAGGGAACTAATGGCAGAGGGTAAGCCAACCTGCGGGTAGCCTGATTAAGCACCCGATAGTCAATACAAGGCCTCAACGAGGAATCCTTCTTGGGTACAAAAAAAAATCCAGATGCAACCGGGGATTTGGAATGCCGAATAATGCCCTGTTGAAGCGATTCCTCAATATATTCATGCATAGCCCTACTCTCAGCTTGAGTTAAGGGGTATGGACTTACACGAGGTAGTTTGGCCCCCTCAATCAGATCAATATCACAATCTGACACACGGTGAGGAGGAAGCGTGGAAAATGTGGAGGAACCAAATACCTGTGCCAGTTCCAAATAGTCAGATGGGACACCACTAGGAAGCTCCAGAAGGGTTTGGACCCCAGGGCGCGGCCTGGGCAGAGGGGGGTGCAGACAATGAGCGAAGCAATATGGAGACCAATTGGTAATATCCCGAGAAGCCCAAGAGATGGCCGGATCGTGCCGCTGAAGCCAAGGCAACCCTAAAATGAGAGGGAAGGAAGGAGAAGAAATAAGTAGAAATGTTAGATCCTCAGTATGAAGAGCACTCACAGACAATTCAAGTCAAGTAATTTATTTATATAGCGCTTTTTACAACAGTACATTGTCACAAAGCAGCTTTACAGAATGAAAAGCCTTTAAACCCCCAAAGAGCAAGCCGAAGCGACAGTGGCAAGAAAAAACTCCCTTTTATGTTGTTATTTAAGGAAGAAACCTTGGGAGGACCAAGACTCAATGGGGGACTCATCCTCCTTGAGCGGCCGGGCAGCAACAACAGTGTAGAACAGCCATGTCCAGATACTAAACAAATGGAAAAACTAACAACTAGAAAACTATATGTGAGTCCATTAGGGGGCGTCCTGCAGGACCGCCTTGTCAGGATCCATACAGTATTCACTGTATTCCTGTATTCCTGACTTGACTTGACAATTTACAAGACAAAGTGGAATGTGAAATAGTACCAGGGTGCAGCGGGCGACCATCAGCGGAACTAACCCGGATGGAATGCGCCAGTTTAGTTCTAGGAATACCCCACTTATCAGCAAAAGCAGAATCCAAAAAATTCCCTTCAGCCCCAGAGTCCAGTAAAGCAGTGGTAGAAATACAATTACCTAAGAATGTTAAATTAACAGGTATTAAAAAAGGGTGTTGTAACTGAAAAGTGCTCACCACCACAGAATCCTGGGAAGAGGTAATGGCCCTTAGTTTAGTAGCCGAACCACGACCCCTAGTGGAAGGACAAGTGGGACATTGGTCCAACAAATGGTCATTTCCACCACAATATAAACATAAACGTCCACGGATGCGACGACTCCTCTCACTAGCGGAAAGCCGAATAGACTCCACCTGCATGGGAGTCTCTAAATCCGCCGAAGAAGCAATGAGGACTGTCCCTTCTTAGATTGCCAGAGCTGATCCAACCGAATGGTAGTCGTGATGAGATCGGAGAGAGACATGCCTTCATCCCTAAAAAGTAGCTTCGCAGCGATCTCTTTTTTTAATCCCGAGCGGTAAGCTCCCATAAGGGCCGGCTCGTTCCAGCCGCTATGAGCTGCAAGAGTCTGGAACTCCAGCGCGTAGTCGGCGACGGATTGGGTACCTTGTTTAAGTTCCATCAGGAGATCGCCAACTGCGCGTCCCTTACGTGGGTGAAAAAACGTGCTGCGAAAACGTTCCATAAACATAGCGAAGTTGCTGGAATCAGCAGTACGAGCGTTCCAAAGAGCCGATCCCCAGTTACCAGCCCGGCCCCGTAAGCGGGAGATGACGAAGGCGATCTTCTGTTTATCCGTCACCGGGGGACGATTATAATTTGTAAGAGAAACAAAAAACAAACACAAACACAAAATGGAGGCGAGCTGGCCGGATGCCAGTAGAGACGACAGCGTAACCGCGATGAAGACGATCGCCATAGCCGTCGCAATGGAGAGCAAGCCACAAAAGAGCGCTTAGTCCTGAAATGGGAATAACACAGAGGAGAGTCAGGTAACGAGAACCAACGCGACAAACACTAACAAAAGACGGAAATAAATAGGAAAAAGGAAGTGACAAAAACAGGAAACCGGAATCAGAATTCCGGTGACCTGGAGCGAGATCGCGTCTGCGCAAGACCGCCCACAGAACCACCACCCGGTGACGTAGCCGCGCCGCTAGAGGGAGCAGTAGTGACACACAGGTTGGAGATGAACCATGTTGTGATCTGACTTGCCCAGGGGTGGGAGGGGTGCAGAGTTATATGCCTCCTTGGTGTTGGCATAAAACAAGTCCTATATCTCTGGTGGGACAGATAACATACTGTGTGAAGGTGGGCAGAGTAGAAGACAGAGAAGTGTGGTTAAAATCCCCAGAGATCAGAAGAAGAGCTTTGAACTGTAGTCTCACCGTCGAGTGGATGACCCCACAGGCAGCCGCAGCGCCAGCAGAGGGAGGCACATACACATCTCCTTTTCTCTTGCCGCTCTCTGTCGTTCTGTCCCGTCTCTATTCTGCATGGAACACTGTCTGAGGGCACAAGGGGCCCACTTTGCAGTATTTAGTGGACTGAGAGGGATTTGGCCCAGAGGAATGCAGTTGGGTCGTGGCTGGAGACATCTTTGATCCTCAGCTCATCTGAGATTCCACTCATCACACACCTCATCCTAGGGGTCAACCCCCTTGTCAGGGTAAGTATCACACAATGGCTTTGAGGTCTTTTTCAGGGCAGCCCATCGGACCACGCAGCCAGTGGGCGTCCCCAACACCTCGTCCGCAGAGGGCGCCGACTGGACCACGCAGCCAGAGGGCGCCCACCTGAACACACAGCCAGAGAGCGCTCTCCACGCCTCGTCCGCAGAGGGCGCCCACCTCGACATGCAGCCAGAGGGCACACCCCACGCCTCATCCGCAGAGGGCACCCACCAAACCGCACATCCAGAATGCACTCGCATTTTGTACCTCCTCTGTTTGTTGGTGTATCTACACCTTTAAAATAAATTCAGTTATTCTGCTACCTGCGTGCCTGGCTCCCTTCAGCGCATTTAGGTGCTGTGGCTCTGCGTTTCTTCTGCGCAGCCGCTTTAGGTCGTGGTAAGCGAGCATTACAGTTTGTCTGTTTGTCTGCATGTGCCCCCTGTTCTGGGTGTATCTACCCAACGCCTAAAATGTTCTATCCCCCCATCCCCACACACACGGATTTATCCCACATCTTAAATGATGTTATAATTTTACCATGGATAACCATTAACCAATTTAAATATGATTTAGTGTTTTATATATCACCTTGGGCTGTGGTTACTATGATAATATTTATTCACTTTTAATACCACTTCCTTTTTTAATACAATTTCCTATTTTTTACATCTCTGTTTACGTCTTGTACCTCTGTCAAAGCATGTAAAGATGAAAATGTTATCTCAACAAATAAATGATGAATGCCACTTCATTTGTATCCAATCAAGTGCATTTTTATAGAATTACAAAGAAATCAGAGAATGCTTTTAATGGTGCACTTTGTTGTAAAAAATTAAAACAATGTGTTTTTTTTAAAGATAATCAAATACTTTATTAGATGAACGACCACTAACGTCGCAGCCAGCTCAGGAAGATCTATATGATCGAGATGCAAGCTGTTGGGATCACAGCCGGGGTCGTCCAGCTCATTGCTCAGAGGGGTTTTTGTTCGGAGTTCTCCACAATTCAGCCAGATCGGTCAGGTTAAATCGGTCTGTTCTCTCTGAGCCAGACTCGTAACAATATCAGACTGTGAAGTCTAATTGTGTTAGCATTATCGTGGTCAGATTGTTTATTGTCTAGAAATTTTATCAAATGCACAAAGCCTGGGTCCTCTGCTACAGTACATGGAGCTTATCGCGGATCAATAATCATGGCTTCACTGTATTGCAGGTTTGTTTTTTATTATTTTTAATTTTATATCAGAGTTTTTCCTATTTAATCTAATGGCCAGTAAACAGTGTTCTTTAAATTTTTTAAGACTCATGAAAATAAAGTGTGCATGCTTGTATGGACCAAACTCATCTTTTAATAATAAGCTTTACCTCCAGTAATGCTTTAGTCAAGTTTGGACACTTTAAGTTAATTCTAGTTTTAACAGACCATCCGTTTAGGGGACCGAGCATTTTCATGCCCAGTTCAGTTGCGTATAAAACCAAGCGTGAGAAATACACTGAGGCCAGTGTGATTCTGGATCCAAAGGTCTCTTTTGCTCACTGGAGTTACAGTCAGCTGGACTTCTCCAAAGCAGTACAATTGCTGCATTTTGCGCATTATATGTTACTATATTACTGTAGGTTTAAAAGTGTTTAATAGCATATGAAGTGTTTATACGTGTGTGGAAGCTGTTTATGAAACCTCAAACATAAATAATAAAATAACGCCGCTACATTGTGGGGCCTCTGAAACGTAAAAACAGCAATAGGGATTATTGTACATGACCATTGCTTCAGTAATGGATTTGTTCTGTTTGATTTCACATCTCAGGAGTGGAGGATTAGGCGTGCACACATTAACTCTGAAATTGTAGGTTTAGTGAAGTTAGTATGACAATTATGAGCTCTGGTTATCAATGTAGATGATTTTTACCTATTATGCGTTAGCACATTCTAAATATTTCCAAAAACAAACCTCACGGCACAACGCTGACAAACTGTCCGTGTTCGATCTTCTCCCGTAGATCTACCCCCTCTACGTTAACTGAAAATCCTTCCACATGGTTCATTTAAATAAGGCAGTGTGTATGATTTGCGTTTCCAATCACCCAACGGAGTAAATAACTACACTAATGAGGGACAGGTGCCCTAGGCACTTGTAACACATGAGTTAATGAACATAAACAAGCTTTAGTTAACACAAGCTTAGAGCTCATTTGTAGTACTAATATATTTAGGGTGTTTTAAAATAATTTTTCTGTCCCACAATATTTATACCTTAAACACGCAATTGGACTATTATGCCAATTAGGAGATCTAATTAGGAAACTTCTAGGACAGCCAATAGCTACTTTCCTTATTAAGTGGGAAATAGATTAGAAAATGGAGTCAGACACTGGTCACCACTAAATTGGGAGAAAAGAACTAACTTACTAACCTATACGTTCATCACTGAATTAAACTACAGTTCAAAAATACTTAAAAAAATTAACATTATGTCAAATGGTGCTAATACATCTATTTCTTAAATAAAAAATAATAACTACATGACATACCTTTTAAAACAGTTAAGAAATAAAAATGAAAATCAGAATTAACAACAAAACATCGGAATGGGTTAAGGTTAGGAATGTAAGCGGATTAGGCATTTTAAACAGAGCAGAAATTATTGTCCAATGATGCTAATACATCTGATTGTTACGTTACAAATTATAACTTCCTAATATACTATGAGAGTTAACCAAAAATATTTTTTATGATGGCATCATCTAGTCTCACACAGCCTTGTACTGAAATAGCTCAGTTATGAGAGTATTAGACTGAAGACCTAAACGTCTTTATTTTGATCCCGGGTTTTGGCAGCTTTTGAAGCTTGCATCCTTGATGATTGATGCTATTCAATATTGTGATTAGGGCAGCATGGTGTCTTAGTGGTTAGCACGTTCGTCTCTCAGCACTAGGGATTTCGAATCTCCATCTCCCTGTGTCTGTGTGGCTTTCTTTCCCACAGTCCAAAAATATGGATCAATTGAGTTCTCGAAATTGCCCCATATAGAGTGTGTCTGTGTGAGTGAGTGTGTGCCCAGCGATAGATAGGCGCCCTGTCCTGGGTGTATCTGCCCTGGATGGGCATGGGGAACCCCACCGCAACCCTAATAAAGGATAAAGCGGAAGATAATGAATGAATGAATGAATATTGTGACTAAACGACACGGCCTTCTTCACAGACTGTATCATGGTGGTCAAGAAAAAACTGGAATTATTGAAGCTATACTCAAACAACAAGCATACATAAAAAAAAAGTAAGCCCAAGTTTAAGTTTTTTTAAAGGTATAAAAAATTTTGTCTTTACATCACATCAGTAAATTACAATTAATAGCTACAATCAGAATTACTGTTTTTATTCAAAGGAAGCAAAATAATTACTTGTTACTTCTTGTTATGTTTAGTATTTTAAAATGTTTAGTATTTTTAAATGTCACTTTAGATTAATTTTGTATGCCATTAGCAATTTGAAAATTTTTCTGCTGACAACAAGGCACGAGAGAATGTTCTATGGTGTAATAGTTATTAGTAATAGTAAATAGCACTCTGGGTGGATTTCCCAAAAGCGAACGTTCTTAATGATTTATGAACAACTTTAAGTGCTACGTAACTTTAAAAACTTGCATTTTATAGCGCTTTCCCAAAAGCCTTCTTCAGTCTCCTGGACTAAGTATGAGGTTTAAGTTGGACTTTGAAGACTCGCCTCTAAAAAGGCACTGTCAGTCGAAAACGGAAGCACCGATTACCACACAATTTCGCATTATTATGGCACCAAAATGCACCATTTCACTATGAAAATATTTGTAACAATATATTTAAAGCAAAAATGATTCAAGTTACTTTAAAGACAAGCAGGAAAGAAAATTATTTGCAATTTAATTTCAACCAATCGCTTACCAAGCAACCTTATAAATGGGTGACCAATGGGTGCTTTTGAATGAAAGGTAATCATGGCAAGCAGACAGCATAAAAGGAATTTTTCCCAAGGCGAGTTAAGCCAATGCTTAGCGAGTTAAGCCAATGGCGAGTTAAGCCAATGCAAAGGCGAGTTAAGCCAATGCAAAGAGTTAAGTTAATGCTCGATGAAGTAGAAAAAAAACCAAATGACACTATTTTGCAAAGCGCGTGGAATTTCCACCAACAAAGAGAAAAAGCAGAAATGGAAGGATATAGCATGACGTATAAGTGCTAGTAATTCCACCAGTAGATCAGGACTGGATATACGTAAGAAATGGCGATAAGGGAGCACAGCTCAGAAAATTGAGGGCTAAGAGGTGGAGGATCCTCTTCTGAATTACCCCTTACATTGGATGAGGAAAGAGCTCTGAGTATACTGGGCTCAACAGCTACTGAAGGGATCCCAGGGGGAATTGATTTGTGTGCTTCGGAACATTCATGTACCCTGTGGTGTTGTTGGTAGCTGGTATCTAAAAAAACAGAAAAGGCCTGGCATTGCGATGCAGAGTGTGTTTTATTTACACTTATTTACACAAAATGAAATAAACAACCAAAACAAAGAAAATAAAAACTGTGCAATAACCAAAAGAAAAACCTTCCCATGTACTGGGTGAACAGAGATTTCCTGGGACAGCCTCTCCTCAAGCTGGCCCACTTTTTAACTCAAAAAACCTGCTGATTTCCTCTGTTTAAATACCCTCCCCTAATTAAACCTCACCTGGGCTATACCAACTGGACAGGAACACACAGATTTCATAAATTTTTCCCCATTCTTTCCGTCAGTCCAAAAGTGCTATACAACTTACAACAGCCAGATTTATGACAATATGAATATGAAATATGACAGTAATTGTTCAACATACATGCTGTAAAAATACTGCATTGATCAGCCATATTTTACACCCCCTTTCACACACATAGACTTTCCTCTAACCCTGCCCATTCTAACAAAAGGGCCTAAGAGCAGTGCACGCGTTTCTGCCCGGGCCAAATGACAGACGGACCCGGAATTAGAAAAAGCCGGTAGTGATGGGCAGATGAGGCCTATAGCTGCTCCCAACTTTTTTTTTACTGGTTGATGAAAGTGCAACGCGCCGACTGATGGTTTCAAACGTTTTATTAAAGGATTTTCTTTCTTACAAACGCCCAAGACCACCGTGAACACTGAAACAAATACACGGTGGCAAATACTCAGTGAAACAGTCATGTTTCCATACATGAGTAACTTAACTGCTACTTATTATACAAAATATGTAACACATTCAAATTATACACATTCAAACAAGAATTTCACTTAATTGTGCATACCGTGTGCCCCTCCAACCAGAAGGTTAGGAGTTGCTAGAAGTCCATTTCTTTTAAACACTGCTTGCACACACCGACTGAGTATTAAAACGAAACTCAAGTTTTTCGTAAAGTGCATCACGTGACCAAATGATGACCAACTGCTGATGTTGTCAAGTAACGCTATTAAACAAATTTTCCCAAAGTATGTACATAATAGTCAAAAAATATACAAAATATAAAATGGATATTACAAGGAAATAAATTAAATTCACACAAAAAATTATTATATTACTGCGTCAGCTACACTGCCACCAAAATTACAAAAGGTTTACTTTTTACCATATTTAACAAAATAAACTTGTAATTTTTCAATAACTTCAAACTTAAACTTTACCCATAATTTCAATCAATAACTGTTACAATAGGTGATTGACTCTTTTCATTTTTATGTTAATGTTGAGCTATTTGCATAATGTTCAACTAATACAACTATTTTCTGCACTGGACGCTCAAGAACTGAAGGTTGTGTTAAGCGCTCACCCTTTGGTCCTAATTTATTTTGGCCTACTTGTATTTTCACCTTTCGCACGAGCCCATCATCATCTTCCTGTGTCTCAACTACTTTAGCTAGTGGCCACTCATTTCTGGAAGTGTTTTCATCCTTAACAATGACTACATCTCCAACCTGCACGTTTTGTCTGGTTGTATGCCACTGCTGACGAAGGTTGATGTTGGTATTCTCGACGCCACCTGCTCCAGAACTGTTCTGAGAGATACTGCACTTTGCGCCATCTTTTTCTTGCATACAAATCCTCTTGAACGAACTTTCCAGGAGGTGGAAGGGGTGTCATACGCTTCATAGTAAGCAAATGATTGGGTGTCAAGGGTTCAGCACTTTTAGGATCAGCGAGGGTGTCTGTTGTCAGCGGGCGACTGTTGACTATAGACATGGCCTCGTAGAAGAACGTTCTTAATGAGGAATCATCCAGTCGTCCTTTAGCCTGAGCAAGGACAGAGCTCATCACGCTCCTGGTCGTCCGTATCTGACGCTCCCATATACCTCCCCTATGACTGGCTTCGGGAACATTCATAAGGAAATCACATTCCTTTCTTGCTAGATAGGTCGCGATCCTTTCTTTGTCAAGTTCCATCAAGCACTTTCCCAACTCATTCTTTGCTCCTATGAAATTCGTACCTTGGTCAGATCTGATTTGTCTGACTGTCCCTCTTATTGCAATGAAGCACCTTAATGCATTTAGAAATGCATCGGTTGTCAGGTCCTTGAGCATCTCGATATGAATGGCCCGTGAGCTTAGGCATGTTAATAACAGTCCATATCTCTTGTTCTCTTTTCTACCTTGCTTTGTGTAGAAAGGGCCAAAACAGTCGATGCCTGTATATGAAAAAGGAGGAGATGGCTCTATTCGATCAACAGGCAGGTCAGCCATTCGCTGTTCTTCAGTTCGTCCCCGCACCCTCCTACATGTCACGCAACTCCTGATGTACTTGGCCACCACTTTACTAGCACCCATTATCCAGTAGCCGTTCGCTCTGAGTTCATTCAGGGTTTGCCCTCGACCTTGGTGCTGTGTTCTTTTATGGCAATGATTAAGTATCAGGTGCGTTACGATGCCTTCTTTCGGGAGTATCACAGGATGTTTGAACTCTAGCGACGCTGAAGACCTTCTTAACCTGCCACCAACTCTGAGCACTCCATTCTCAAGAAAAGGGTCAAGCTCATACATTTTGTGAGTTCTCCTCAGTTTTTGTGATGTTTCAGCTCATGTCCAAATGCTTCCATTTGTGCCACCTTGATCAGCACAAGAGCTGCTTTCTTTCGCTCTTCCACAGTAACAGGTCCAAATATGTCCCTGTGAGTCAACCTCTGAATGCGAGCAATGACATAGAGGCATGTGACCCAGTCTGAAAATCTTGCCAACCTTTTCAGGAGGTCATCTTCTTCCACAACATCAGCTTTCAGGACTTTTACCTCTGGGTCACCTATGAGAAGCTCTGGGGTTACTGGGTTAGTCACAATTTCCTGTTCCCATAAGAACTTGGGTCCTCTAAGCCAATCTGATGCCATTAGATCTGCCACCTTGAGTCCTCTAGATGCATGATCTGCCGGATTTTGACTTGTTTCAATGTAAAACCATCGATTGGGGTCAGTAGTGTTTCTGATTTTCTGAATCTGATTCACAACAAAGACATGAAAGCGCCGAGCATCATTCTTGATGTACCCCAGTACTACTTGTGAGTCTGTCCAAAAGTACTCAGCATCAATTTGCAAGTCAAGCTCTTCTCTGAGAATCTTGCTTACAGCTGCAGAGATTGAAGCAGCGGTGAGCTCTAGACGTGGGATACTGACAATCTTCATGGGTGCTACCCTAGCCTTGGCCATAACTAAAGTACAATGCACTTGTTCTTCAGCTACGATCCTGATATATGAGCACTGCCCATAGCCATCATTACTGGCATCAGAAAAGTGATGCAGTTCAATCTTCTGGATTGTGCCTAGATTGTTGGGTACAAAGCACCTTGGTATTTGAGTGGTTTGAAGATAGTTCAGATCATTGAGCCATGTCTCCCACTTTGGCATTAGTTCTGATGGGACAGGCTCATCCCAGCCTACACCTTGCTTGCACATTTCTTGCAAGATTCTTTTCCCAGTCAAGATGTAAGGGGCCAGAAATCCTAGCGGATCATATATGCTGGCGACTGTGGATAAGATGCCTCGTCGAGTGGCTGTTCTTTCTTGTTTGCAAGTCAAGCTCTTCTCTGAGAATCTTGCTTACAGCTGCAGAGATTGAATGAGAAGACATCCATTTCGATTGAGAAGAGAATGAGTTGAATGAGAAGACATCCATTTCGATGTTCCACTTCACTCCTAGCACTCTCTGAGCTGGTAGCTCTGTGTAGTTTAAATCCACATCCTTGACTTCTGGTGCACGCTCACTCTCTGGAATGGTCTCCAAGACAGCTTTGTTATTGCAAACAAACTTGTGCAGTCGCAGTTGTCCCTTCTGACAGACTTCTCTTGCTTCATGGACAAGTTGCTTGGCCTTTTCAATGGTATCCAGACTGACGAGACCATCATCCACATAAAAGTTTCTCCGAATAAAGCTTGCTGCCATGGGGTACTCACTCTCATACTTGGTGGTGAGGTATTTTATGCCGTAATTTGCGCATCCTGGCGATGATGCCGCTCCAAATATGTGCACCCTCATGCGGTATTCTTTGGTTTCACTCGTTGTGTTTCCATTCTCCCACCACAGGAACCTTATGAAATCTCGATCCTCTGGAGTGACATGAAAACGGTGGAACATTTTCTCCACATCGCAGTTGATCGCAATTGGATACTGTCGGAACCGACACAGCACTCCTGTCAAGGCGTTGGTTAAATCAGGTCCCGTGAGGAGGTGGTCATTCAACGAGGTGCCTTCATATTTGGCAGAGCAGTCGAAGACAACTCTTATCTTATCTGGTTTTCGTGGGTGGTACACCCCATGGTGTGGGATGTACCAGGTGTTCCCATCTTTTGGTGTTGCATGCACTTCCTCTGCATCACCGTCTTTGAAAACATTGACCATGAACCGAACATAGTCCTCCTTGTATTTGGGATTTTTGTCCATCTTCCCTTTAAGATGTTTCAGCCTAACTGTAGCAAGATGTTTGTTGTTAGGAAGATGGGGACGCTCTCTAAAAGGCAGAGGCATCTCCAGATGACCATTGTCATTGTGATGAATTCCCTTATTAAGAATTTGTAGGAACTGAATATCTTCTTGAGAGATTGTTCCATCTGTAGGATTTGTGTCCTGAAAATCTCTTTCAAGAGCCTTAATCACACATGCAGGTGTAATAGGTGGAATTTCCTTTACAGAGATGCGATAGCAGGATCCAGCATTTGTTCTTCCACCAGTAGAAGGTGTTTTGGCACCAACAACACTCCACCCGAGGTCCGTTTTCACTGCGTATGGCTCATGCTGAGCTCCGGATACGACTTCTTTCGGTTTTAGAGCTCTGACACAATCGTAGCCTATTAACAGTCCAGCAGGACAGTCTAGCAAGTCTGGCATCTTGTTAGCTATGCTAAGCAAGTGTGTCCATCCTTGGGCTGTTTCCCGAGTTGGAATGCTTGTCTTCTCCAACGGAATATCTTCTCGAGTGTAAGCTGGTGGTAGTTCAATGCATTCTTTGGAACTGTATCCTCTGACCTTTAACCCACTGGCTCTGTGACAATTCACTATTGACCTGTCAGTCATTGTTGACAACTTGAGTTTAACAGGCTCAGTGTGCACTTTCAATTTTTCACACACATCTTCAATAACGAATGTATTGCAACTTTGTGTATCTAACAGAGCATACACCAATATCTCTGGGCTATTCTTGACAGTACTAGACAGCCACACTGGGATTATCATTGAAGTGCGGTCAGCATTGGTCATGTTCATACGACACGAAGCAGTAGAGGTACTGTCTCTCTGATGGCTTGCTTCAGGCCTTTCTTTTTGAGCCAATTCGTCATGAAGTGGAGTTGGATGGCTCTTTCTACAAACATTGCATGTAGCCCTTTTCCGACAATCTTTTGCAACATGGCCAATTCTCAAGCAAGCGAAGCACATATTATTGGTTTTCACAAAAGCTTTCTTCTCATCAAGAGTCAAAGCAGCAAATTTTTCGCATTTGTAAATGAAATGGTTCTGTTGACAGCATATGCATTTTATTTGCTTCTTTGATTGAGCAGCAAATGGATTAACTGTCAACCCAGCTGATTCAACTGAATCCTCAGCTGCATTACCTTTCCCTTGAGAAACCTTTGTTGTTGTCACAAGGGTTCTGGCTTTGATGCGTTTCACTTCTGTGCTTGGTTTCTCCTCTGTCTTCTTCAACGCATAAAGTGAGGAAACCGGGTTGCAGGCAATGCGTGCCTCCTCGGCTAAGAAGTTGGAGAACGCTTCAAAATTTGGGTATGGCTTGCCATCATCCAAGTCCTTGGTGACAAGTCGATTCCATCGAGCTGTTGCCCAATCAGGTAGTTTCTGGAGTAGCCTTTGGTTCTCCTCGCAATCGTCTAGAACTTGATATCAAGACCTGATATGTGAGGCATTGCATTTTTGCATGACACAAGGCAATCACTGAACTCTCTTAAATGTAGTGGCTCTTTTGGTCCTATCTTGGGCCAGCTACTAAGTTTACCCCGAAAGGCTCTTTGCACTATGAATGGGTGGCCATAGCGCTTGTTCAGTGCATCCTAGGCTTGCGTATATGCTTCATCGTCACTTCGGTAAAAGGTTCCTTCCAGCACAGTCAGTGCATCTCCGCTTATGTATTTTCTGAGATAAAACAGTCTATGTGCTGGGCTTGTACAGATAGTCTCGATCAAGGCTTTAAAGCTGGTTCGCCATTCAGTAAATTTGAGAGGATCTCCAGTAAACACAGATGGCTCAGGTGCTGGAAGTCTTGTCATCATCAGAGATTCTTTGAAGGCTTGCACTAGTGTCGCATCATTCAATTTTTGCTCTGACTGTTTTTCAGAACAAGGAGGGACTAAAGTCTCATGGAGAATCTGAGCATATGGAGCTGTGTTGTGCTGAGTTTGGAACGGACCTGGAGACAGAACTATGTTTTTCTTTTCTCCTTGGAGCTGACTTGGAGGCAGAGTTATTTCTTGCTTTTCTCCTGTCTCAGCGTACATTTTCATTTCCTCCTCTGCATACACGTCATATTCAGCTTGCATAGCTTCCAGATCCCTTTGGTTTTCCAGCATTTTCAATTTCGCTTGCTGAGCAAACACTTCTTTTCTTTGTGCAGCTATTTCACTTTCTCTGTTTATTTCAGCACGTTTTGATGCTAAGCGTGCTGCTACTTCTGCTTTCTTTAATGACACCTGACTTCCTGCCACGCTATCCGCTCCAGCTCTTGATACAGTGGATCCATATATTGATTTTGCATCATCTCTTTGGAGTAATTTAAGGAGTGATTCCTTTACTGCGGCAGCATCAAACTCTTTGCCTACTTCTGAGTAGCGCATCTTCAACAGAGCAACTACTTCTTTAGTTACTGAGGTGCAACTATCCATTCGCCGTCTTATGTCTTGGCTTGGTGTGGTCAATGCACGTAAGCTTTCGTACTCTTGCTTTAAGTGTGACTCATATTCTTCCAAAGTAGTTGTCATACTTTCAAGCGTCTCTTTGTCACATTCTTCTTTGAGTTTGCTCCTAATGTACTGAACCTCACCTTTAAAGCTTACATAAGTTAGCATAAACTTTCTTTCCTTTTTTGCACTCTCTTCTTTTGCATAGTCAAGCCACCTTTCAGTTGGTTTTCGCACTCTTTCTGATCGCCTAGGTTGTTCAGATTCAGAAGCTGGTTCCTGGCTCTTTACACTATGTGCTTCCAGACTGTTATCAATTTCAGCAATGCGTTCTGCAATTTGCTCTCTTAATGTTGCATCTGTTTCAGTTTCTAACTTGGCTTGTAATTCTATTCTTTCTTCTTCAAGAGCCTGAATTACTCCCTCAAATACAAGAGCACTCTCTTTGCTTTGATCCATTTTCAAAATTATTTTGAAACAACACTAAACGTAGTAATAAAAATCTTAACCTTAAGCAGAACGTATGCTACAAGTAATCCTCAGTAATAATTTCAAATATCAATCTTACATACAGTGGGTTGCAAAAGTATTCATACCCCTTGAACTTTTCCATATTTTGTCACATTACAACCACAAACATGAATATATTTCACTGGAATTTAATGTGAAAGACCAACACAAAGTGGTATACAATTGTGAAGTGGAAGGAAAATTATACATGAATCAACATTTTTTTTACAAATAAAAAACTGAAAAGTGCGACGTGCAAAAGTATTCAGCCCCCCTGAGTCAATACTTTGTGGAGCCACCTTTTGCTGCAATTACAGCTGCAAGTCTTTTAGGGTATGTCTCCACCAGCTTTGCACATCTAGTGAGTGAAATTCTTGCCCATTCCTCCTTGCAAAACAGCTCAAGCTCAGTCAGATTGGATGGAGAGCATTTGTGAACAGCAGTTTTGAGATCTTGCCACAAATTCTCAATTGGGTTTAGGTCTGGACTTTGACTGGGCCATTCTAACACATGAATATTCTTTTTTTTAAACCACTCCATTGTAGCTCTGGCTTTATGTTTAGGGTCGTTGTCCTGCTGGAAGGTGAACCTCCGCCCCAGTCTCAAATCTTTTGCTGACTCCAACAGGTTTTCTTCCAAGATTGCCCTGTATTTGGCTCCATCCATCTTCCCATCAACTTTGACCAACTTCCCGGTCCCTGCTGAAGAGAAGCACCCCCAGAGCATGATGCTGCCACCACCATATTTGACAGTGGGGATGGTGTTTTCAGAGTGATGTGCAGTGTTATATTTCCGCCACACATAGCGTTTTGCATTGTGGCCAAAAAGTTCAATTTTGGTCTCGTCTGACCAAAGCACCTTCTTCCACATGTTTGCTGTGTCCTCAACATGGCTTCTGGCAAACTGCAAACGGGACTTCTTATGGTTTTCTTTTAACAATGGCTTTCTCCTTGCCACTCTTCCATAAAGACCACATTTGTGTAGTGCACGACTAATTGTTGTCCTGTGGACAGTTTCCCCCACCTGAGCTGTGGCTCTCTGCATTTCATCCAGAGTCACCATGGGCCTCTTGGCTGCCTCTCTGATCAGTGATCTCCTTGTTCGGCCTGTAAGTTTAGGTGGACGGCCTTGTCTTGGCAGGTTTACTGTAGTGCCATACTCTTTCCATTTCTGGATGATGGATTGAACAGTGCTCCGTGAGATGTTCAAAGCTTTGGAAATCTTTTTATAACCTAAGCCTGCTTTAAACTTCTCCAAAACCATATTCCTAACCTGTCTGGTGTGTTCTTTGGACTTCATGATGCTGTTTGCTCCCCAATATTCTCTTAACCAACATCTGAGGCCGTCACGGAGCAGCTGTATTTTTACTGAGATTAGATTACACACAGGTGGACCCTTTTGAGTCATTAGCACTCATCAGGCAACTTCTGAATGCAATTGGTTGCACTCAGGGAAAAGGGGGCTGAATACTTTTGCACGTCGCACTTTTCAGTTTTTTATTTGTAAAAAAAATGTTGATTCATGTATAATTTTCCTTCCACTTCACAATTGTATACCACTTTGTGTTGGTCTTTCACATTAAATTCCAGTGAAATATATTTATGTTTGTGGTTGTAATGTGACAAAATATGGAAAAGTTCAAGGGGTATGAATACTTTTGCAACCCACTGTATATAACTGTGTAATGACATTATCACATATAGAATGTCCCTGTTCTCCTGAACATGTTTATTTGGCTCACAGCTCTGTGAGCCGGTGAAAGGGGTCGCTTCATCCCCTGTGGAATCTTCAGCTGGTAGCAGTCTTGGGTCCTCTCCTGGGCCTTCCACTGCCCAATGTACAAGGCCTTCACTGGACCATGCTGAACTGAACACATGTAAGTGTAGTGAGGAGGTTTTTTTTTTAAAAGAAAAGCTTCAGTTAAAAAAGGAATGGCTGGAGCTGATGCGTGAAAAAT